>OZ035880.1:47513172-48124214 GCA_964034835.1 Muscina levida | reverse complement strand
GACTACTTTTACTTTTAGATAAGACTAACAACTTAAAATCTTATTGAAAGTGAAGGGCACTAGGGAATTCAAAAAAATTGTCGTAAAGTTGTCATGATATTTTTTAATCAATACTCCATTACATAATTGTAGCATATACTTTGGCTATAGAGAGTAATTTTCTCATTAGAAAACTCATGCAGATAAACATGTTGTTGGAAACGTAAAACCACATTTGTAAATTTTTATAGCTTGAGTAGCCAAAATGTATTGCCAACTTTTAGTCAAATATAAAAAAATTGTAAAAAACCATTGAGTGGAGAAATCATTTAAGGTTTATTAAAAAAATGCAGGGAATATTTTTTATTATACATATGTCGTAGTCGACTTTCGATAACATTCGATTGTTTTTTATTGTATAAAATAAGGAATAATTAATAGAAATGCTCAGTGTCAAGAATTTTTCATCATCTGATAAAGAAAACCATAATAGGAGCAAGGACGGACGTATTTCAGTCCTACGATGCCATATTTAAAAAACGACAAAGATTCAACGGAACGGCGACTTACATAATAATGGGGAATAGGTTAATAAGACGCTGGAAAAAAACACAGCATAACTGTAAATTCTGTTTTAAACAAAAGAACTTATAATATTAAGACACCAAGGTCTATAAATATGGTGATAATTCTGAAATTCTGACTGGATAAGAATTTGTCGATACAATTTAAATTAATTTTACATACAAACCTAAAAAATTTTGCCTACTTTAAGGCATGATAAGCCGTTAATAAAATATATCTACATTCGGTTTATTTAAAATTCAACCAAGAATATACATAAGTATTGCCATTAGTGACAATATGGTACCAAAGCAGGTCAATGTGCAGACATTTTGCGAGACGGTTGACTAATTTTTACGAGACAGAGATATAATATATTATTATCAATTGGAAGTTGCATACTTTTAGGGTTTTAGAGGTTTAAAAAGACCAAATCATTCACAACATGCAAACAGAATTTTGTAATGACTAGAACTTGTTCCAACGAAGACCTCGTAAATTGACCATGGCGATTCTAACCCCATGAAAAAGAATTAAGAAATCCACCAATATAAACCTTGAAAAAATAATGCTCTTCCAACATAATATGCAGCAAACAATTGTAAAAAAAAACTAAAATGAAAAATCAACCAACAGCAAGCGGTAACACAGCGATCCAAACCCCAAAACTTGCCTTCTGCCTCCTCCCGCACCTCCACTGCACCACCACTGCCACTGTACCAGAGATTCTACCGCAAACACATAACAACATTGATTGTATCTAAAACATAAGTAGGTGGGTGGGTGCTACACATATGCACACGAATACATCATTGTATTTGCAAATGTGTATGTCTCATTATAAAACTCTTTAACTTACCGCCAACAAACGTAAAAGGATCTGCCTGCTGTTCACTTTCAAACAATAAGAGAGAGAGAGAAAAACAACAACCAAAATCAACAACGACTCATATCCTGTTATGGGTATAAAACATCAGCACCCAGAGCTGCTGAGTGCATTCTCCACCACACAATGCAAATGTGATATAGAGCATTAGGAGGTGGAGCAGCAGCAGCAACAACAGACTGCAACTGTTGCAGATACCCCTCGACACAGCCTCTAACATCATATGTAACCTTAGATATCAGCAGTAGTTTGGTCATGAAAGAGACAGTGTTCCTAGTGGCACCACAATTCACCGTATTGAGAGATGTATGCTGCTTCCGTAATGTTCAAGTCCAGAAATCAAAAAGCAAAGTTTATTTTATTGCAGTTAATGTAATTTAACCACTTTAAGTAACCACTTTTGAAGTACACTAACAACAGAGAGATACACAGGCGGCAGTCACTTGTTAGCTCTGTAGCAAATTGGAACATGGTCAATATGCATTCGGTATACGGGGGTAGGTTGGTAATGTCAGGGAATTTTTCGAAGAACTCTTAAAAATTAAGTATAAGGGCGACTAAGTGTATAAAATTGCAATAAACTTTCTAATGTATTAAAATATTACTGTGTCTGTGTGTTAGACATTGGATTCTATGCTATTCATTATCGTGTGTTAAACATGTTGCTATTAATGCTCTGCGTGTATATCAGAGTATTGAAAGTAGTACCATTAATACACTATAGGTGGCGCCTTGGAAATATTTGTCAACATGGTGGATGCTGCCAGGTTTGCTCATGGATTCATTAGAGGAAAACTTTTGAAATCTATTACTATCCATAAAAGTACATCTGTCAGCAAAAACTTGTAGACGTGTTTATCTACACAAATATTGCTTAAGTGACCACTATAAACGACTTACTGATGTTCAATTGTCTGCGCAGAAAACATCCCTTAGAACCACGATTACAATTTTCCCAAATTTCTACATTTACGTTCTCAAAACCACTCAAATAACCCTCGTCGTCCGTACGTTACGCATATGAACCTACATAAGTTCCACACACACAGACAGTATTCACATGTTAGCATGTAGATATATGCAAATTTTTTTGGAAAACCAACTATAAAACCTATGAGTTGCAAACATTTTGAACCAAAAACCACAATATGTTGTTGCTGATGATGTTTAATACCTCAGTGAATGAGCAATAGCAACATAGCCAGCTTACAACATGAGATAGTGGTAACGCCACAACACACCAACACCACCAGCACCACCCTCTGTCGCTCGCTTAGGCCACAAAAGGAAAAGCGCAATATGTCGATGTTTTGTACAAACTGAACAGCAGCAAAATATTCACAACCTTGCCGAAATATGAATCTGCTTTCCCAGGGTACTGTGCAATAAGCAATAAGTCCATGGCTCCCCCCGACCCCATCACAAAATCTAAATAACATAGATGATGAGGTAACCTAAACCACAAAGGGAGAAAGGGCAAACTAATACTTTAGGGTGAGAAGCTACTTAAATGTCCGCCGCCGGTTGCCTTCCTTCTCTCTATTAGGAAACTTTTGACTATGATAATACAAAAATTTAAGGGGGTATGGGGAGTATAGCAACAGCGCACAACCTATATGCACAATCTCTTCAAAAACATACACTAGACACATAATATTCAAATTCAACTAGAAATCTGCTCTATGAGAGAGTGGTCTATACAGCAACTCATTTGCGAGTGAATGTATGAGTGTGTGGGTGCGTGTGTACAACGTTTTTAATAGTTTCCGGTTTGTAGCGGAAATGTGATAATGCATAATCTATTGTGGTAAATGTAAACACATACACCGACATACCTACATACGTATCGCCAAACTCATATCTGCAACGAATTCTACCTAAACGGAAGTATAATGATTTAACATTGGCTTTTAGTTTTATTGCTGAGAGATTTCCTTTGGTTTTTGTTTTTTGTGTGAGTGTGTGCTAGTGATTGTACGTGTTGCCGTACTCTTTGCTCTGCTCACATCACCGCTTACCATCATCATTGGTTTGGGGGGCATTGCATAAAATTTTCAAGAGATTTTTAATTAAATGCCAAAGATTTTATATTCATAGTTAGTTGGATACGAGTTCACACTCAGGTAAGCAAATTGGAAAACCAACAGCATTAAAAATCATTTCGTACAATAATTAGTGAGGGTAAAAAGGCTTTGGCATGGAAGGCTTTGTGCATTAACAAATAGTGCCACAAAGTATGCTATGAAATAGCAGAGATTTGCCAAAAATATACTAGAGATTGTAGAACGTTTAGAAAAAATTTGTGGAACACAAAGGGCACTGGTTAGGGGGACCAATATAAAGTGAAAAGTAACAGGAGAGAACCCTAAAAATATACTTTGTAATTTTGAAAGACCTTAAATTACAAAGGCTGACAATTTTCCACAAAAAAAGGGAGATGATCATTTTTTTTAGAAAATCTCAAGAGAGCCGGGAAAATACAAATAAAAAAGGTTTAGAAATGAGACTTATTGCTACAAAATTTGATGTAGCAACGTAAGATGAGCAATCCTTGAAGTATGCAATAATGCCTAAAATTCGAAAATAAAGAATTTGATGATAAAATAGTATCATTAATACAAATGCCAGTATGTTAAATCTTGGCTGCTATGCTATTCATTATTATTAGTTAAAAATGTTTATCGGCGTTTTGAAAGTAGTACCATTAATGTACTATAGGTGGTGGTGCCTTTAAAATGTTTGCCAATAAAATAGCTGCCCCCAGAATTGCTCATGGATTCGTTAGAACGAAACTATAAAAATCTATTACTATGAATGAAAGGACATCCGTCAGTAAAAACTTGTAGGCGTGATAGTCTACATCACAGTCTAGTATCACAACCGTAGTTTAAAAGTCATCGATCTCAAATTTGGTATGCCAGCTTCCATCTCTCAAGCAGAGGTAAAGTTTTAAGGTGAGCAAGATCGGACAGAAATTACTCCTACCTCCCATACCAACCATCCATTTTTGGGGTTGTCCTTCTGTCGCCGCGATTAAAGACTTAGTCTAAGAGTTATCGAGCTGGAATTTTGTATACAAACTTCCATCGTCTAAGCTAAGAAGGTTAAGTTCTATATGAGAAAAATTATGCTTTATATTTGAAATTATACATTACCCATTGAAAAACGCATTAAAACCATAAATTGGAAAACTTACCTAGAAAGAGAAAAGTTAAAGAAAAATTTCAATTAGTTTCAAAAGGTAGTAAAGTTATAATAATTAGATTTATGTTTAAATAACATAATAAAATTAAAAAATGTAGAAGAATTAAAGATTTTTTAGAAATTTTCGTAACATTAAGGAAAAATTGTAAAATTAATTTTATTCATATTGAAACCTATTTTAATTTAGAAATACTTCCAACTTTTACTTTGCATACTAAGATGAAAATACTATAGTATACCTTAAGGCGCTTAAGCTATGCAAAGCCTAATGTTTAATTTTCATAATATTAAATATTAAATTCGGTCGGTTTTATTTATTTGTACTGTAATCACTGGCAACTTTTGAGGAATTTAATTGAAAATGTAAAGCCTACTTTAGGGCAGCACATGTTAAGCAGCTTTACTGTGGTGGAAACTTTCAGTATTAATGCCCAACTTTCGTAAAACTTTACATAGCATAGCATCCTAGGCAATAATTATTAATTTACCTCTCATAAAAATGCAAAAAACATTGAATTCAAATGAATATTATAAAATATATCATATGCTACCACATATGTAATTCTCTACATTATACATTATAAAAAAGTTTACAAAATTGTTCTAAATGTTGGCTAGTGTTTGAAAAGTGTTAGAAAAAAACATATATGCTGCATATTAAAACTGTTTTTTTTTTACTAGTGAAACTTTATAGTATATCATTAGGTGCTAACTTATACAAATCCTGTAGCCTACTTAAAGGCGTGGTGCCTCAATTTTCCCAAAAAACCTTACGCTTATTAATTCCAAAAGTAATTAATAATATTCGCAAAACATCACGGTAGTCTACTACAAGTTACCAACTGCTAAAAGGCTTTTTATTTAATTTCAGTGAACAAAAAAAAGAAAAACTCAGCAAATATTTACTTGTACGCACACACAAACATACACAAAGAATGGCAATGCAAATACAAATATTTTTCATATATTTTTCCCTCCCCGATTCGTAACTCCACCATTGCCTTTGGTACATACCTTTTGCGAGCAGATACAAAGCTTTGAAATATTTACGAGATCTTAAAAGTAAACACAGTTTTTGAGATGAGGGTTTTTTGGGGGAGCATAAGCTTGAGAGTAACTTGAATCAAGTGGCAAAGAAAAAGCAGCTCAAGTGTTATTTAAATATAAATGCTACTTAGTTTTTGAAAATGATTATAATCATAATCGTTTTTGCCATGCAGCCCAGACATAATCGAAATGGTTGTTGACGACGATGCTACCGCCGCACATAACACCACACCAGAGCACTGTCGAACAATACGAAAAGAGAAGAGTACAAAAAAAAAAACAGAAGAAAAATCATACGCGTGTGTCATTCACAAGAAGTTGTCTGTCGTAGTCTGGGCCAAGCAAATGCAAATGTCATACAAATTTACGCAAGTAAATATTTAAATGTCAGATTAACATCATCCAATGTAGCCAGGGCGAAGCGTAAGCAAATAAGCTAAAGTAATAAAGCATAAATATCTTAAACATGAAAACGACATTGCACTACCCGAGGGCTTTAGGGAGCTATTTGCTGCCCTCCTGTTGCCAAAATGAGTTTTTAGTACCTTACCTAACGGCTTACTAAAAGAACAACAACAAAAATGATGAATGTTTCAAAAGGAACAAGGACATGAAGAAAATGAAATGCGAAACGCACTATAAAACTCTCCTTTTCTCCCTCTCTCTCTATCTCATGTCAAAAATCACATAAAGCTTAAGTTCATCATATAAACCCAAGACGACTGGTAACTTTTTGTACGCCCGTCTTACATGCGATGATGCTGACAACGATGACAACATAATGGGGTAATTTGTAAAATTTGTATATTTTACTATAGGTACGACTATTAAACTATACAAAAAAGCCATACACATAGCATACTTTTAGGCGGATGGAGATGAGAGTCTTCACTTACTGGTAGACAAACAAATAAACTAGATGTTAACAGTTAATATAAACTCTTGAGAGGACACACAAGCGACCAACAGTTGACATTTACAAATGATGGAGAGTAGTTTTGTGTTTTAAGGATTTATAGGAGGTAGAGGAGGGTATATAGGCTGCCAAGTATGAGTTGGATCTTAAAAATATGTATACATTTTAAACATGTATCAAACAGAAAAATTCCACTGCCATAAAACAAAAGGTCTCGCATATAAACTTAAAGCTAAAAAAAAAACAAAAATCACATAAACAAGAGAAACTAAAGCAATGGATGGTCTAAAACAGCCTGTAAGAAGTACCAACGGACAGATACTATGCCAAAGAAGGATGAATATCTCGAAAGATAGTTAGGAAGAAAAACCTACAGACAGATGCTAAGAAGGCCTTACAGACAGACACTTAGGGCAACGTACACACACACACACTCACCAAGAAGGTCTTACACATTACACAGAAGGACTCTGACAAGGTTTAACATACACACACTCAAACAAGCACTGAGACGAATGCCCTGTGCATTCCGCATACATACTATATTAAAGCAATGCACTGATAACATTTAAACAGCTGTAAAAGATGACATTTCGATTTGAAGACTAAAAGAAAACACGTTTATTTTTATGTTTTATACAGCAAAGGAAATGAAGGAGTCTTAGTAGTAGTGCAGATGACTTTTTACGAGAGCAAACAGATAAACAAACAAATAATGTTCGTAAGATTCATTAGTTTGATGTATATGAAAGATGCGGCAACTCACAACTCACGTATACGACGTGGACATGTTAGTCCTTTCCTGACACAAAATACAAAATGTAATTTTCTTTAAGGATATAACATAGCGGAAATGTAACAAATATTTAGTTATACAATTCGTATAAAAGGTGAAATACGTTTTGCGATTAAGATCTTACTAATAGAATTTGAAAAGATTTCAATTTATATTAACATCCTAAAAATAGACAATGAAAAGAGTTAAAGAAAGTATACCTGAAAGTATGCAATGCATTTTTAAAAAACAATACACCAGATACACCAGCTATAGAACTTCCGATAGACATAACTATAAAACTAGCTGTTAAACTAATAAAGTGTGTTTTACTTTCTTTTCTGAATACTTTGGCAAATCTCCATGCACAGATTTACATGAGAACAACGTTTACAAATTATGGCAATTTATTACTAAAATGTGCGTTCTCTTCGCCATTCTTATAGAGTAAGTTGACGATGCGAATAATCGTCCATCTCAGCAGCTAATACGCATGAAGGCCATATTACAATGCAAATCCCCAGCGCCCACCTGGGATGGCCCAAGCAAGCTTGAGCCGTCTAGGAATAGGAGACGACAATTTTGGCAGCAAGATACCGCAATTGTTGGCTCTTTCTTTTAGCTGGTTGTAATGCAATGCCTGAAGACTGTACCATCGATTTTGGTATCAACCTATAGCCCACGGTAGCGTGCACCAACAGATCAGGCGGGAACAAGTGCTGGGGCTCCTGATTCCTACCGGCCTCACTCACCGGTTAAAGAGAATTCAGAATTCGTCGCCTTTTACAGAAAGAGTTCAGACTGAAACTTACATACTCGCGAGTACATATGCTTTTTAATTAGCACCCCAAGCAGGTGAAACGATCGATACTATATTGCAAGGATGTAGTGCCCTCACCGGTGTGAGGCGAGGGAAGTTTCAAACCCCTTGCCTCGACGATAGTGAACGGCAACCATGAATTTGTAAGGCTAGGCCTGTCTAAGCTACCGGTAGATCAAGACACAGATGAACAAAAAAGGCTTCTGGTGAGTCCTCACGGCGGTGCACCATGCGTACAGAAGAAGCTATCGCTGTAGAGGTTAATTTGACAGAGGACTCGAATTAATCCATCCGATGCAGTTTTCAGCAAGTCGGATTCTGCTCGCCCACTACTTTGAAAATTTTGAGAAAAGTTTGAGGCCTAATGAGGAAATAATACCAGCTTCCCGAAAGTATGCAATGCGATATTAAAGAACACAAATGGCTGAAGGTATTGCTCACAAATATTCATTATATATTACTATTTTTTGAAAAATGTAATGTTTGTTGTATTTTATAGTATTTGTAATCTATATTTGTCGGAGTTTAAGATTTTGTAAACCTAAAGGTATACTATACATTTCTGAACATTTCTCTCTCTGCCTCTCTTTTTCCTTTCAGACATCTCCTTTAGCTATGCTATAATATGTAAACTCCTCTAAGGCAGTAGATAATACAAAAAAACCCTATATAGCTATACTTCTTTAAAGCATTACACAACAATTATAACGGCTGCCCAAAAGTATGCTTTTGTATGATTTGCCATCTATTTCTTTTGTGTAAACAAAGAAAATTGAATGCGAATACGAACAAAAAGAGAAAATTATAAGAGGCAATAATGTATAATTTGTGGCTGCTTATGATATATATATATATATATATATATATATATATATATATATATATATATATATATATATTATATATATGTTTATAGAACATTGTGGACACACCATATAGAATACAACTGCCACAGGACATCCCACTCGCCAATCATCCACAGCCACCTTTATCACATGCCGGTCAAACAAGATAGCTAACAATGTTTAACATGGCCATACTAAGGAAGACAGGGGTCTCTGCCAAAAAGTCCAAACCCGTGTTAGACTAAATGTGTTGAAACTTTTGGTTAGAAGTAAAAAAAAACACGTGAAAACAAACAAAACGGAAATATAACAACAACAAAATTTTGTTGTTTGATGCCAAACAGTACAGAAGCCAGGGAAATACTGCAAGCGTTTGATGTTAAACGAGACAGGAAACAAAATACCTAACTACCATCAACATCGGCGGCGGCGACGGCGGCCGGCAACCACTTAAATTAATAAAGTAAATAATGAAACAGAACCTATCCTATTCCTCTGCTGCTGCCTTTCCTTTCCCCACTCTCAGCCTCTTTTACTGCACAGCGAAAGTAAACGCAAATAAAGGTGGCATCTACCAAAGGAAAACGAAAAACCATTTGTTATTCCTGGCTAAGAGAAATAATTGCAAATTTACGGCAAAGCTATATGCTAAAGTAAGGCGGGAGAGCTCGAGCCTTTGGAGGTCCTTGCGCTCCTTTGTAGTCTATAAATTATAAACTAAATTAAAAGCTGTTTAATTATTATATACAAGTTATGACGGCTTTTTGAGCTTTCTCTTAAGCGCAGACAGGAATTTTTATGTAACAAAAAAAAAAAAAGGTTAAAGCTTTCCACTCAACACACACATTCAACAAAGACAAAGCGCGCCAACAAGGAAGTTTTCGGATAATTAACAACTGATTATGAATTGTTGGTAGGTAAAACAAAGAGCGCTCCAAGTGAACACAAAAGACTAAGTAATTAGACTACTGACGCGATAAAGAGGATAGGCTTTGTAAAGACGTAACACGAAATAAACATCATTGCGGAATAAAAGCATAGAGATTAAGTTGTAGTTGGATTGGAGTTAACAATAGATATTATACGCGTTGAGAACTACAATGGGAAACACAATGCGGAAATAATAATGTTGCACCTCAAATATAGGATGAAATGATGAAAACCTAAAAGTATGCAATTAACGGCATATAAATTATAATTAAGAATGGAGATAAACGCGAAAAAATACTATGAAGGCATAAGATTTACAAAGAAAACATAAGAGGCAAACAAAAAGGAATAAAAGGGCCAAGAGTAATTGTGTGTGAAGGCGCCTATAAGTAGGCAGTACATTTTAAGGATTAAGTAAAAACCGATGCTGTGTAAAGGGATATACATATTTCTATGGCGATATTAAGTAGGATCATACACCTTTTCAATATAAAGTAAGTAAGAGAATACAATTTTGTGAACATAGGGCATAAAGTAATGTAATGCCATTGAACACCAAGAGATATTGTCAAACGAAACACATACACTTACTAAAATATAGCACACTTTAAGACAAATATAAAACTTTACCATAACTAGAAAACTGAATTTGTTGGTAAGTAATGAAAGATACAGGGTACAAAGATTTCATGTCAAAAGGAATTTTATATTAAAAGCTCCCATAAGCAGGCAGTATTTTTTGTGGGTTATGTTTAAATGCTGCTAGTTGCAAATTATCAATGCTTCTAGTGAAACATAGCTGTAAACAACTGTCGGATTATATGATTTTTCAATATAAACCAAAGCCTTTTTGTATTTAAAAAAAATAATAAATATATGAGCGTTTATAAGTATGCAATATAGAGAATTCAAGAGAATATAGAGAATACAAGAGAATAATAGAGCATTGTCTTGTAAAATGGCAGATGTACTATTGCCATAAAACATCAACACTACTTTAGTTTATAGTAATGATTGAACGATGGGAAAAAATAAATTATTTTACCAAAACCAGAAAACTAGATTTTTTTTGTATGTAAGGCATATGATTTTTGTAGAGAACATCGAAAGCAAACAAAGAGTACATGTCAAAAGTAATTGGGTATTAAAAGCGCCTATAGGTAGGCAATACTTTTAGCCGATTATGTAAACACGCAGCTTTTAGTTAATATGTAAATGTTTCTATGGCAATATATAGTCGTTAGTAACAGTTCGATTATATGATTTTTAAATATAAAGCAATGTCGGTCAAATTTAAACGAATGAATATATGAAAATATGAACGTCCCAAAAGTATGCAATGCATAACATAATTGTTTGTTATCTTGTGGTAAAAAGACAATAAAATGCCTTAAAACTTGTACGAGTATTTCGTTTAAAGGTATTACTAAAAGATAGGAATGTAGAAACTAAAGTATAGCATACTTTTAGAAGTATATAATTCTTTGCCGATATTAATAAACGGCGAACTAAATTTAATTAAAAGCCATATAAATTAAAATTTAGAGTAGAATACAAAGTTAAAGCGTCATAACACTTTGAAGGCATGCAAATTGCAGTGGAAACATGAGAGGCAAACAAAAAGAAAAATTATCGTATTTGGATGAATGGATAAAATTAACTGAGTCCTAAAGTATGCAATACCGTATACAATTTTTAACGCCTATAAGTAACGCAGATTAAGAACACACGTAGCTTTTTGTAAAATTATATATGTCTCCACATTTAATAAGATTATATTATTATCAATATAAACCAAAGCCAATGGTGCCTTAGGGTTTAAATGTGAGCGCCTAAAAGTATGCAATATTTATTTATTTATATGGGTTTATAGTCACTATTTAGGCATATGTTATATACATTTTAAGCAAAACTAGTAAACTGTTAAATTATAACATTGTTTTATACGAGTATTCCAGTTTTTCAACTCATTCATTAAATACTGTATACTTTTTGCAAAAATTGGTTGCGTCCTCAGCTTTCTCTCTCTCTCTCTCTCTCGTAAACTTAATGTCATACAACATCAAGATAAAACAAGTTGTTAACGACAAGGGCACATGAACTTGATCTGTTTCAATTTGTGTGTTGTTATTTACACTTTGTCGTGTGTAATTCGTACGTTTTCCCATTACCCCATCTTCGCATACTCTTCAAATACGGCTTTCTTATTACGCTTGTTCGTTATTGTATGCTCTCGCAATTTTCCTTTCCGACAAGCACAGAAAATACTAAACCGTTGCCTTTGTGTGTTTGCTTGTTTTTTCTTCATCTTTATACTGACTTGTTTTTTTTTTTGTTTTGGTAGTATTCCATCACAGGAAATGTTGGTGGGATTCGATACTCGATATCTGTTGACATTTGGTATACCCGGTGACGTTTATCTTTTTTTTTCGCTTCTCTTGTTTTTTGTTCATTCGTTTCTTTGCGTTACATGAAACTTTGAAAGGACGTCGACGACGACGACGTTATCTTCAGCTGAAACCTCTAAAGTCAATAAACGAAAATTGAATTTTCTTTAACAATTCTTTTCGTCTTTTTTTCTTCTCCCCCTCTATTCTGTTCACTTTATTTGCTTCAGCTCAAAAAATGAATTTTCTTTACGTTTATTTGCCTGATATGTGAGCTGCTGAGAGATTGCTCCCCTTCCCCATCGCTAGTGTTGAAGACGAGCGAAAGGAACGACGACGACATAGGGCTGAAGTTGAAATCCATTCCCTGTAGCATTTTTTCATATATTAAATTGGTTGTTGCATATTTTATTAGGACAAACATCAATTTAGCACTTGTACGAATTCGTGCGAACGTGAGTGGATCCTTATGCAAATTAAATATTAAATTTGTGACAGTTGCCATACCATGCCGTGTTACATGCCTCATGTGGACGACTCGCACACATGCAAAACTGTCTAAATTAGTAAGATATTTATGTATGTTATTTATATGCTAGACGAAAAAAGGGTTAGCACTTAACACTTGCGAAGCCTATAAGCATGCCATAAAAAGGTATTTATGTGGCGTGTGGGAGGAAGGACAATAAGAATGTAATGATTTAAAGAGATACTCCTTTTTTGGTTGTAGTTTTATTGATGTTATTATATATTCATTATAGTTTATGTTTAGTGACACAATTTATTGTTTTGCCTAAAAGTATGCAATGTTTTTTAGTTTTACCCAAAAAAAAATATGCAATAATTTATGTTTAATGGCCGCCTATGTCACGTATATTTGTAAAAGTATACGAAAAGGATCTGTAGACATTTTAAGTTAATTGTAATGTATTGAATAAAAAAATTTAAACCCAAACTGCTTTCTCACGCGCCTGGTCCACGTGTCTATTGCATTTTCTAAACGACAACGTCTATGCCTCCACATATGACCTAGATTTTGTGACAACCCTTAGCTACACGTATGCAATATATTACAAACAAGTAGCGATCAGCATTTGAATAAAGTTATATTTAAAAAGTAAATGTCGGCAATAGTTCTAGCGGATCATAAAGATTTTGTCATTAAGATTGATTAAAAAAATGTTATTTAAAATTAAGAGAAAAGGTTCTAAATAAATCACTTCTTATTAAGACTGATCATCATTTATTCTATAATGACAAAATGTCTGAACGCATTTGATCCCATAAAAAGCGCCCCCAGAAAGCTCTGAAATATTGATTTTTCTTAAGAAACGACACACGACATATGCCACAGATTTAGTCACAACTCTTGCCAAAACGTAAGCAATAGATAACAGACAAGTCGCGGCCAACGTTTCAATAAAATTATATTAAAAAAATTAGTTTCGCAAATGTTCTTTGAGATCATGATGAAAATTTTGAATCCAAATTAGATTTGAAATATTTTATTTAAAATATAAAAATTAAGCTCTACATGATCATTATTTATTCTATAATGACAGAACGTCTGTCTTTCTCATTTGAATCCAAAAAAAACGCCCCTGAAATATTGATTTTCTAAATAAACGACCCCTTCAATGCCACCACATATGCAATAGCTTTTCTTCGCAACACTAACCTAAACGTAGGCAATGGATTGCAAACAAAATTTGTTAATGATATATTATCCTCTCCTATGCTGACAAATAGTCTATCAACTAAGCGACTAGTGACAACAGCGAAAGAAAACAAAAAGTATGAGTAATTTAAACTGCCTGCTAGACTGAAGGTTGCGAGTACAACAAACAATAAAATAAAACTTTATCACCATGTCAACGTACAAACTTTCATGAGTGATATACGATGAGTACTACACGACAAGAAGGATACCAAAGAAAACCTTAAAAGATGGACAAAAAGGTTCATGAAAATTATTTATATTGAATTTACATTCATACATGATTCATGGACATTGACACAAGAAAGAAGATTGATTGTCATGACTGGCCTATAGTTACACGTAAAATCGACCGTAACACAATACACGCACAAGCGTTCACATATGCCAAGAGCATGAATTAGTAGCTAAAATTGATTAGTATTGATGTCGTCGGAGGGTTTTTAAGACGTTTTGTAAACAGAAATTGAAAACAAATTTGTTTTTTTTTTTGATTGCAGAGACTGGTATTCTCCCCCATGTTGTTACATGTCCTTTAGACCAAACGTTAGAGGATATTCATCATTTATTTAAATGTTATCCTAAATAAAAGTAATTTGTGTTAAAAGTTGAAAACTTGTACTGTATACGGTAGCATGGGCAAATGTGTCCAAGCTTCTCGTCAACACTTGTCCTCGCTGTTATTGCTCATATCTCGCTTGGCTGCCATGACAACCACATCATCGCTTTGGCTGTTATTGAATTGCAAAAGTGAAAAAATCTATAGCAAAAAAAAAATCAACAAAATCTTTGACACACAAACCATCAGCACAAGAGTAAAAACAAGCAGAAGATGTTGAATGTTGAAAAAAAAAACAAAATATCCAATCATGCAACGAAAGAAAATTTCACTCAATTTCAGTATTGCAAATACAATTACAATTTTCTCTTCTACTGTATTGGTCGCTTGCATATTCGTTGATGATGCAGCAGCAGCAGAATTTGTTAAAGCTTCATCGATTGGAATCCATTCAAGAGTGGTTGGTTGGTTGGTGGTCGTGTGTTATCACATTTTTTCCATGTCTCCGAGGTGAATATACACAAACACACATACGCACACACAAAACGGATACAGAGATATTGTATAAATATATAATATAATACAACCAACATGGTTTCTTCTCTGTACAGCTGGCAAATTGAAACCGTAGTCAAATATTGCAATATTGAATTTAACTCAATTGTTGCACAAGAATCTTTATATTTAATAGTTTTTTCTTTAATTTTTGCTTATTTAAAAAAATGTAAATAAATAAATACGAAACAATTACATTATCTGCATTATTGGTAGAGAATGTTTAATGATGAAGCTCCTTAAAGTAAGCAACATTGAAGTGGCCGACAAGATGCCTGAAAGTAGGCTAAAACAGGCAACAGAAGAAAAATGTTAAATTTAAATAATTATAAATATTTAAAGCAACGCAAAGTTGAATTTCGTTCAGAACCTGCAAACGAATGTGAAATATTTTGTTTTACGGCAAACAAGAATGAAATGCGAGATGTTTCAATTAGTGCGGGTCGATGTTAGCAGTGTGTGGTGGCCATGTTGTTTTGGCAGCGTTAGTCTAACCTACAGCAGCCTAAGTGCATCGATAAATTTTCACGTTGACTCAGATATTACCCAGCCAATTTTTGAGCTTTTCATAGCATACTAAAAAAAAACTGGTTTAAATGCAAGCAAATTGCATACTTTTAGGCTTTTGTGAATTGTGTAGGAGTTTTCAGTTGGTGCGGGTCGATGATAGTAACCTGTGGCGGTCTTGTTGTTGTGGGGATGTCTGTCTAAACTATTGCTAATTTTGCAGTTACTACGGCCAAATCTCCGTGACAAGGTAGATGATTGAGCAACAAGTTTGAATGATAAAACTTTCACTTCAACAGGTAGCAATGCAACCACAAAAAGGTGCTATTTGGTGCCGAGACCGTCGGTCCACATTTGGTCCGTACATGATTAAAATCCTTGGTGTGCTAAACACTATATTTGAACTATTTAGGAATATAAGTCGAAAATATTCCGAGGCAGCTATCGCAGGAGTTGGCTCTTTCTTCCAGACAGGAGCTACCCAATTGGGGACATGGCATATTTTACCATCATCATGCATTTAAAAACATTACATTCAATAAAATTCTATTAATTCCATTAAAATATTAGAGTAACTGATGCGCCCCCTATAGTATATAAGTTGTACTATCGTATAAGGGCGGGAGACTTATTGTTGAGGATCCTGATCTCCACGCTAACGACCACACTCAGTAACTAGGCCTGCTCAGTGCAGCTGCGATATCGTTATCTTGCGGTCGACACGAGTTTCGACTTTTTCTGACATCACAGTCAACCGATGACCTTTTAATCGATATGACCCAGGCCATCGCTCAAACTCAGTCGAATCTATAAGGCAGAGTCAATGTCAAATTGGGCCACTTGTCACCGCAATTTCTTAGCACAACCTAGCCATAGGAGACTAAGTGATGCGCCCCCTATGGTATATAAGTTGTACTATCGTATATATAAACAAGTGTCGTCTCGTAAATCCAACACCAAATTGCATTGCAACTCCACAAATAACGCCAAAGTCTACCAGCGTTATCGGGTTCAATTACAGGTCTGTGATGTACACAGATCACCAAGATCGGTCGATTTAACACCGCTAGACTTTTTCTGAAATCACAAGCGAGCGATGCCCATCGCTTAAATTCAGCCAGATCTATAAAACAGAGTCAATGTCAAAGTCAAATTGAACCACTTATATCAATGCCACCGCTATTTCTTAGCATAACCATAAGTTGTACTATCGTTTGTAAACACCCAACACCCGTTTGCATTGCAACTCCACATTACACGCCGAAGAGTACCAGCGATATTGGGTTCAACCACAGGTCCTACACCAATTGATCTGGCAGGAGACTTAGTCCCAAGGATCCTGATCCCCACGCTGACAACCACACTCAGCTGCGAGGGCTACTCAGTGTAGCTGCGGTATCGTTATCTCGCGGCTGAGTGACGTAAATAGACCACCAATCGTGCGATTTAACACCGTTATACTTTTTCTGAAATCACAGTTAACCGATGACCTTTTTATCGACAGATGCCAGGCCATCGCTCTAATTCAGTCGAATCTATAAGGCAGAGTCAATATCTAAGTAAAATTGGACAACTTGTATCATTGTCACTCTACTTCTTAGCAAATCATGGCCATAGAAGAGTAACTGATGCGCCACCTATAGTATCTAAGTTGTACTATCGTATATAGAAACATGTGTTGACTCGTAAAGCTAATATCCCGTTGCACATCAACTCCACATTACACAACAAACAGTACCAGCGATATCGGGTTCAACCCCAGTATCCTACACCATTTGATCAAGCGGGAGACTTAGTCCCGAGGATCCTGATCCTCACGCTAACGACCACACTCACCGGCTGTTAAGTGAAACTGCGGTATCGTTATCTCGCGGCCGAGTGACATAAATATGCCACCAAGATCGTGCGATTTGACACCGCTAGATTTTTTCTGAAATCACAGTCGACCGCTGACCTTTTTGACGACAGAAGTCAGGCCATCGCTCAAACTCAGTCGAATCTATAAGGCAGAGTAATTTCTTAGCACAACCTAGTTATAGGAGAGTAAATGATGCGCCCCCTATGACATATAAGTTGTACTTTCGTATTTAAAACACGTGTCGTCTCGTACACCTTACATCCGGTAGCATTGCAATTCCACAATACACTCCGAAGAGTACCAGCGATATTGGCTTTAACCACAGGTCCTACTCCAATTGATCAGGCGCGAGACTAAGTCCCGAGGATCCTGATCCCCACGCTAACGATCAAACTCACCGGCTGCTAAGTAAAGCTGATTTATCGTTATCTCGCGACCGAGATACGTGCGATTTTATGCCTCTGGACTTTTTTTCAAATCACAGTTGACCGATGACCTTTTAGACGACAGATGCCAGGCCATCGCTGAAATTCAGTCGAATCTATAAGGCAGAGTCATTGCTCCGAGTGAAGACCGCTTTATATCCTAAATAATATTTTGTAATATATCCCTAATTAATGTATAATGCAGAATACGATATCAGTACGTTTGCTTCAACCAATACCACCTAACGATGTAACCTACTTCCAAGCCTGACCACTTATCAAAAAACTAAAGCATACCACCCGGACCCTAATTAGCTACAATTAAAAATATAGCACACTTTTAGTGCGCTCTTGGAACTAATAACGTACAGCCTATTCTCTTTCTAATTACAATGTAACTACATTGTATGGCTATGTAGCATAGACTAATTGATGATTTTTGTTAGGAGATACACAAAAACCTTTTAAAAACAAATTTTTTATAAAATAGCACAATAAATCAACAACAACAATAACATAAAATAAAACATATTTACATGTAGTTTTTTTATGCAAATTTCCCAACTTTTTTCACAGATTTTCCCCATCTTTTTATGCAACAAATATGTACAAAATGTTAAACATGTTATACACACGTGCTCATAGGTGTCAAACTCAAGCGGCTATTAAAAATCAATGACCATAGAAAATACATGTAGCTTTAAACATTTAATACAACTAAAAAATTTACATAGAATAGCGAAAACCAAATCATATTTTTTAATAATTTCAGCAAACTAGGAAAAACAACATATAAAACTGTTACGACCATTCAAATGTTGTGGATTATTTAGCAAAAACAACAACAACAAAAACAGAACATTTCAAAAACGAAATATCATTAAAAACCTAAAAACACTTGTAATAACAAATCAAATTCATATGTGAACGATATGTTATTTTGTAATTAATGATTCAGGTATGCTCAGCAGCCGCAGATATTTCTTCTATCACATATTTGTGGGCAATATTTTTGAAAAACATTTGTTTGGCTTTGACATTTAGTAGGGTGTAGATATGTATTTGTGCCATTGCGTTTGTTGTTATTTCATAAATATTGTAATGTCTTATTAAATATTCAGGGCGTTTGGTAATTATTAATAATCCCAGGTGATTAAGTGCATTTTGTAGAGAAATGCAATTCTTTGTTTCAAGAACACCGCAACATGATTGTGAAATGATATATTTGGTTGTGTTGTTTTGTGTGAAGGATAATATATTCGTTAGTTTCAATGATGTAGCCATAAGTTAAGATACTTATAACAATAAATTTCTTTTAAGTCGAAAAGTATATTATTTACATCAATGCGTTATAATGGCGACTTATTTTGTTAACGATTCTTGATGTAGGCATTATTTTTAATGTTAATATTTATATATAATTCGAGAAATTTATTTATATTTCGCTTACATACCATTGTAGATGGTGCGCCCTCTATACCACATAAATTGTTCTAAAGTGTATAGTTATTTATATCTGAAGATAATTTTTTCTTAAATTGCAACATCACTTTACATAAAGTATATTAAATTTAATTGAGGTTTTTTTACATTACATATGCATACGCGAGTAGATAGTGTGCCCCCTTTTATACAGTAAATTGTACTATTGTCTATAGGAACAGGTGCAGAATCGAACAGGTTCTCCTGACGCAGTTTCATCGCATTCACGTTACTAGTAAGGTGACTTAATTGAAACACACAGACACACTTGAAATTTTTTAATAGAAGTGTTTTTATACTACTATTGAATATGCGAGTAGAAAGTGGGCCCCCTTTAATACGTATATTGTATATAGAAATCGGTGCAGAATCAGAAATATTTACCTGTGACAGTTTCACCGCATTCACGTTAGTAATAAGAGGACCTAATCGAAACACACATACACACTTTAAACATTCCAATAGAGGTTTTTTTTATTTTCTTATTCATATGCGAATAGATAGTGCGCCCCTAAAATACGTAAGTTGTACTATTGTCCACACAAATAATCCTTTCGAATAGACCAAGTATGGCATAGTCGCTGCCAACATTATTATAATCATTAAAAAGTAAATGTCAGAGATCATTATTACAGGTCATAACAAATATCATGACAACCGCATCTATATTCAGTGTTTTATTTCAAATTAAAAAATAAACGTCAAAGTGAATCACCCTTTATAGTTTAATACATTTACAATATATCTATTGCAGACCAAGCTCCAATTATATTTCTTTCATGATTTTACAAAGTAACTTTTGCATATAACAAAATTGACTGCCTCGACCAGTTACCCTTCACCCTTAACCTTTCAAACAAGAAAAAGCTTACCCCACACACACCCCTTAACATGAAAAAGCTCTACCGCCCATTTAATGTCTGCCAAAAATTGAACACATTTCATAAAGCAATTACAGTTCAATATCTGCTGATACGTAGTCACAAATACCCCCAAGCAGTTTAGCGGTTCTTTAAACTCCTTTAACCGATGGTTACACTTACGAAATACGCGATAAGATATATACGATGTGGGGGAGGGAGGTACATGACGATGCAAGCAATTTCCTTTACTGCCACTGCAAGGGTTGTGTTCTTTACTTACTGCAGAAATTGACAGCAGCCAGAAAAAAAAAACAAAAATAGAAAAAATGAAAACAGGACCTGTAGTTGAACGAAAAAATCCACACGAAATTTGCATCAAATCAATTAATTTTAATAAAAATGCAAATTTTCCAATAGCAAAAAAAAATATACATGAACATATATTGCCACTTATATTGGTTTATTTTCATGATGGTTTTTAGTCATGTTGCACCATTCGCCATGGTTATTTTGTAGCAGTAACCAAATGAAGGGATAAAACCTCAATATATATGAATTTTTATATGTATATGTTAAAAGATTTTTGTATCTGCGAGGGTTGTAAAATAAAAGTAGCTTAATTTTATATTGATTATGATTTTAATCCTTCCGGTTAAGTTTGGCCCTGCAGCAGCACTCCCCAGGGAGGGGGGAGAGAGAGTAAATTGAAATTGATGTTTGTATTAAATTAGCACGGCGGCAAAACGGAGGGGAGGGGGGATTAAATAAATACGTGCAGGGTTTAAAATGTCTAGATTAATTGGAATATATTTGTGGAATTTCATATATCATCATATTTTTTGTACTCTTAAAATTATGCTACAAAATCGAAATATTTAAAGGTATGCCATAGATTTAAGCAACTTCAGGTTTTTAATCGAGATACTTTAGGCAATCTGTTATAATACAAGTGTTTAAGTTACAATGTATTTATTATGAGTAACATGACAGTACTTTGATCTAGTACATTAACCTTAGAAGTATGCAACACAGTTAAAAAAAACTCTGATAATATGCAAATCTGAAATGCCGAAGGTTATAGCATTCAGCTGATTTATCTACTGCAACCTATTATCTTTTTATAAACCTTTGCATACTTTTAGACGCGTTTAATAAAAATATCGATTGAAAATTGTTTTTTATTTTATTTTATGTAATAGTTTTGGACCTGTATTCTTATATACTCTTGTCCTATTATAGTTCTCTATAATCTAATATGTCTTTCTGTGTAGTTAAATTTAATACGCCTAAAGGTTGTGTTGCCTATATTAAGGCGCATTAAAGGCATATTCTCTGTGTTCTACTATTATTTAATTTTATTTAAATATTGATTTTCCCAATCGACTACTTTCAATGAGTTTAAGTAGGACAGCAACGTGTGTTGCCTAGCTTCAGGCACAAGTTGTTCACTTAAAAACCTTGCACACTTCTAAGCGTAATTGCAATAATTTATCCAATCTTGGAATATTGCGGTTTCGTCCTGTATTCTCATATACTCTAGTCTTAATAAAGTTCTATATAATCTACAATATCTTTCTGTGTAATTATGTTGAATTCGCCTAAATTTTGTGTTGCCTATATAAAAGCGAATTGGCGGCATTTTTCTCTGCGTTCTACTATTATTTAATTCTATTTAAATGTAGATCTTCTTAGTTAGGTTTACGTGATATGACTTTAAGGAAAACTGCACCTTGTGTTTCCTACCGTCAGTCACAAGTTGTTCACTTAAAAACCTTACATACTTCTAAGCGCATTTGCTAAAAATTTATCCATTTTGATACAATCTTTGAATATTACAGTTTCCTCCGGTATTCTAATCATTGCATTTAGATAAAGATCATCCTTCGATTTAACGTTATATTACATTAAGTAGGACTGCACCTTATGTTGCCTACCGTCAGCCACAAGTTGTTCGGTTAAAAACCTTGCATACTTCTAAGCGCACTTGATAAAAATTTATCCATTTTGATAAAATCTTCGAATATTACAGTTTCGTCCTGTATTCTGCATACTCTTGTCTTATTTTACAACTCTATAATCGACTATGTATTTCTATATTAAGGCGCATTGACGGCATTTTCTCTTTGTCTACTATTATTAGATTTAATTTAACTATAGATTTTCGTCATCGATTAACCTTTTATGACTTAAAGTTGTTCACTTAAAACCTCGCATACTTCTAGGTACACTTGTTAAAAATGTATTATTATGATACGATCTTTGAATGTTACATTAATTTTTCAGTTACATACTTGTATATATCTCTGCAATCTACTTTCACGTAATTTGCATTTTAACTCAACTAAAACTTGCACTTCTAATAGAATTGCCTACACTAAGGCGTCATCATTATTTTCTTCGGTGAAAAATTTGATTGAAATTACTTTTTGTTTTTGGTTTTTCCCATCAACTTCAATGCGGTCAAATTTCATCCATATATCCTAGACGATTGATATTTACATCCTCTCGTATAACAACAGTTATGGGACGACAACAATAAACTGTATTACCTATCCCATCTCCCTACCACTCAGAATATACAATTTCGATGACTAGTCGAGTAAAAATACATTTGTTGTTCTGTTCTGTTTTTTTCTTCTTCTCTCACTCTCCCGTACTTTATTGCGGTTTATATGATGGCTGGCTGGCTGGCTGGCTGGTAGTTCATTGTTCAGTGGTCGTTTGCAAAAATAAGCTTATAAATATATTTCTGTGGTTACTAAAGTTACAATAAACCCATCAACGTTAAGTGAAACGTCGCCGGCACCTACTACCACCTACAACTCGCCGGTGTTGTTGTCGCCGCAGCCAACAATGCCACCCAACATGCGCCATCCGTCTGTCCGTCCATATGACTGGTACAATCCAGAGAGGCAACAATATCATATGATTAATGTTTAAATTAAATTTTGCGGTTTTTTCGTAGATTATTTCTCTTACTGATAAGGTGAAATTTATATTTGCCGTGAATTTTCTTGTTGGCATTGTTATTCTTGGCATATATAATATGACGATGCATGTACTATGAAAATTGATAAGGATTAAAAGGGCAGTTAAGGCACTAAGTGACACACAATACCGAAAGTAGTTGCGGTGGGAAGAGAAGAGAGCAACAAAACCAAAACATCAAATTGAAAAACTGGAAAAGTCAAAAAATGGGAAATATGCATAGAGACAACATACTTTGGCTGGGGGCAATCGCGGTAGTTGTATGAAATTGCTGTTAATAAAATGAGTAATTTAATACTCATTAATATTGTCAGTTTAGTTGGCGGATCCACATAACTTTTTTGTGTCTGTATGTTTCCTCTAATCTTCTTAGTACTTCATTCGTTTATCATTCAATTTGGAAGACTTGCAGTTTACCTTTTAGACGAAGTTCGTACAGTAGTGAAAACATTGTACGATAGGTGGCGCTTGATTATTTTCGGCAGCTACAGCACTTTATTTTTATTACATGTCTACAAATTTGGAAGATTTGCTGTCAAATACTTAAAAAAGTCAGTTTAGTGGACGGATTCATACAACGTTTTTGTATCTGTGCATTTATGTACGGTTTCTTGCTGGAGGTGAAACTAAAAAAGTCCGTTTTTAGAATGCTCTAAATATTTCGTACATTCATCACGAAATTTAAAAAATTTGCAGTCTATTATCCCAAGTTTATAAAGCAGTGCAACTATTGGACGTTAGGTGGCGCTCCAGTATTTTCAGCGATACAACACTATATTAATATTACATGTGTGGAAATTTAAAAGTTAAGCTGTCTCTACGCATTGTCTGCTTTTTGTGTCAATTTTCAATTTTGTGCGCAGATTGATACAACACTTTTGTCTGTGTGTTGCGTCTTATCTTCTAAGTACTACAAGAGTTTCTTATGAAATTTAAAAAAGTTGTTGATCAACTATTTCCTAAAGTTTTTAAAGTAGTGCAAATATTGTACGATAGATAGCGCTTTAGTTTTTTCAGGCGATACAATACTATATTAATATTACATGTGTTGAAATTTTTAAAGTTACTCTACGCATTTTCTGTCCTTTTCTTTAAAAAAAAAAAATTTTGTGTGCAGATTCATACAACACTGTTGTGTCTGTGTGTTGCGTCTAATCTTCTAAGTATAACAAGCATTTCTCATGAAATTTGAAAAAGTTGTTGCCCAACTATTTGCCCAAGTTCGTAAAGTAGTGTAAATATTGTACGATAGATGGCTCTCGAGTATATTTAGCCGATACACAATATTAATATGTATTAATATATATGTATTAATATATTTATATATCAAAATTTAAAAGCTGTCTCTACGCATTGCCCGTTTTCACTTTATAAAGTCAGTTTTGTGCTCAGACTCATATAAAATTTCTGTGCCTGTGTGTTGTGTCTAATGATCTAAGGATACCAAGCGTTTTTCATAAAATTTTAAAAAGTTGTTGCCCATCTATAATCCTTTGTTCGCAATGTAGTGTAAAAACTGTACGATAGGGGGCACTCGCGTATATTCAGCAGATACTAAATAAACCCACTAATATTTTACAATTAAACAATTTCTTACATAAAATCCCATTACTATACATCACCCAATATTTTGGTTTAGCACGACTTACCTAAAAAGAGAAGAAAAAAATATATTACAGACATTAGTAAATTATATGAATTACATTAAGGCAAATGTAACAAATGTATCTCCTGCTCTCTCTTTCACTCCCTAGCATTAATAACATTACCTAGTAATTTATCACAAATAACTAACAACATTTTAATGTGGCGAGGGCTAGAAACAAGAGAATATGTGACAAGAAAACGTAAAATATCTTAAATATTTATGAGCAAAAATACAAAACGTATAACATGTGTTTTTTTCATGAAATTACATTGTTTACACATCATTCAGTTGCAGCAACATAAAACCGAAAAATGGAGAATATCACAAACAGAAATTTACATGATGGTCGTTCAGACGTTAGAAACCAACAGAGAGAGAGCGCCCGGCAGGGGCAATGGCCAACTCTGATGGCTTGTTGTGGTCCACAAAATGCCATTAACATGGAGTCGCATCACTCACGTCTTTAACATTTCAATTTACGCACCGAAAAATGGCATATTCATGACTGGTATGTAGCTGAAGACGAAAAGATGTGACACTCACAAAATGACAGTGTAACACACACGCTACACTCAGGCATACAGCATTTGCATGACGGTTACTACGTGCAACCCACACACACATACACACAGGCAGGACGACTTTCAAGGAATTCCCTGCCATTTTTGTTGTTGTTCTCTGCTGTACCCAGCTAGAATGGGGTTTTCAGCTGTAATAAAATTAAGAATTCTATAACGTGCCAATATCATTACTGAATATTTTCCTGTTTGGTTGTTTATATTGAAATTGAAGCTTTTTGGCAATGGCACAAGATGAATATGTTTGACAAACCATTACAGAGGATTTGTGAGAATTCTATTGCCATCGCCCCTAATACGTTTTTGTTTGCCGAAGCAACACGTATTTTAGCAAAAATTTGTGTCTATACAAAAGATATTACAGAAGAGGGAAATAAATGCAGTCTGTCATTTCAACAATTCCATCCTCCATGCTTCCCTTCTCGCCCTTCTTTTGGCATAAGATGAGTGAGTAGCGACGGCAGCATGGATGTATAATATGCTATATTAAGTTGTTAAATGAAGAATTGGGTTTTGAGCTAAGAGCAACGAGCTAGCTGTACATTCGCTTTCCTCTGTACGTGACTGGCATTTTTATTACTTTCTTTCATTTTCCCATCATCATACTACTAGTAATAATAAATGAACAAAAATTTGTTGCGGAGTACATTGTAATATATGTTGTAGAGTATCCTTGGCATTCATTTATATTAAGTATAAGCAACGCGCGCGTACAAAAGAAAATGTTTTGAAATTCTGTGAAGAAGGCGAAAAGAAAATTAAAAAAAAAGAATAGAAAGGAAAGTATCACGCATAGGAGCATAACAAGTTTTGTAATAATAATCGGGGTTGGCTTAAATTGTGAAGCCACAAAGTAGGCAGTAAATTATAATCAAAAGAGGAAGAACAAAAAAACAACGCCTACAAATAGGCAATACACTTTTTGGAAACGATGAAGTTTGTAGAAAAATATGAAAACAATAAGAACTGTGAATGTTAAGAAAACAGGGGGGTGGAAAATATTGGCTTATAATAAGTTTTTAATAATTGGGGTAAGCTTTAAGTTATAAGCTTTAGATTGGACAGTAAATTGTGTATCGAAGCGAAGGCAAATATAACAAGCATCGCCCACTTTTAAGAAACCTTTAATGTCGTGGCTATAAAGTTTTGAATGCAAATATATAGAGAATTTTAAGGAAGCATTAATCAATATTTGCATTATAAACCTTATAATTTATGCTCAAAAAGCTGCTCGCTTTTATAAAAATAATGTATTCTAACGTGAGCCTAACAATATGCTAAAAAATAAATCAATACAGGTATATTTCCCGAATGTAGGCAGCTTGTAAATTGCTACCCAGATTCATACAGACAATTATTCAATTTAAATAATTATCCCATTATAATATATATTATCTGTCATGTAAACAAATCTATATTTAATTATGCTGCCAGCCCTGACATCATGTGTCTCATTTATCCGCATTGAATGGGCCGATGTCACATCCTTAAATATTAATTATAACCGACAGTAGAACAATGACAAACAATAGACAAGGGGCTTCATATAACATCGACAAAAAAACAACAACTTCATTCCCATGTAGGAACAAGAAATGTTAGCAGAAAATTATCGTATGATTATTAGAAGTATGTATTATTTCTATGTATCACGCTTTCACCCCAACCAAAAAACAGATAGGAACGTGATGTCGCGTAATGTCATATTAAATGTCAATTTCTTGTTCTACCATTCAACTGACATCTGAGCAATGGAAAAATGTGGCGTAGATGGGGGAGAGTAGAGTCAACGAGTGTTGCGTATTAATAAATACGCATTACATCGCGCTTATATGAAATATGTTAAGAATTTAATTAAAATGCAAAACACATCCGATATTAGTGGGGTGCAGCGGGGTGGGGAGGAGATTACAAAGAAAATGCAAAATTCGTAGAACCATTGAGTAATTGAGAAATAATAATGAAGTTACAAGACGGCAGCATTGAAGCCACTACACTTTCTTTGAAGGGGATAGAAGACGGACTTGGGATTAGAATACAAAATCATGATGTCAGATATTTGGTGATGGTAATATGAAAATGAGTTGTAAAGAGATAAAAGAATTTAAATATATTCTCAATAAAGGGGTAAGTAGTAATATAGAAGTCAGAGGGAAATACGCTACCGGTAATACATTTTTATGAACAAAATTTCCTGCAGTAATTTTGTCATTGAAATGTCTACGCAAATTGTAAATAAAAATTTTTGTAGAGAAATTACCAAATTATATACTTAAATTTTCATTAATTTGGCATATTGATTGCAAATTAATTGAGTTCCTCACTTGGCTGTCAGTTCATAATAATCCGGTTTGTATTATTTCTATTGAATTGCTTTTTTGCTGAATTGTTCTATTGGTAGGTTTTATAGAATAGTACAATAAATGAACGAAAGGTGGCGGCTCCTGAAATATGGTTTAGAAATATAATTTTACTCTACGCTCAAATGCCAGTTTATCATAATCTGATTTACATTAAGTCTACTGGATTGTATTACCTACTGTATTGATTAACCATTTCAATAAATTTATTATATAACATATATTTGGGAGACAAACTTATGAAAGAAAGAACCAAATTTCCTGCAGTAATTTTGTCTGTGAAAAACCTACAAAACTTCCAAAATTACTTTTTGAGAAAATTTATAAAAATTTTCTTATTTAATAGATTACTTTTTTTAATTTCAAAGTGAATTTGGTCTATTGGTAGGTTTATAGAATAGTACAATAAATGAACTATAGGTGGCAGCTCTTGAGATGTGGTTTGGAAATATAATTTTACTCCTCTCTCAAATGTCAGTTTATCATAATCTGATTTACATTAAGTCTATTGCATTGTTTTGACTACTATAAGAATTTGACCAACGTTTCAATTAATTTATTAAATAACATACTTTTGGGCAGCTAATTTAACAGAGCTAAAAATGGTAATTTTAGGGTTTTATATTTAAAAAAATACTCACTGAAATTAGAATTACTGTTTATCTTCCACACAAGCTATTTATTTTCTATAGATTCCTTCACCTACTTTCTTATTTCTGTGCTAAAGTTTTTTTTTCCAATTCACCTTGGTGGTCAATAATTGGCCTCTACCCCACCTCAGCCTGTTGGCTAAAATATATCATTAAAATTTTTTTCATATTATGATCTCACCTCTTGATGTTTTTAAGAACAATTCTTCTTTCTTGTTACGATATTGCACTTTGCAAATATAGTGTGGAATTATTTTTATATTTTTCATATTTTTATACAATTGCCTCGATTTTGTTTGTTTTGTTGTTGTTGTTGTTGTTGTTGTTGGTTGTGGTTGTAATACTATTGGCTAGCAGCCAATTGAATTTCCACTCTCTTGATAATATTTGTTATAAATTTTCTTCGTGTGGTACTTAAGACAATTAGCAGATATCCTATAACGTTCAATGATGCTCCACATACAGTATTAGGTGTTTAAGTGTTTTTGTGTGTTTTCTATCTTTAGAAATGTTAACTTTTTCCCTTATTTACGTTTTAGATATCTTTAGTGGCTACCGATTGTTTTGTGTGTCTACTCAACATATTGTTAAGAAATTGTTGATTTTTTATGTTGTTTTTATTTTTTTTTTTTTGGCATTTTCAATATGAATTTCGTTATTTTTTCGAAAATTATTTCGACATGTGTGTGTATGCGTAACAAAAAATATTTATATTTCAAGGTATTTTTATTAATGAGCTAATCAGAAACACCTGAGAATTTTTTTTTTAGTTTGGTAGTTTGCTTTATGGACGAGTTGTGTGGTGATTTAGGCGTTTTTAGGGGGTATTAAGAGAGGTAAAATGGCTTTTTAATTAAGATGGCAGCAGAGGAGATGTATGATATTTAAGTAGTGCGCTGAGTTTTTCTTTGCTTAGCAATCATATTAATCAAATGAAAATTGTTCCAAGGAAAGAGAAGACCATTTTGCATGGTATAAGAAATTGTACGCCCAAAATTAGACAGCAAATAGCGTAATGTTATAAGAGCTCAAAGTAAACTTAAGTATGCAATGAAAAGCTGAAATAACTACACCACTCCTATATCAATTGAGGTTATTGTAGAAAAATATTGAAACATTGATATAAAACAGTTCTTGGTGTATGCAATTTTATGCGAAACTGTTCATTATTAAGGCGCCTGGGAATATGAAACTTTTTTAATTTTTTGTTAAGAATGCAAATTCCTCTAAGTAGCTGATGTCACAAGCTCCATAATAAAGATTATCTTCCTCCTTAGTGGACTTTCATTATTTTTTTTCTAATATTTTCTGTTCGATCCATCATAGGCTCATAAAAATTTGTTTAATTTGACACCTAAAAATAAGTACATACCGTGAGTATAATGATTTCACGGCTGAGCCTTGAAAAAGTTCACTAATTTATGCCATTAATCCATTCACAAGGTGGTGTCCAACAGTTTTGTAATCACGCTGTTTATTGTGCGTCGGTTACTGCGCCTGGATATATGCAATGTATTTTATTTTACCAAATCTTATCATGTTATGAATATTAAACACATTATTTAAATGCTGTATACCTATAGCTTCTTAGAATCACTGTCCTTTTTGGTTGTGTTATAATTTGAATTTTAATAAGACTAAGATTAATGATTTTTTTTGTTAAATAACATTGCCTACATAAGGGCGTTTTATGTTGCTGAGAAGAATATTAATAATGATTTGATTTAATGCTTTTAAAGCTATAATCTTATAATGAATACTGTAATTTTATGAGATCTATTGCCTTAAATTAGGCGCATAATTAATAAAATAAATTATTCTTGCCGGTAAGGCGCGATTTAAATTATATGTTGTCAAATTTATGCAGGGCTTTAAATGGACTTTAATTACAAATAAGATTAAGTTAAAAATCATTACAAATTTCTTTTGTAATTTTTGTCTCCAAAGTTTGATGATGGATGAAAATATCCACACTACTACCGGTATTAAGTTGACGGAATTAGTTAAAGGTCTTTAGCGCTTATTTTCAACCCTGTAAAATGTTTCGTGATTTTACATTGTTTGTTCTGTTGTTTTTTTGCCGACCTATAAATCTTGTTGAGATTTTGTTAATCAATGTTGCCTACAATCAGGCTCATTTGTGTTTTTCTGTCTATTGCTGTAGATACATAGAAATCTGTTCTAACCTGTAAGCCTCTGTTATTCCTATTATAGATTTATTGCAGACTCGTAATTTTTTTTTTTTTTTGATTAAATTTTCTTTCATTGTGAACTTTTAGTAAAAAGCTAATTCACCGTAGCAGAAAACACATGGAAAAAAAACATTGCCTATATATACGGGTTGTTCTGTCCTCCCTTTGAAAACATTGTACTAACAACTTTATGGCTTTAAAGACCCTAAGTGGCATGAAGGTTAGAACATGTAGGTGACCTGGGTTCGAGTCGTGTTACAGCCATCTATTGATCGGCACCCCTCCTTTATTGTCACCACCAACAGCGTAGTAGTGATGCAAATTGGAATGTAGAAAAAAAGTAAAAACTACTCAAAATAAATTGACTTTCGGAGTCGTCGTTAACCATTATATCCCTTTGTGTGAGTCTAAAAATGAAGCGTGTTAACTTACTCAAACGGGGGTCGCCATTCCTTATCGATCGAACTTATCTTTAGAAAATTGTGTTGTTAAAATCGACAAATTTCTTATAAAATTTCTTAAAAATTGTTTAAAAAAATTGTGTCGATCGAAATCCGATATCATTACTTGTTCTTCTTCCATTTACAACATTTTTATAATATGCGACAGCAGTATCCCTTACGCATATGCAACAATTTATCACACTTAAGAATGCAAGCCTACAAGTATACTACAGTTACTAAAATAGCCTAAAACCAAAAATGTCCAAGTATTTGCGTTCTTTATCCTTAAAAATAAAACTAGTATGTATACTAGAGTATCCAATCGATTAATCGTTGTTCGATAAATCGACGAACTTTTTTCGAATAATTTTTCGATTAAGAATTCACATGAATTATTATTTTACGTTTGTTTTTATGTTTTAATACTATTTTTATGTTTTTTATTAATAAAATTTAACGCCTACATTATATTTGTTTATTTTTCACGTAAGTTATGCAGATAAACAGAAATTATTCTAGTTATTCGATTAATTGAATTATCCGAGCAATTTAAAAACCTTAATCGATTAATCGAGCAAATTAAAAATCCCAAAATCGATTAATTTTTTAATCGAACAAAACCTTAACCCGATTAAGTGGATACTCTATTACATACCAATCTTGAAAGTGTTGATAAACGAAATTTTTTTCTACAGGAAATTGAATTTTAAAACACAATCATCGGGGCTGCTAGGACGAAAGTGCAGCTAAGCAAAATGCAGTTAAATAAGGTAATTTCATACAAATGCTGCAATAAAATACAGCCATAACTAGTTTCAGTGCTCTTATCCGGAATGTGCTGCTAAGCGAAGGGGCAGCTAAGCGAATTTTACTGTATATTAAATTACCACAAATTCTACAATCTTTCTAAAACCGAAACCCACAATTAATAATAAAGCCGACAATGTGATAAGGACTGCCTGCCACTGGCTGACACATAACCCAATCCCAATCCCTTCTCTCAAGTCCGTTTACATACGGCATAAATCTAAATCATTTTGTTTTTTGGTGACCACATTGGCGGCGGCGTCGTCAATATTGTAATGTACGAGTACACAATTATTCACGATATCTGCGCGCTGTTGCTCAGGCTAGTTGCTGACTGTTGCTGCCACACAATTGTCGCCCCCCGCCTTAAATCCGAGACGAGCGGCAAACCCAACCAACCAACCATACGGTTTATAATATTAACGCTGACATTGTAGGACATTATGCCAACAGTTGTCATAATTTATGACAATTATGATGGTAGCAAGTGCGGTCCCAAACAAAAAAACAGTGGCAGCCGCAGCAGTTTTGGCAGTGGCGATGGCAGCGGCGACAATGAGTGGAGCACAGTCGTCGGCAGCTACGAAATATGCCATGTGTTGGCTTTTTTTTTTCTATGTTTCATCGAAATTTTCTTTACTTTATGCATGTGTTGCATGCCACAATACAAAATACCTTAACTAAGATATTTTGCAACAATAACAAAAACACAAAAACAAAATTTGCGAAACGTAGCAAACTGTGTTCTAATATTTATGAATATGAAAGTATTAGAGCGGCTAAAGAGAGAAAGAGAGTGAGATAGTGCCGACATTCATATGCCTAGGGGTATGGAGGGTATTCTGTTCAAGAAATCGCACCAAAACGTAGAACTTTTTATTATAAAAGTTTTTGACTATAATTAGAAATGCATTTGCTATATATGTATGTATATTTTTGGAGGTTTTCTATATTAAGTATACAGAGATATATCGGTGCGATCTATGATGCTGAGGTCATATTGTACTAAAAAGTATTAATATTAACATAAAATTATAAATGCACGACACTTTTGGTTAGGACATATTTGCTGGTATAATAATATATTGCGGCATTATAAATATTAACACTAATTTAAGCGGGAGTAAAATGAAAATTTTTCTAGCACTTCAAGTCCTGAGACTTGTAAGTCATATATGTGGCAGCAATTGGTTTTTAATTGATAGCGACATGTTTAAACTGTATCGCCTTGAACTCAGCAGGACATACAAGACGTTGGATTGAAATTATGAAAACTTGGTCAAACATGGCCCCTTAATAGAGTATGAGGTGCTGACATAACATGTTAGTCTAAAGTTAATTCTGCGCACTTGTTGTAAATATATATGCTATGATTTGTTCTTACAAATTTCGTATACTTTACCACTTTTGTTTGTATATTCTGTATAAAATCAGGAAACTTACCTAAAAAGAAACAAAAAAAAAACAGAACAATTATTAAAATATGTTTATGCAGCTTTAGGTTAACAAATAAATAATGCAAGATATCGGAGATAAAAATATCGTAAAATTAAAAAATGCTGTTGTTTAGTTTTGTTGATTTGTGCAGAATGTCAATATTTTCTGTTTGAGATAATTTTTTTTATTATATATTATAAAAGAGTTTAGAGTTTGTTTTACATGGCTATTTAAGTAGTCGCCAAACTATCTCATCAGCACCCTTTGCTGTGACTTCTCCACCTATCATCACAATGCTTAAGCTCTTGTCTCTTTGTCCATCGGACAACATTGCATACATACATTGTTTTTCGCACGAGTGCCAAAACAGTGTATCTCCCTTGTTTCCTTTGATCTTGTTTCGTGTTACATACAAGACGTGATTTGTTATCCAATAAAATGACTTCTAGGCCACCTATCGTCCATTAATTGTACTACTGTAGAAAATACCTCCGACGCATAATTGTAGTGGACATCCGAGCTGTCACCATCCGAGCTGTCACCTATGAGCGCCACCTATCATGCCATTATTGTACTTCTCTAGGGGGTATCACAGGCAAAAGTATAATTTTTCCCATATTCATAAATTTAAAACAGCAGAGATTACTAGAACAGATAATAAAACAAAGAAAGTGATTTGCTGCACCTATTGTTTTCAATTTGAGATACCAAAAATATATGTTTAAAAGAAGGACCTATTGCAGGACGCCTTCAAGAGCAGTCAGTAGGCCTTTTTCAGAAGAACTGTTTTCAGGCTTGTGAAAACAAGGCCTTGAAGACATGACGTCAGAGTGTCTCATAAGGCATGTTGCATGTCTGCTTGTAGAAGTCCTTGTAAATTTCACCGCTGGGCTAGGGTAAGAAAAGATCCGGCAGGCATGTTTCTTTACCTCCTTAAAACTGACCTGCGAGCTGCTCTTCTGTGTACCCTACAAAATTCCATTGACATGTACATCTCGCTTCTAAAATGATACCTGCAATGAGGCCTCTAAGTAGGGTGAGAAAAGATCCGGCAGGCATGTTTCCTTCCCTTCTTAAATCTGGCCTGTGAGCAGCCCTACTGTGTACCTTACAAAAAATCCATAGACGTGCAAAATTTCCTGCCTTAAGCAGGCCTATTAGCAGAAGACAGAATTGATGTTCATAGCCGTGCACACTCCACTTCTCTTATTAGGCCTGTTACCAGGCCTTTTATGGAAAGTAAAGGCGGATAAAAGTCACATGTTGGATATTAGTTTTATAAAATTTAGTTGGCTTGTGATAAGTTTTGAAATAACCAGTAAGTACAAATAACGAACTATAGATGGCGTGTCAACAGCCATAATGAATGTTAAGTACGTAGCAGCTACATATAACGTATAATACCTAAAGCCTAAAACAACTAATAAAAAGTGATTGACTAAGATATTAGTTTTTTATTCACTCTTTCTTCCAATCACTCGTGTTAAACTGTCTTCTTATTTCTATTAAGTATTGTTGGACAATTCGTAAGCAGAAGCTATAAACATTGCTTTAAGACAATCTATACTCCATAAAGTCAAATGTTTTAATAACGTATACTCCATAAAGTCAAATGTTTTAATAACGAAATTCTGTTTTCGTTTCTGTTTTCTTATTTCAAATTAAGAAAAATCGTTTAAAATGAATCATCTTTGATATCGGACTAATGAGAACTCAAAAGTTATCGTCGCCAAACCAGCTATGATTCAAGGATTGAAAACTAACAAATCATGCGGCGTAATTGGCGAGGTATCGGTGGCAATTCTGCAAAGGAAGGGTCTTAAAATTTGATCTTCCTCTTAATAGATCAGTCATTCAAATGTCATTAAATTAAAAAAAAAGAAAATGTCAGAGATTGTTCTTTTGGGTAATTAAAAAAAAATGCCGACATGTAATTTTATGTTAAGATTTTATTTAATATAAAGAAAAAGCGTTGTTAATGAATCATATATGATATCACATCTGTGGATTTCTACTTTGGTGTTGTGAAGTCAAAAGTCTTGGACGATAAGCCAGCCACAAACAACTCAACACTGAAAAGCCAATATTACTTGACTAATTGGCGAGGTACAGGTGGAAATACTAGAAAGAGTATTTGAAAGTATGTCCTACCGAATAGACCACGTATAGCGTAGTATAGCTTAGTTGCGGACAATGCAATTATTTTTAAAAACTAAATGTCAGAGAGTGTTCTCCCGATTCATAATTAAGATTCAACATCCAATTTTATTTTAAGAATTTTATTTAAAATTAAAAACCAAACTTCTACATGAATCACCCTTCATATTGATATTTATGCACTTTTTAAGTACATGCGCCATCTATCGTACAAAATTTACACTATTCTGAAAACCACCAGCAAAGTGTACTTAACATTTAGCTCAAGGATAATTGGCATTCGACAAGTAACCTTAGAGTTCATAAAAAACACACAGACCTATTGTATGTATTATAAAATAATTTTCAACTACACTTTCAGCTATACAATTTCCGGTTTGAAATATTATTCACTACACAAAACTTCATTCGCAAATACCAACTAAATATGTAGCACACTTTAAGGAGAAATAAAGAAATTTAATCCTTACAAATAACCCCATTACAGGACACAAAGGTCACATTAAAGCATAACCCAACACACAGAAAAACGAAATAAATACCATTCTTCATTGTAAAGGCAATAGAATAATAATGAAACCTATAATTAACACACATTTAACACAGTGTACTAACAATATGCGCACAAATATTACACACATATGTATACACAGTTAAACATACACATCATACACTCTTATATACTCTTAAAAGAATGTTTGCTACGAAATAGATTATAACAATAACTCAACCATTCACTTCGTTAATTGCATAAAAACGATATAAAATACAAATAAATAAAATGGATAGGCAGGCAACGACGAGCAAACGTTTCCCCCAAAAATTATATACCCAAGAGGAAAAAAATAGCATCAATAAAATCTACACCAACACCACCACCAGCTCTGGACACATAAATTCGCCTTCTCCACCAGGAGAGGCAAAGGAAAAGGCATCAACACAAAAAGTAACCATAGAATTAATGATTAATTAGTAAACTCCTTGGACACGTACCAACACACACACAAGGAAATAGCAAAAAAAAGTTAAGGATGTTTTACTTGGTCAACACGTTGGCCGAAAGGAAGCAAAACATAGCAGCCACAGCACAAGAAGAAATTGTAAACAACAATAATAAAAATAAATGAAACAACATCGACCTACAAATGAGTGTGTACAAATCAGCAACAACAACAATAGCAGCAGCAGCAATAATGAGAGAGCAAAAAAAGGCCATAGTTCACAGAATAATAATCCGAATCACACACAAAAATCCTCCCACCTTAAGTTATATTACAAGGCGTCCACCAAGCCAACAACGATGAGGACGACGACGACGATGACGACTGTAATGAAGAGGCCCATTAATAAAGTGGCCAATGTCTGGAATACCATCACGCAGTTGAGCCACACAATGACTGTTAAGCAGACCAAGTCGTACAAGAAAGGGCTTACATTCTTCTATACCTTTAGCGTTCACTTGATATGTGGCCGTAAGACAATGTTCATAAACATTCCCACGAAAGCTTTACATGTTGGTGGAGGCAACTCATGAGTATGTGGCAGAAACTTCTTAACGCTATAGAGGCGAAGGGAAATAACTAAGTTGGGGATTGCTTTGTCGTAAAGCGAATGATAGATTTTCAAGCTAAAAATTAACAATTGACTTGAAATTTACATTATAAAAATTTCTTAGAATATGTGTTAAATAAAATGTCTTCATCCATGAATCAATGTGCAGGGCATAAATGAGCGGATTTGAAAGTACCAACACACTAAATGTATTCCAGCTTTTACAGACTAGAAAGATAAGAAGTGCAAATGTCTTAAGTCATTCCCCTTACTGCAAGCTTTTACTGTAATCGACCGAGAAAACTTGCATAGTTAACGCATTACGCTTAGTTTTCGAAATTCCAGAGCCTTAATGTAGGCAATAGATTTTGTCCAAATTCCAAACCCCCTAATGTAGGCAATTGATTTTGGTCTACAAATATGACAATTTGATTAACATTCAAATTGCAAAGACATGGATTCATCACATATACAATTATATTTTTATATAGTTTACAAATTCATACTAGAAATTAACATAAAGTTTCATCTGATGCTTACTTAATTTCCCTTTGCACCCCATGAATGAGGTATGGGATAGCTTCTCGCGTTGTTGTGAATTAACACGCTTTCTATTTTTAGATTCACAACTAACGGCACCTACTTATTTATCGACGAATGCGAACGTCACTGTTTTGAGAAGCTCTTACTAGACACGACGATTGAATCGACGCTTAATACTGCGAAGTTGCTGTCAAACAACATTCGAGGGGAGCCGACAATGAAAGATGCTACTTTAACAAAAATTATTTTTATATTCAAAACAAAAAAATATTGTCTGTGTGTTTCATATAGGTTTCCGGTAGTTTTAGTTTAAGGTGACAAAATAATAGTAGAGAACGATCTACATAGGGGGGATGGTTTCTAGACCAGTACAGTATAAATAGTGTACGATAGGTAGCGCCTACGATCAGTATAAAAAAAGGGTAATTTGGGTATAGAATACAAAAAAATTAACAACGTTTCTATATTAACACTTTTTGGCGTCATTTTGTGATGGGAAAAAACACTAAATAAGTTGGGGTTTACTCTGTTATGAAGAGAACGATAGATTTTATAGGTAAGAAGTAAAAATTGATTATTCACATTTCTTTAAAAATTAAGTAAAAAAAGTCTTCGCCACAGACTTAACACACAGAGCCGAAAAGGGCGGAAGTGAAAGTACTAGTCTAAAACCTATTCTGTAAGCCATTACTGCAATCTACTTAAAAATGGCATAGTCAACGCATTACGCTTAGTTGTCTCAATTCCAGAGCCTTAATGTAGGCAATATATTTTGGTTTACAAAAATTATGATGTTTACAAAAGATGTCGCTTAAGATGCAGAATCAAAAATTTGACCGGCGTATGAAATACACATTTATAGAATAATATCCCAAGTTTTGAATAATCACACACATTTATATATATTTTTTGTAGTAACTATTAACTTCTTTTTTTTGTGTGACGATATTTTGATCTTATAAGACTTTATCACCGTAAAAATTAATTCATTTGCAGGAATTTGCGCTTTAATTTCGGTCAACAGACTCTTTCACAGCCTCATGAAGATCTGATACATTGATCATATTTTAAATTCATATTCAAAAATCGAATATCTTAGTATTATTCAATCGAGTGGGAGTTCATGTAAAGAATAGTACAGATTTTGTACGATAGGTGGCGCATTCGATCGTTGCCAATTAAATCATTTCTTTTAGTACCAAAAAAAAAATTAAATGTTGGCAAACATATGTCAAACTTTAAGCTGCAGTTACAATTGTCTAAAGTTCCACCGAAAACAAAACATTAGTGTCCACTGCGCAAGCCTACAAACCGCCAAAAAGATTTCTGGCAATCGCACGCTGAACCTACAAGAACATCTTCAAATACATTGAATCACACGTAGTGTCGTCGAGGGGCACAATATAAAAAGGCTACTATGAATAAAAGGAAAATATTTTTGCATACTTTAAGGCTTTAATTTTGAATAATTAATTTTTGCATACTTTAAGGCTTTTATTTCAAATCCTTCCTCTTTATAATACATTTTTGTGCCAAATGCCTTTTATAACCCCCACTTATCACACCAAAACTATGCCACCCTTTCAAATCATTTATCACAACATGTTGTTGGCATACAAATTAATTACTTTCACGCACTAAAAAGAAAAAGAATTAAAACGAAAAACAAATAATGCATCGGGTCATATATCGGTGAATAAGCTAAGAACCATCATAAAAATAATCACCGAAATGAATGGGCGGCGAAGAAACTCTTGCTCCTCTTGCTCTGAACAATATAAAAGTGGTATTAAAACTTTGCTTGATTTCTTAGACAAGATTTTGCCCCGACCAATTTCTGGCGAAAGCTAAAACGATGTGTAGGAAGTGGCAATGGCAGCGTAGGTAGCAAGGACCCAATATGATGTATGATGACTATAGAAGATGCTGATGCAGGAGGAAACTAGAAAGACTGTAATAAACTTATAATTTTTTTAGAAATAACTTAAGGCAATAGGGTGCATTAACCCTTTTTATCTATAATAATACTACAACTTAATATATCGAACTGTAATGGGGAAACTTAATGAAACGTTAATAGAATATTTAATTGTAAGTTTACTGAACTATCAATATGATTTTAAAAAGGTATAAGGGTATCGAAGAAGAAAGAAAACTTTTATGAAAGGAACTTGTACTAGTACTGCCTTATGATAAATGTAATTCTAAAATTTAGTGTTTATTTTTTTTTGGCTCTGAGTAATTATGAAATGTTTTCCCTACAAGGTAGTCGCTTAACACCAGGTGTCTCGATTTAAATGTCCTCTATAATTTTGGCCTAGAAATCTGAAATTTTAAAAAGGGTTTTTACAATGCTTCTATTTTATTAGGCCTTTACATGACCATGAATTACTTTCATCCATTGGCGATAATGCCTTTGCTATACTAAACATTCCATATAGGCTAATGAGATGTCGCAGCAACTTTAGTTAGGAATTTAAAACAAGAAAAATGGTTAAAGGAATTGTCATGATTTCATAAAGCCTTCATGAAAGTACGAAAATTTTAAATATTAACATGGGTTTAAGCTTTGCATTGCCTTATACGGCTCTCAAAGAGTTATGAATTTTAATTTTCCATTTCCCACTATATGATTTTGAAGTCTAAACACTTGAAATAGGCTAATGAGATGCTATGATTTCAACAATTGCTCCCTTCTAATTATTTACTTGTTGTCTGATATCAGCGCTTCATACTCATTCAAGTTTTGTTACACTCTTGCTATCAAGATCAATACAAGTATAACAGTTTTTAATTAGATTTTCATGTTCGAATAAGTGACAAGAAATCTATTATCTATGAAGTGTGTTAAAGATCGTCATTCAATTGATAAGATATTATTGCTTTTAGGTAATTAACAGTCAAACTTTTTTTTCTGAAATGATTAGAAAAACGCCGCTATTATTTTCCGGCTGCATTTTAAGTGGTTTAGTTACAGATGTAAAAAAATTCTGAAATGATTAGAAAAATACCGTTATAATTTTCCGGTTACATTTTAAGGGGTTCACTTACGGGGGTTAGATTGGTTTTAATGACTTATAAGTTTATTTGAAACGGCAACAAATATGAAAACACAACTAGACCCTATACAGTTTTTGAAAATGTCAAGGATTCAAAGTTACTTTGCTACATTGTTTTCAAATCGATTTAGGATTGGTACAATTAATATACGATAGGTGGCGCTCTAGCCGCAACAGTTAATGTGATTAATGTATGAACTACAAACAACTCTTAACTGTCAATTGATCTAATGAAAAATTATATTGCCATCGCTTCTTTGCCTGATGGCAATATTGCAAAGAGAAAATGGGGCAGGATTGCCCATGTTATGAGACGTCCATACAACAATATTTCTAAGATGACAATTGAGTGGAACTATCAAGGCAGCATAAGACGAGTCAGACCAGCCAATACATGGAAGATTTTATTAGAATCCCAAATCAAAGAAACTGAAATGACTTGATCCCATATAAAGCTGATGGCGCAACATAAATCCCGATGGAAGAATTTTGTAACGACCCTTTGCTTCAACTTGGAGACGTAGGATTCAATTTATACTTATATATATCTCAAGAATGAAATATGAGAGAAAGTTAATACGTTTCTTGTTAAAGACTCACACAATAGGGCAATTCAGAAGTTTTTACTTGATAACTGACGTCTATTAAACGTATGAAGATGGCTGTGACAGAGCTGGGACCTAGATCAACCGCATCATAATAGCGTGTTCTAACTAACATGTCACGGACATTGCATTATTGTGCCGTACACATCACGTCAGGACAAATTCATATGCATTAGGTGGCTAAGTATCTTTCAAGTACGCAATTAGTACAAATATTGCCATATAGGTGGCATGTGACCACTTTCCATTAAACGTATGTATGTACTGATGTATATACAGAAACTTATACTCCCTATTAACTCTATAAGCTGAATAATGTGTGATTCACTTATAGGTTTTGTTTTCATTTGCTTTTATGTTAAAGTCCACGAGGGTCTGCTGTCATCTTTATTTTAATCAATATTGTTTGACAATTCGACGTGGAAGCACTCAGCTGTATATTACAAATTAAGTGGCTTACGGTTAGATGTACGTAGTATGTTTGAAGTATAACATTAGTACAAAAAACACGATATAGGTGGCGTATCAGCAGCTCCTATATTTCGTATGTACGCATAAGCTACAAACATTGTGTACACTTCCACAAATGATACAAATATAGCGTGATTCACTTAGAGGTTTTGTTTTAATCTATTTTATATTTACAGAATAGGTTATCCTTTTGGCAAACTGTCATCTGAATTGTATTCAGTACTGTCTGGCGTATAACCTACAAACACGAAATAACACATATTCCCTTCTTTAGCGTAATGTTACTAATAAATAATATTAATTTGTTGTTTTTTTACAAATCAAATGTGTATGAATCAAGCTGTCACCTCATTTTTATTCTTTGAAATATCGCTACAAAAGACTGCAAGAATGGGTATTTTCTCTTTTCCCATAAAGTCCATGTGTCATAAAGTCCACGGACGTTGTGAAACATTCCTCCAAAACTAAGCCTGGTCTTTATTGTTAGACGTATCATGACAAGCAAAATGGTGGTGGGGCCCATGGGCCCCGGCTTATGTTTGGAGGAATGTCATAAGGTTTATAGACTACTCGCAATACTTGTGGATTTTATGCCACAACGCCTATGGACATTAGATCCATAGACTTTATGACATTTTTTCCTGTGTCATCAGGTTTATGGACCTTATGACATGCCACCTACTGTATTCCGAAAATCAGCGTTCTATGAAAAATGTTTTTCGTGCATTATACACTTTAGTAGCTTAGTATTAGCAAAACCATCTAAAGATTGAGGTCTCACTGAAAAGCCATTTAAGATCCAAGTCTCGCAAGGTAACATTGCTCGAGTAATTCGCGAAATACCAGAAGCAGTGCTTGCAAGAGTGATCGAACTTTAGACCTAGCGTATACACTACTTACAGTTAAGTCACAGACAACATTTCCAATCAAATTATCTTTAAATAGTTAATGTCAGGTATTCTTCTTTCAGGTCATTATAACAATTCCGACATTCAATTTTATTTTAAGTGTGTCTGTATGTCTAGCAAAGACCCTTATGTAGTTCAATAGATTGAGATGATTTTTCAGAAAGATGCTCCTAAAATATTGAAAGAAATTTATGGTGTGATTCAAATAATGTACTATAGCGGGCGCACTTATCACATTAAAGTTGGACCTTCCGAATAAAGCACATCAGACGTAGATGCAGCCAAACTCTAAAGGAAATTATTTATAAATAATAAATGCCAAAGATTGTTTTTCCGGATTGTCATACAAATTCGACAATAAATTCTATTTTTAAAATCTTATGTAAAATTGGAAAAAGAAGTTTTAATTGAATCATCTTCAAGAATTGTGAATATTTTGTCTATATTACTTTTTAGCCTTTTCATGAGATTCTGGAATACCTTAAAGAAACGCTTATACACTGCTATGGGAAATATATGCCCCTAAAAATATGTCAGACATTGCATATCTTCCAAATAAAACATCAGTGCAAATAGTCACATTTCACCACTGAAATTTTAACTTCAAGCTATTACCGAAGAGTACAAATGAAATAGACAATCGTAGTTTTTTTTGGAAATAAAAAAAACATTAGTAAACCTGTAGCTTAATCATTGACTTTTCATTATAATCGTCATTTTAATATAAAAAAATGTTTCCTAGACGTATATTGTTCTCACTCCGCTTACTAATGACAACTACATAACAACCCATTTCTAATAAGAATGCCTAGAATTCGACAAGAACTTTTACCTCAATTTTTCTTCTCCGCAATTTAATGCCTTAAATGTATGCAACGTTTTTCCCCTAATGATGTTAAATTTCACATAAATATTTTCTGTTAAGTCGGTGCTCCTACAAGTCATGAAGCAACAACAAAAAAGAAAACATGCACACCCAAAAAGTCGCAAAGTTGAATCCGCTAAACGACGAGATTTTTGCACCCAATGTATGTTGGCACGTTAACGAACATTAAAACGAATATACGCAGATATCAGCCAAAAAGAGAGAGGGAGAGAGTCGTGCACAAAGTGTGAATATGTTAACATAACCTCACCACCAGCAACAGTAACAGCAAAAATAAAAATCCGGCATAGATAGAAATCTGCCCAAAATAAAATCTTCTTACATACTGAGGTTTTATTCCAGCACATTTGATTTTATGCCTGCGCTTGGGTTTTATTTTTTTATGTGAGACGTATAAACTGTCGTAATATAATGGATGAAATGAAACTTCGCATTCACACTCTCTCACACAGTAGCGGAAGTGTAAGTGAGCGAGTGAGTGAATGAGTGATGGGACACCTACTATTACGTGCATATGTTTAAGGACTCACTCCTTGTTGCCATTAGTTGCCACAGCACATCTTGGGCATATTCATCTCTAACCTCCCCGACTCCCGGGGGAAATCAACAACGTTACACGCTCTAAACAAAACTGATTCAAATGTCATCTTTAAGAGCTTAAATTTGTATAAAATTGCAGATCGTAAAAGTGTTTTTTATTCGGTGGTTGCAAAGTGTAACGCGGGCTATAATATCCAGACAGCCACATATCTAGAAAAAAAAACACCCAAGCAACCAACCCATCTAGACATCAACTCACCATGTAACATCCTTCACATCCTTCAGATCATAGACATATACGTAATAAGAAAAACAACACCAACAATACGTATCTAAGGATAATAAAATTTTATACACGCCAAAATCTTTGGTAGTAGAGCAAAACAAAAAATAGCAACAAAATGCAGGAGAGAAACAGCCAACAAAAAAAAAGTTTTATGCCAAAACTTTGTGTTGCCACGTTCGTTGTTGGCGTGTGTAGGACTAATGGAGTGGGCTACAAATGGGGGTTCATACGAAAGCGTCTCCCCCAAAAAATTCGTAGCTGTCTTGTGTCATGCCAGCAGATATAACGCCTCATAATGTTTTAACACTTATTTGACAGTTGATGAAAACCGGCAGCAGAACAACAAGTGAAATTTGCACTCTGAACTTTTAACCTATCTTCCCTTCCACTTCCTTTTCAAGCTCCCCAGCCTATACCCCTTTCAAAAGACATATGTATGAGCAGGAGTGTAAGAGCATGTGTGTGTGCGCGCTTGAATCTATATAATTTCGTATTAATGTATGTGTGATTGCTGTTGTTGTTGTATATCATAGTCGTATAATGTTCATTTAAAACAAACACTTCATTTGCCAGATCCGTTGCGCGTTTATGTCGCCAATAAAAACGGCGTAAAATTATGTCGTAAAAGGGGCGCAGGGTAAAGGAGGAGGGAGGGTGGTTTTGGATTGATAATTTCGTGTGGCTCAGGCAGCATTACCAAAATGTGGGGAGCCTGGTGCTTATGCTAGTGTCACGGTTCATAGGCAGTTTATGCCAAATAAAAATTTTAGGTAATTACAAAAATTTGTTTTAATTTTAAAAGGGATGTTACGTGGGGGTATCTTCAAGTTGAATTGGATTTGTAATGGAAATTAAAAACTGTGGAAATTACACGAAGTAAAATAAACAGAAATCCAACGTGTCCGTCAATGAAGTAATGTCATCATAATCATATAGTTAAGAAATCAAAAAAATAAATTAATACAAAACTTTAAAAACTTAATTTTCCTTTACACCCCATGAATGACACAGTACAACACATGGTGTTGGGACTCCATTCTGAAAATTGAATATGAAAGTATCCACCAAAATAGGAACTTCTGCATTATTCGTTTTGTCAAATTGGCTGCATTAATAATTTAGTGGCAATATTTAATTACACCGTATAACACCTGATTTTTGGACTCAATTCTGAGAACTGCACGTGAAAGTTACCCCAAAAAGCAGAAGTTCTGCATCATTCGTTTTATCATGTTACATGCCATAATATTTCAATATCGATTTCAGTATCGTATATGGGACGACACCTTTTAGGTCCCTTTGTTATATTGTTAAATGGTGGCGCATGATTATCATAAGTAATATTCCACGTAAATCATACGCCACGGAGAACAACAGTTTTAATTTAATTGCTACGAAACAAACCCAGTTCAAAATCATTTGATGAATGGAGAAGTGAAACTGTTGCGTATGTAGGGAAACGTATTATGAACAGACTAGTGGTTCTAGAGTTATGTCAAACAAAAGAGCCTAAAAAGTGACAAATTCTCCTATACGATACTTACTAACTTCAGATCGATATTCAATTAATATGCCATGTAACTTGACAGAACGAATGATGCAGATGTTTTTGGGCTACTTTCACGTGCAATTCTCAGAGTTGAGTCCCAAATCAAACCAAATTTGTACTGTGTAAGATATGAGATAGCTTCTCGCGTTGTTATGAATTGATACGCTTTCTATCTTTAGATTCAGAAATAACGGCACCTACTTGTTTATCGAATGCGAACGTCACTATTTGAAAAGTTTGTTTCTAGACGGCAATGAAAGTAAAATGTAGATGACTGGAGACAGGAAGAGAAAAACTATCACGAGTTCTAACTATCATGTCACGGCAAGATGCTCCTATACTATTGCTCAAAGTTTGTAGAGTGGTATAAATAATGTACTATAGAGGGCGCACATATCACCCGAAAGTTGGGTGCTAGTAACGGCCACTATTTTAAGGAAGTTTATCATAAAAGAAAATGTCAAAGATTGTTTTTTGGGGTCATATTAAAGATTCTGTCGTTCAATTCTATTTTAAGTGATGAGCTTTAATCTTCGTAGTTTTATACAAAATTAATTAAGCGTCCGTTATAAGCACATTGTTGAAAATATTACTGCAGTCCTCCCAGTCTTGAGAAAACTGCAATTTCTACTACAAGCTAGTGCAATTCGAGTGGATCATAGCCGTGCTACTTTAACGCTTAAGGCAAGGTTTGGTTAATTCGGCAGCCACGTTCAACACAGTTCACTTGGGTCCTCGTATAAGTTCCGTTGTGATACCCTTTTAAAACTTTCGCACCAAAAGTTCCTACTCTGTTTGGTCAATATCACTTTCAAGCCATTTCGTTTCTCTGTTGAAGGCATGGATGTTCCGCAGATCACCTACTGATAGACAGGTATTGTCTAGAAGTGTCCGATGCTTTTCATATCTCAGGTCACCAAAAGCAGGGCAGTGACATAGAAGATGTTCCGTGGTCTTCTCTTCTTCCTCATCATTGCAGCTTCTAAAAAAATCGTTGTAGGGTAGTTTCGACCTCTTAGCGTGTTTACCAACCGGCCAGTGACCGTTTATTACAGCTATGATGTTCTTCAAGTGAGCTATGGACAAGTTCAGCACAAATCGTGTCCTCTGTATATCCATTGTAGGCCAAATTTGTTTAGTCGCCGTGTAAGTGGGTTCTCTCACCCAACTTTCCTTAGCAATGAGGTTCGTTTCCCCCCAAAAATGAGCTGTTTCCCCCTTGTGAGAGGGATTCCAATGAGACCGTAAACTTCGAGTTCACGGTTGTGTCGGCCCTTGCCAACGCATCGGCCCTTTGGTTACCATATATGTCCCATGTCCTGGAACCCATGTAAGGGTAACCGTCGAATGTCTCGAAATCTTCTCAAGAGACGACCGGCATTCTCAAATATTCTTCGAAGTGGTGTACACGTTCTTTAGGGATCTCTTCATCTCTTTAGCTTTATTATCAGTAAGAATATGAATATTAAAATTTGCTTGAGGCAAAGTTCAACACAAAAGGCAGATTTACTTAATATGTGGGTCTTAAAAGGTAACTCACGAAATACAATTTGTGCATCTGTGTGTTCTTTTTAGGATTCTTTAATGTTCAATCTACTGCCGTAAAATTTGGTCATGTTAATGCAGACTTACCAGCGATGGTTGCTATGTACATTACGTATATACCAGTACACTAAACCTACTATAGATGGCGGGCTTTACTCAAAAATTTAATATGTGTTTTCCAGTAGTATTTTTTCAACATCAAAATGGCTAATAAATATTAGAATTACACCCGATATATGACCTTTGCCACGAAAATTTCGAAAAAGAAATGAAAGCAAGGAGTAGCTTCTCTCTCACCGCCAACGGATTTTGTATTACATCTACATCTTTTATTCTTTACTGCTATCGCCCATTCGTAAAATCCCACACTTTTTTTTACAACTTGTCAACAATTTATTAATAAATTTGATTGTATTATAAAAAAAAGCTCTTTAAATAGCTATTAAAGCTACTGTTAAACGTGTAAAGATAACTAACTACTAGTTTACAATAAGTACAACAAAAAGAGGAAAAAGAAAACCAGACTATAACGTCTTAAAATATATGACTGTAACTTAAAAACTAAAAAAAAAACAGAAAAAAAAGTTTGTTTAATAAAACAAATAAGAAAAATAGCTAACAACCGCAAGACAACAGCTCACATAATAAAGAGGAAAAATAAACAAAAATTAAAAAAAAACAAACACACACCCGGCCATGTGTCTTATTACGTTTAGAGAGCAAACGTTTTGCGATGCCTCCACGCCAAAAGTACACATCACAATGTCATTGTTATCAGTTTGAGGAGTAAACAACTAAATTGCCATCATCTTAACAAACCCGCCCTCAAACTATATGTTTTCGTCACCCAACAACTTCAACAATGATAGTAATTGTGTGTTAGGGTTTTTCATTTTTTTGTAACTCGCTTAGGTTCATGCTCATCACTACCGTCACATGAGACAAGTTATCAAGTTCACAAGACAACAAAATATGTTTTGTCAAATATTAACAATTTTGTGAAATTTATTTCTTTTTCAAGTTGTTAATTTGTTGCCTATGAAGACGAACCTTTTTAACAAACAAGAGGAAATGGGTCGGTAAAAGTTCTTAAAGTTTTTGTATGTTTTTGTGGACTTGCTATCTTTTGTTTAATGAATTTTCGTTTAAATAAATAAACCGTGAACAAGTGAGTGCAAATGAATTGAAGATTTTTTTTTTAGTAAACAACAACACGACTCTAATTGACAATTAGGTAATTGTTAATAGATTTTAAGATTGCCCAAGAGAAAATGTTTGCTTTACAACGTAATATCTACTAAATGGGCTCTTGTTACAATTAATTAAAACGTGTTGTAGATTTTTTCCGTTAGAGTGAAACAACATACATTCATTATAATTACATATAGACGAATAGGCAGAAAACAGTTTTGTAGATATCGCAAAGTTTAAGAATACTTTCGGTAATAAATGTAGAATATTATGACAAAAGCAATAATTTCCGCATAGAGCAAGCTTCGGATACATATTAGTAGCGTTAAGGTTTAAAGAAAGTCTCAAGTTTGTGATTGTATTGATATATATTTTGTTTTACTAGTGAATATCATAGAGTGTCTGTGTGTTCTTCATACTAGTTCTTAATATCCCACCACTTATAATGATATTTTGTCAGCGGGTTACTGACGAACCAGCAAAAGTTTTAGTATACTATGTAGTACAATTAACTGACGATAGGTGGCGGGTGAGTGTGGTATAAATAGGATCATTACGAATAAGTAGTGCTTTGCTAGTTTCAAATCATGTTTTGATTTCGGATACATATTAGTAACTCTTAGGATCAAATTATGTCTGTTTGATGGCCTAAATTTGAAATTATGGTGTTATACTATGTATTAACTCATAAAAAATTTAAGTGTGTCTGTGTATTCCTTATGGGATTCTTTAATGTCCCCTAAATAGTGACGAAACTTTGGCAAAATATTACTGACACACCAGCGATAGTTTCTATATGTATATAAGTTCTTAATAACCTACCACATAATGAAATTTTGTCAGCGGGTTACTGACAAACCAGCAATAGTTTTTGTATACTATATAGTACAATTAACTGACGATAGGTAGCGGGTGAGTGTGGTATAAAATGGATCATTATGAATTAGAAGTGTTTTGCTTGTTTGTAATCATGTTTTAATTTCGGATACATATTAGTACCTCTTAGGATTAAATTAAATTCGTTTGATGGCTTAAGTTTTAAATTAGTGTTATACTTTGTTTTAACTCATAAAAAAAATAAAGTGTGTCTGTGTGTTCCTTATGGGATTCTTTAATGTCCACTAAATAGTGACGAAACTTTGGCAAAATATTACTGACAAACCAGCAATAGTTTCTATAATTAGTTCTTAATATCCCACCACTTATAATGAAATTTTGTCAGCGGGTTACTGACAAACCAGCAATAGTTTTAGTATACTATGTAGTACAATTAACAGACGATAGGTGGCGGGTGAGTGTGGTATAAAAAGGATCATTACGATTTAGTATTGCTTTGCTAGTTTCAAATCATGTTTTGATTTCGGATACATATTAGTAACTCTTAGGATCAAATTAAGTCTGTTTGATTGCTTAAATTTGAAATTATAGTGAAATTCTATGTATTAACTCCTAAACAATTAAAGTGTGTCTGTGTGCTGCTTATGGGATTCTTTAAAGTCCATTGAATTGTGACAAAACTTTAGCAAAATATTACCTGTACTAATATCTATGTATATGCATAATAGTACAAATGCGCATGAGAAGTACCAGGTGGAAAGGAGAGAAGAGAATAGCCTGTTCCGCTGCAAGAAAAGAGAAATAGAATGGCGCGGGTGTGAGCAAATAGAGATGTGCAGGAGGAGAAATAAAGTTCGGAAGTTCTACCAAAGGATGCAACATCAAACAGAAGGCTCAGGCACAGGTATTTCCTCCTGTACAGACAAAGACAGAAATCCAGTGACAGATACGGAAAGTGTACTAAAGATATGGAAGGACACATTTTGCAAGTTGTTGGTTTCAGATGTTAGTGACGACGTCGATACACTTGAACCTATCATTGAAGATAACGTCGAATTTACACCACCCTGCCAATATGAGGTTGAAAAAGCAATATCCCGGGTAAAAAATAACAAAACTGCAGTGGCTGATGGACTGTCGGCAGAACAGTTTAAAGCCGACAAGTTGTTGAAGAGCATGCACCAACATGTTAGCAGAGTACGTATTGGCTCCTTTTTAGGCTTTCGGGTCGGGAGCCAGGGGACTCAAAACAACAAAGGAGCTCTTGGAACGCGAGCTAGGAGCTACAAATTTCAAACGAGCTCTCGGCTGGCGAGCTGGATGCCAACAAAATTTCACATGAGCTCTCGACTCGCGAGCCAGAAGCCGAAATAATGAGCTGGCTCGCGAACAGCCAAGTGCCCAATAAAGAGTCAGCTCACGAGCCAAGAGTCCAAAAAGAGTCAGCTCGTACAACAAAAGTATTTTTTGGTAAAAAAAGAAAGAATAGTGTTTTTGGGCCAATAAAAGTTCTTTTTGGCGTAAAAAAGAACTTTTGGCACATAAATTTGTTACTTAACTCTCGAGCCAAGAGCCACAAAAGTTCAAATGGGCTGGATCGCGAGCTAGCTGGAAGAACGCATACCCGATGATTGGAACCTCAGCGTATTAAGTCCTGTGCATAAAAAGGAGATACAACTATACTTTAGCGGTAAAAGTTTACTTCCCATTGTCTACAAAATTCTATTGAGCGTTCTATGCGAACGATTAAAATATAAAATAAGCGATATAATTGGTATCCCTATCAATGCCTAGTAAATCGACCAAATATTTACATTATTCCAAATCCTGGAGAACACCCAAAAAAAGCAAATTGACACCTATCACCTGTTTGTCGATTACACAGTGCAACAGTGGAAAAAACACCCGAACGTGACTATATAGGTTCGATAGTACAACCGGAGCTGAGTAAAACCCTAGCTCAGTTTGGCTAGATTGGCTACCAAAATTTTTTTTTGGCCCTCGTAACTTTTTGAAATCCCTTGGATCCTTTGAAAAAAGGTGACATCAGCTTTTGGACAACAGTTTGTACAGTGTTTAATCTAGCTCTTTCTGTTCTTAAGCAAAGTTGTAGCTAATAGTCCGCTTAAGAAATTGATATAATAAAATTTCCCAAAAAATTAGACATCCCTCGTTTATTTTCAAAAAACTTCGAATAAAATTCTAATTTTTTCACTATTTTGAATATAAGTCGTAGGGAGTCCAGATTTTTTGCATACTCTATTCAGTGAAATTGTAGTCTAGGTAAAACCGAAAAACTTCTCTGAACAAACCCATGCAATCTGAACAAGTCTAGGGGTATTAAATGGCTCTCAAAACACACTACCTACTTTAAACAAATCAGTTTTTTAGGAGTTTTGGGCCATTGTGCAAAGTTTTTCCTTGGTATATTTACCAAAAACTTACTTATTGTGTAACTGAACAACTTCTGTAAACAATCAATATGATCGGAATACTCCACCCCTTTAATTGTTCACAAAGAGCATTAGGGTGTTCCTTACATGGCATTTTTTCGAATTTCGTTAAAAATATGTATTAATTGCTATGTTGGTCATCTAGCTTCACCTTACATTTGTTTTTGATAAAATTACGAATATATTGTGAACAATTTTGTATCGATACTAAGGCATTAGGGTGTGCCGCAATGAGGTTAAAGTTTGAATTTGTTCTCAAATCAGTTTATTGCCGCTGAGTATTTTTCGTTTGTATACAGACTAAGTAGAAATAAGCCGTTCAATAGCTGAAGTGAAGACCTAAAATAGTATGTCTTTAATTTTGCCCTATCTCTTATAGATGCCAAGATATTTGATGTAGAAATTGGAGTATTTTGAAAAATATTATTAAAAATTTTAAATGTGGATTCCGAAGAAGTTTTTTATGGGCAACTATATATTTCAACTTATTAACTTTAGTCAAGTTAAAATCTATATGTTCAAATAGTATATGTGAATATTATCAATATCTCTGTCAATTCTCGAGATATCAGGGGTTTAAAAAGCATAGCAATGACTACTGAACTTTTGTTTTACCTGAATATCCATTGTGTCTGCTTACAAATGTAACCAAAACCTATCCAATGGTCCTTTGAGGGGATTTTTGATTATATATATCGTTATTGGTAAGTAGACACAATGGGTATTCAGATGGAACAAAAGTTCATTAGACATTGCTATGCCTACAGTCAAAAATGCGTTTTTTTACGCCTGATATCACGAGAATTGACAGAGATATTGATAATATTCACATATACTATTTGAACATATAGATTTTAACTTGACTAAAGTTAAAAAGTTGAAATATATAGTTGCCCATAATAAACTACTTCGGAATCCAATTTTAAAATTTTTAATAATATTTTTCAAAATACTCCAATTTCTACATCAAATATCTTGGCGTCTATAAGAGATAGGGCAAAAGTAAAGACATACTATTTTAGGTCTTCAGTTCAGCTATTGAACGGCTTATTTCTACTTAGTCTGTATACAAAAGAAAAATACTCAGCGGCAATAAACTGATTTGAGAACAAATTCGAACTTTAACCTCATTGCGGCACACCCTAATGCCTAAGTATCGATACAAATTTGTTCACAATATATTCGTAATTTTATCAAAAACAAATGTAAGGTGAAGCTAGATGACCAACATCGCAATTAATACATATTTTTAACGAAATTCGAAAAAATGCCATATAAGGAACACCCTAATGCTCTTTGTGAACAATTAAAGGGGTGGAGTATTCCGATCATATTGATTGTTTACAGAAGTTGTTCAGTTACACAATAAGTAAGTTTTTGGTAAATATACCAAGCAAAAACTTTGCACAATGGCCCAAAACTCCTAAAAAACTGATTTGTTTAAAGTAGGTAGTGTGTTTTGAGAGCCATTTAATACCCCTAGACTTGTTCAGATTGCATGGGTTTGTTCAGAGAAGTTTTTCGGTTTTACCTAGGCTACAATATCACTGAATAGAGTATGCAAAAAATCTGGACTCCCTACGACTTATATTCAAAATAGTGAAAAAATTAGAATTTTATTCGAAGTTTTTTGAAAATAAACGAGGGATGTCTAACTTTTTTTGGAAATTTTATTATATCAATTTCTTAAGCGGACTATTAGACACAACTTTGCTTAAGAAGAGAAAGAGCTAGATTAAACACTGTACAAACTGTTGTCCAAAAACTGATGTCACCTTTTTTCAAGGGATCCAAGGGATTTCAAAAAGTTACGAGGGCCAAAAAAAAATTTTGGTAGCCAATCTAGCCAAACTGAGCTAGGGTTTTACTCAGCTCCGGTTGTACTATCGAACCTATATAGTCACGTTCGGGTGTTTTTCAAAAAGTTTGATTTTGTGTCATAGTGTTATAAAGCCGCCTTTGTTAGTCCAATATGTGCAAGGGTGCAATCCTTTATGCGTTTATGCAGAATGACATTAACTGTCAGGAATATCACTGTTTAAAAAAGGAAAAGACCTATTCGAAACGTTTAATATCAAACGAGGTTTCAGTCTAGTCTATACTGTGACCTGTTCAACATCTTATTGGAGAAGATCCTGCGTAATGCTGGAGTTACAATTTGCACCAGAAAAACACATGCTTCCCGCTTATGCCGATGATATTGATATTATTGAGTAGTAACTGCAACATTCTCAAGTATCAAAAAAGGAATCGGAGAAAGTGCAACCTGGATCTAAGAGGGTCTAAGTACATACTAGTACGACTAACTTATGATAGGTGGTGGGTGTCGGGGGTATAAAGGGGGACGGACTGTCCGAGAAGTAACTGCAACATTCTCAAGTATCGAAAAGGAATCGTCGAAAGTGGGTCTGGCTCGAATGGGGTCTAAGTACATACTAGTACGACTAACTTATGATAGGTGATCAGTGGTGCCTAGGTTGTTAGCAGGGAATAACAGGATACCAGGGAAAATAACAAATAAACAAACCAAATAACAATAATTGTAAATAATAATAAAAACAATTTAAAAAAATAAAATAAAAAATGGATTTTATCATCAAACCCTGTGAAAAATTCTGGCGATAGCCTTTGTTTTACTTTGATGCGCTCGGATACATGTTAGCACTATTAAAGGTCAATTTAAGACCGTTAGCCTTACTGTGTTAGCTTTCGTTAAGAGTTATATTGATATAATTTATTTTATAAATCATAAAAAATCATGACGTGTCTGTGTGTTTTTTATAGGATCGTTTAAAATTTCACCTATTGCGATAAAACTTTAGCAAGTTGTTACGGCCTATCCGGCATTGGTTTCTACATACATGCAATTACAATAAACTGACTATAGGTGGCGGGTGTGTGCGACCAATTATGGCCAAGGACCATTATGAATTTGTGCAGTCTGGCTTGTTTTTATTTAGGTGCTTTCTTTTTTACTTGCAGCCCTGTCCAAGCAGCTGTCCAACCACATAGTTTTCTACTAACCCAGACATACATCAACTACGAAAGACACCGCCCTCTGTCCAACATTGTATGTCGTTTTATACGTAGTTTGTGTGTTTTTTGTTTTCATCTCTTTCATCGATCTAGTTTAGTGACGGCAGCGGCGGCAAATTAATGAATTGAAATTACTGCAAATATTAATTGGCAACATGACATTTAATGTGTAATTTGTTTTTCACCATTTAAATCATTAACTTTTAAATTCACACAGAAACTCAAAAGCTGACACAAAAATTATTCATCTGTTTAATGAACAAAACATGAGCGCATCGTATTGCATACGAACAACGACAGCGGCAGGAGGAGGAGGACAGAGACAGGCAGACAGATCGAGCGGTCTTGTACTTCACATGCCTCCCCTCGCTACCTTCTTCTGTTGCTCGGCATAAAAAATGATGCATTTCTTGTATCAAGAGACATTTTGTCATCATTGCATTGTTTAATACATCACCGCAGTATCACATGAAAATGCGGTTGTTAAGATGAGCATCAGATGAGAAAAAAAAACAAAACTAAACTATACTAAACTGGTACTAAAAACTAATTTTCCTCTGCATTTAATTGTTATAACACAATACGTCAATTTTTTTTTCATATTGTGGCTGCTGTCTTTCAGTCTCGGTTGTTCATGTTTGCCTCTGCATATAATTGTTGAAAATGTTTTTAGTTGTAGGTTGTTGATGGTGGTGGTGTTTTTTTTGTGCATTTTTTCTGTTAAGTTTGTTAAATGTTTTAATTATACACTCATTTGTTAAACATTATTTAGCGACAAAAAAAATTATTTAGAGGGTGAAGCAAAAAAAAAAAAGCATTTTGTTGGTTCAGTTGTATGCAGCATGAAATTTTGATAAATGACGTATTTATGTCAAAGTTGTGTTAATATTTAATGTAAATTATAATTGGCATTTAAATTTGTAGTTTTAGTTTGTGAGCTAATCATATGCTGAAAAAATTTTGAGTCATATTGTTTTGATGCCAGAGTAAAAAATCAAACATGAAAAGTTTTAGGGTATATTTTTATTATTTTAAATTGTTATATTATTTTTGAATAATATCATTATGAAAATGAAATAAATATAATATCAGCTGTGGCCTAGTAGTTTGTACAAATTATTTGTACAACATACGCTTGCGCCACCTATAGTCAATAAATTGTACTATTTGATTAACAAATTTCTTATATATATATACAATATACAAATAACAAACAAATGCGTTTTGCGTAATTTCAATAGACATATTTTGCAAACAAAAATATACAGTGAAACTTAATTAGAAAAAGTAAAAAAAACACACACACACACAAAAGCTCACAAATTCTCCCCTGTGTCCCTCTTTATTGAGCAGCAGTATGCAAACAATACACCTGTTCATATTTTAAGTATATTCTAATTGGATGTCATAATATATAAATACGATTTTAATACCCCAAAAGCAGCTACAATACTATGGCTGCCTCTACCATCAACACTGCAACAAAGAACGGTGTGACGGACCGGCGACAACAAACTGAAACTAAAAACAAAAATTCACATATGCCACGCTCGATCGTTGTTGTTTTTTTGGGCCGCCATATCTAAGTTGACCAACAACGTGGCGAAGAGCAATTGAAATGTCGAGCAAAACAATTTTAATAAAGCGTACAATATTTTCTTTAAAAGCTCTCAAAATGAAAACATGATTCAGATCATTGTTTTCTGGTTGTTTTTTTGTTTTCCTAACCCCCCCCCCCCCCCCCCCCCCGAGGTTAACAAGCAAATAACAGCGAAATTCGGTGAAGAAAATTGCAATCGATTCAATTAAAAATTGTTAAATGTCACTTTTGCGTAAATTTGACTAGTGCTCCGAATGCTGCTGCTGCTGCTGCGGCTGTCTTGTAGAACAACATCACTAGAACGAAATGTGTCCCATTTACGTTAATAATGAGACAGAAAAACAGCAAATCTGATAAAATATGTTCGTAATCAACTATGGCGATATTTCGATATTTATGTGTGTTTTTGTATATGAAAGTGTTTTATTTTTGTTTGTTTCATCTTTTCAAATTGATTACAGAAAATGGAAAATTTGGGATATTAATGTGTGATTTCATGTTCAATACAAAGCTAAAATAAACATTTAATTAGAAATATGTAAGATATGGTATAAATGTAAATGTAAACAGGACAAATCTGGTTAATTTTTAAAAAAAATGTCTTTGATCTGTCCGATGAGACATATTATTCCAAAAGCGACAAGGTATTGTATCTTATTACTGAAATTAAGTTGATTTGCCCAGAAGTAGGCAATAATAATCATAAAAATTGCTTAATGGCAAGCACTAGTATTTATTTTACGGGTATTCTAAGCTATCACTAATATGCTAATCCAGATGAAATATTGAGTTATAGCAGTGATTTTTTATGCAAAATTTGACATTTCACGATCTTTAGGTCTTAGATGTCACTCGCCAAAGCCACCTAACTATTCCATAGATTATGGAATATAAAGGAGCTTACACCCAACACACAGAGACACTGAGTTTCTTTGAGTTTTAATGTTGTTGAGAACAATCGTTTGTCGTTTTTCAAATTTGTGAGACTGAAATACGTCTGTCCTTGCTCCTATAATGCTCATCAGACCCTTCATCCGTAAACAACCTCGCGATTCTTACTCGCGATTGTTACTCATTCGAATGCAATGAATTGTGTGACTGAAACTAATCATATAGCGTTTTAAGAAACACAAACGTACACCTGTCTCTTGTATACACATTCTCATGGAAGGGATAGGGAAGACCTTGATTCTCTATTCTTAAAAAAGGTCTGCAGCATTGGGCTTTAAAGAATAGAGGGAACATGTGCTCGGAATAGTTTAGATTGAATTCTCCATTCACTTAATTCAGACACGTGGAAACAAGGCCTGATAGACATGACGTCGGAATGTATCAGAAGGATTTGTTGGATTCATACTTATAGTAGTTTTTGCCAATGCCGCTGAGCATATTAACCGAATCATTTAGTATGGAAAAGAAGCCCTGCGTTCTGGTTAGTGGAAACAAGGCCTGATGCCATGACATCGGAATGTCTCTGAAGGCCTTGCTGCATGCCTACCTGAAGAAGTACTTGCAGCCATAATATTATCTAGCCTATAAAGTTGCTTTCGAATTGTATGGCTAAAACTAATCATAAACTGTTTTAAGAAAAACAAACGAACACCTGTCTCTTGTATACACGTTCTCATGGAAGTGATACGGAAGACCTTGATTCTCTCTTCTCAAGGAAGGACTGCAGTATTGGTCTCTACATAATAGAGAAAACGTGTGTTCGGCATATTTAAGAATGGAAGGAGAAGGCCTGTATTCAGGCACGTGGAAACAAGGTCTGATAGACATGACGTCGGAATGTATCAGAAGGCCTTGTTGCATGCATACTTATAGTAGTTGTTGCCACTGTCGTCGCTGTGCATATTAACCGAAATCATTGGCCATTTAGTATGAAAAAGAAGGCCTGTGTTCAGGCACGTGAAAACTAGGCCTGATGCCATGACGTCGGAATGTCTCTGAAGGCCTTGCTGCAAGCCTACCTGAATAAGTACTTGCAGCCATAATATTATCTAGCCTATGAAGTTGCTTTCGAATTGTGTGACTGAAACTAATCATAAAGCGTTTTAAGAAACACAAACGTACACCTGTCTCTTGTATACAAATTCTCATGGAAGTGATACGGAAGACCTTGATTCTCCCTTCTCAAGGAAGGACTGCAGTATTGGTCTCTACATAATGGAGAAAACGTGGGCTCGGAATATTTAAGAATGGAAGGAGAAGGCCTGTTTTCAGGCACGTGGACACAAGGTCTGATAGACATGACGTCGGAATGTATAAGAAGGCTTTGTTGCATGCATACTTTAGTATGAAAAAGAAAGCCTGCGTTCTGGTTAGTGGAAACAAGGCCTGATGCCATGACATCGGAATGTCTCTAAAGGCCTTGCTGCATGCCTACCTGAAAAAGTACTTGTAGCCATAATATTATCTAGCCTATAAAGTTGCTTTCGAATTGTATGGCTAAAACTAATTATAAACTGTTTTAAGAAAAACAAACGAACACCTGTCTCTTGTATACACATTCTCATGGAAGTGATACGGAAGACCTTAATTCTCTCTTCTTAAAAAAGGTCCGCAGCATTGGTCTCTACATAATGGAGAAACCGTGTGCTCGGGATATTTAAGAATGGAAGGAGAAGGCCTGTTTTCAGGCACGTGGAAACAAGGTCTGATAGACATGACGTCGGAATGTATCAGAAGGCCTTGTTGCATGCATACAAAGTCGCCGCTGGGTATATTAACCGAAACCGTTGATCATTTAGTATGGAAAAAGAAGGCCTGTGTTCAGGCACGTGGAAACTAGGCCACATGACATGAAGTCTGAATGTCGCTGAAGGACTTGTTGCATGCCTACTTCTAGAAGCCCCTAGCTATATTAACCGAAACCATTGGCAATTTAGACGTTGCAAAAACCTACATCTAATTCATAATCTTACTTTAGTTTTTATTCACAAATTGCGTTGTAATAACTGGCGTGCCATCTAACTGACAGAAAAGGTACTAATCCACAAACTTTCTCCGAAATATCGACAAGACCTTGGAAAAAGTTGAACGTATTCAAAGGAATGGTATAGTGGTCTATAAAAAACACACAACCACAACCTAATGTTAATTTTGAGTCACAACTTGTGTTGCAATAACTGGTGTGCCATCTATCTCACCAAAAAGGTACTAATCTACAAACTTTCCCAGAAATGTATACAAGAACTTATAAGAACTTTAAAGCATTTAATGGAATGACAAAGCGCCCTATAAAGAACACACAGACACACTTTTGTTATATAAATCAATGAAGGTATGCAGTAGTAGCTTAAATAGCTTAAATATTAGTAATAGTTTAACCAAACAAATCACACAAGTGGCTTTTTCTTAAAATATAGGTCACACATACTTATAACATTTGTATATACGATTATCTTATCTCAGATTATTTTATTATGTAAAAAATTTAATCAAACAAATTAACTAGTGGATTTTCCGCTACTTTTTTTTGCCATTTTTACATCAAAAGCTTTATAACTATTAAAAGCATCAATCTTCTGGACTGTCAGTAGTACATCTCTCCAGCCGCTGCAATCTCATTATGTTCATCAGCAGAATCAGCAGCACTACCACCAACACAATGTAGTGGTTGTGATAATGTGCACATCACATTACCATCACACACACATAACTACTTTGTCATCATCATATCAAAAGATTTCTTGGCATTTTTTTCTTATTTGTTTTTTTTTTTTAATTTTGTCCTCTCGTATCTTCATCTTTCGGTGTCGTTTATTATGTTTATCATATTAAAAAGTCATTTCTATAAAATGTCAACTATTATTTGCAAAATAATCAACAAGATTTTTGTTGCTGCTGCTATATAGTGTCTGAGCAATTTTAAGCTGCAATGTTTTTTTTTTGGTATTTTGTAATTTTTGCTTGCTTGTTGCCGACGACATAGTTGGTTGTACTTTTGTTGTGTGTGTGTGCAGAAGCAACAGTAGGCACCAAGCCAACCTCGAGCGACACAACTTATCTTGGCAAGTGCATAAATATCTTGCAAAATGTCACATTAGAAGGGCCTGGGATGCTGTAACCGTGACAAGAGGACGGAGAGATGGAAAGAGGGGAAGAGTGAACTATAAATCTGTGGGTATGGATTGGGTTGATAATGATGATAGTTATGATGATGACGTAGACTCTGCTTGATGTGGATATTGCGGCATACTAGGCGTTTGGCGTTTTGTATATTATTTTAATATTTATCATTTGATTTTTGTTGCAGCCTCCCCGGCGACGACCTAGGGGTGACAAAATTTAATAAAAGTTAATTAAACTCAATCAAATGTAAAACGCTTTTGTATAACATGTACAAAAGCGGTCCCAAGCAAGCGTATGATGGGCGGTTTGAGTGCCCATCTCATAAAAATGAGACCCAATGATGTATGAATGGCCGCACATACAAACAAGGGACAGGAGATACTAACACACAGACAAACCTACACACTGGACAGAATCAGACTCTCAGAGGACGGACGGACTGACAACAGGGAATAACTGACAGACAGACGGTACAAATTTTGTGGGACACTCATGGGTAGGAACAGATACACAGACAAACGGACACCGGCCGGCCGCCGACAGACATACCTATGCGGAAGGACAGCTGGAATACATGAACGCTTAGAACCAACAACCAGACTGACAAAACATTGCAAAATATGTGAACGCTCCACAATACACTCGTACTAATTCACATATCTCTCATGGGGTACTTATATTTTCAAAGTCTCCTCCTCCTGATGTTTTCATTATTATTTATTATTGTAGCTGTCCGTCTGTCCGTCCGTTCCTCTTAACGCAGCCGTTGTCTGTCTTGGATGTAATTAAGACAAATATGATTTGATACTGCTCACAATCTGCTCAGACATATGTATGTGTGCATCACTATAACAAGATACAATGCGAGTAAACTGAATTAAAATATCGACCTTACAGTCTAATTTGCGTGAGCTCTGTATGTGTTCGTCTGTCCGTTCGCTTATTTGTCCCATTTGGTTCAGTTATTTTGCATTTACCGCCGTCGTCGAGTCAACGAGGTTAGGGGTCCATTATGTCGACGACAATTTCTAATTGAATTTAAATTCTTGTTTGTTTGATTCTTCACAAATATGAGTTAAAATTTGTTATTGTTATACATATTGCAATATTTTTTTTATCGCAAGAGGGAAGAATCCACTAGATGAGAGTAAATTGTGATTTTATTACAGTGCATCAAAGGGGCGCGTGTTTGATGCAGGAAATGATATGATAATAACTTTACAATAGTGTTTATTCGAAGAATTTTGTATAATTGTAAAGAAAAATAGTCTTAAACAAGAAGAAAATTGGAAAATAAATTCTTTACAAAAAAACCAAGAATTTATTTCTAGAGATGGGGAAGGAAACATTTACAGCAAAAGTTCCCTAAGAAATAACCAGGATTTGTCAACAATCATTGGAACAGTTTAATCGCAATAGCAGAATTTTTGTAAGATGCGTTTTAAACTGCAAATAGTGCAATAATTGTACGATAGACGGCGCGAGTGATATATATGACACGCCACCTATGGTATATAAATTGTACTATATTAGAAATCTTTGCTGAAATGTTTACAGCACATAGCCACAATTTGCTGTAAATCATTTGAAAAGTATACAAATCTATGTGAAACACACAGACACACATCTTAAAGAAAATAAAGTTTATGAATTTGTGGTAAGAAATTATGGATTACAGTTGATAAGTAACCTAAAATATTTTAGTTTTTTAAAAGTTGATTTAAATGTTTATTAAACATTATCTTAAATATCAGGAGTTTTTGTTATTATTGGTATATTTTATACCAGCGATAAAGGATGACGTGTTGTGAACTCTTACTTTGTGACAAGTTCATTATCAGATCACATTGTGACTGAATTTGGTTTCATTTCAATTCAAAGCTTGTTTACAAAAACATGATATGACTATGATGCTCTCTATAAAAAGTATCAAGTTCTCCCTTTTAACCGAAAAAATGCGGTTTAAACTGTAAATAGTGCAATAAGTGTACGATAGACAGCGTCGCCGTGATATATATGACGCGCCACCTATAGTATATAAATTGTACTATGTTAGAAACCTTTGATGTAATGTATATAACAAATTGCCATAATTTCAGATAAATCATTTGACAAGTTCAAAAGTCTAAGTGGAACACACAGACACACTTTTAGACGAAAAAAAGTTAATGAATTTGTGTAAAGAAATTATAGATTTAATTTGATGTGAAATCTAAAATGTTTAGATACAAATGTTTATCATATTTTACCTTAAAGATCAGAAGTTTTTGCTTTTATTGAAATAATAGTAAATTTAATGCCAGCCACAAAAGATGACGTGTTGCGAACTCTAACTTGGTGACAAGTTTATTATCAGATCGAATTGTGACTGAATTTGTTTCAGTTCAAATCAAAGCTCATGTACAAAACTATGATCTGCAGTCTTGACTATGATGCTCTCTATAAAAAGCCTCAAGTTCTCCCTCTTAACGAAAAAAATGTCAAATCGTCAACTTTTTTTGTTTAATGGAAATTTTAACACTTGACTTCACTCCACACTCAATAAGAAAAACTGCTGATAGAAAATTTTGCAATAATTTAGTTTGTTCATTGTACCCTCATATCTAAAACTGTAATTTTCCAACAGTATATAGTCCTTGCTATAGTAGAACCTCGTATTTTACGTATGCTAAACTTTTGCTCAGACAAAATATAAACAAATACTCATTTAATTAAACCCACGTGAGTATTTTATATACAACAAAACAAAAAAAATTCCTCAAACACCAACATCATAATTATCCTAAAAATATTTTAACGAAAAACACAAAACGTATTACGTTTGACGCAGCTTTATACGAACTACAAAATATAAATATAAAGTGATACATATTTCCAAAATAAATATTTATTTTTACAACAGAAAATTTCAATTGGCGATAGACAGACTCTTCAATGGCCTTAGCGCTCACCTTATTGCACATCACGTCATAAATTTAGCCGTCTATCACTCATTCACTCACTCACTCATTGGCTGATGCTCATCAGCAACCATCATATGCACTACCACATACATATGTACGTCGTCTTTTTTTTGATTTTTCATCACAACTCAGGTGTGTATTTTGTTTCGACAAAATTTCTTTGAAAAAGTTTAAATTCGAATTTTAATTTTTTTTCTACAATAGTTTTTGTTGTTGTCTGCTTAGTGAATTTTCTATTTTTATCTACTCAATTTGACTGAGTAATTTATGGATGTGAGGTATATTAGCACAATTTTGTATATTTGTATTCATAGTGCTAATCGAAATGACTTTTCCGTTGGAATCATAAAAGATTTCGTAATAAAACAAAAATTTTAGTGTTATAGGAAATTTATTGAAATTAGTGTTGGTCTATTGGGAAATGAAGATGTTGTGGTAAAGGGGAAAAATGTATCATCGCCTTCTGAATGAGATGAAATTTTAAAAATAACAAAATTTTGATCGCAATATCCAAAAAAATACCTATGGAAATTATATCGATAGGAAATTTTGAATTAAAATTATGTCAATTGCAAAAATCTACATAAATTTATAATAAAATTATGTTGATTGCAAAAATCGACAAAATTTTCTATAAAAATAATTTCGATCGAAAAATCGACAATATTTTTATAGAAAATTTTTTAAAAAATCGACAAAATTTTCTATAAAAACTCTGTCGGTCGAAAAATATGTTGAATTTTCTATGTTGTGGTAAAGGGGAGAACAATTTATCATCACCTTCGCAATGAAATGAAATTTTAAAAATAACAATATGTCCATCACAAATTCGACGAAAAAAATACATATGGAAATTATGTTAATCGGAAATTTTCTATAGATAATTTATATAAATTTATGGAGATCGAAAAATCTAAAAAAATTTCTATAAAAATATTGTCGATAGAAAAATCGACAAAATTTTCTATAAAAATAATGGCGATCGAAAAATCGACAAAATTTTCTATAAAAATAATGGCGATCGAAAAATCGACGAAATTTTCTATAAAAATAATGGCGATCGAAAAATCGTCAAAATTTTCTATAAAAATATTGTCGATAGAAAAATCGACAAAATTTTCTATAAAAATATTGTCGATAGAAAAATCAACAAAATCATCTATAAAAATTATGTCGATGGCAAAATAGACAAAATTTCCTATAAAATTATTGTCGATAGAAAAATCGACAAAATTATCTATAAAAATTATGTCGATGGCAAAATTGACAAAATTTCCTATAGAAAAAAAAAATAAAAATTATGTCGATCGAAAAATCGACATAATGTCTATAGAAAATTTTGTCGATTTTTTGATCGACATAATATTTATAAATTATATATATCGGCAATATAATTTATTATACTGCAAAATCTACACAATTTTTCTATAGCAAATTATGTCGATCACAAAATCGACAAAATTTTCTATAGACATTATGTCGACTGTAAAATCTACACAATTTCTTATAGACATTATGTCGATTTTTCGATCGACATAATTTTTATAGAAAATTTTGACGATTTTTTGTTCGACATAATATTTATAAATTATATATATCGACAATATAATTTATTATACTTCAAAATCTACACAATTTTCTGTAGGAAATTATGTCGATCACAAAATCGACAAAATTTTCTATAGACATTATGTCGACTGCAAAATCTACACAATTTTCTATAGAAATTATGTCGCTTGACAAATCGACAACATTTTCAATAAATGTTATGTCTATAAAAAAATTGACCAAATTTTCTATAGACATTATGTCGACTGCAAAATCTACACAATTTTCTATAGCAAAATATGTCGATCATAAAATCGACAAAATTTTCTATAGAAATTATGTGTATAAAAATTATGTCGATCGAAAAATCGACAAAATTTTCTATAAATATTGTGACGACATAAAATCGACAAAATTTCCTAAAGAAATTATGTCGATCGAAAAATCGACAAAATTTTCTATAAATATTATGTCGATCAAAAAATCGACAAAATTTTCTAAAGCAAATTATGTCGATGAAAAAATCGACAAAATAGAAATTGACAAAATTTCTATTAAGAAATGTGTCCATCGCAAAAAATAGAAACAATTGCTATAGCAAATTGTGTCGATCACAAAATCGACAAAACTTTCCATAGATCGAAAATCGATCATAAAATCGACAAAATTTTCTACAGATCGAAAATCGATCGAAAAATCGACAAAAAAATTTTATAGAAATTATGTCGTTTGCACAAAAATTGACAAAATTTGTTTTGGAAATTATGCCGATCACAAAATTGACAAAATGATTCAAAATCGGTAAAATTTGCTATAGATTTAAACACGATCACAAAATCGACAAAATTTTCTCTAGATCGAAATTGATCACAAAATCGACAATATTTTCTACAGATAGAAAATTGATCGCAAACGCCGCACGGACGGAGTGAAGGGTATATTATATTTTTTAATCCATTTCTAACGCCTATAAGGAGGCGTGGTAGATATGACAAAATATATATAAATGATAAGTATCGAAATCTGAGTCGAGATAAAGGTGACCGCCTGTCATTCTGTCTATCCCCGCGATTACAGCCGTAGTTTAAGATAAAACGAGCGAAAAAGTTGTAGTTCAGCATCTATAGACTTAAAATTTGGTATGCAAGCTTCTATCCTCTAACCGGAGGTTACTCTCTAAGATGTCCGACATCGGACAAAAACTACTTCCACCTCCTATACAAACTCCCCCTTTTTGTTGTTCGTCTAACTGCCCCGGCGAATACAGCCGCAGGTTAGGAAATATCGAGCTGAAATTTAAAATGCATACAAACTCCCCCTTTTTGGGAGTGTCCGTCTGTCTCTACCCCAGTTTACATCAGTAGTTTTAGAGCTATCGAGCTGAAATTTGGTACACAAGCTTTCATCCTCTAAGCGGAAGTTAGGTTCTAAGATAGGCAAGATCAGATAAGAACCACTTCCACCTTTCGTACAAACACCCCTGTTTGTCTGTTCACACCGTCGCAGCCGCAGTTTAAGAGCCATCGATCTGAAATTTCGTATAGAAGCTTCCTTCAGTCAAGCGGAGAATAAGTTCTAAAATAAGCAAAGTCGGACAAAAACTACTCCCACCACCTATACCAATTCCCTCTTATTGGGGAAGTGGACGCCTGTCTACGCGATTACTTCATCGATGTCTGCAGTAGTGTCAAAAGGAGTAAAAATAGGGATACAACAGCAAAAACTACTCCAACCACCTATACCAACTCCCTCTTATTGGGGAGGTGGACGCCTGTCTACGCGATTACTTCATCGATGTTAATAAATGTTACTCATACGTCTATTAAATACTAAATCAATTACTTATACGTCACAATGTCTTGAATATCACTTTATTGAAAAAGCTGATTCATTTAGAAGTTGTTTTTGAAGATTGAAATAAAACACTTAAAATTAAATTAGATGTCAAAATCTTTGACACAAGCCGAAAGTAAGACCTGTGACATATTCCTTTTAAAGCTGGCTGCATTTAAATCTTGGCCGCAACTACGCCGCAGGTGGTGCTCGTATCTTCGGAAGTTCCAAGATCGTTGCATCGATCTTTTTAAGGCATAAGATAACAGTGTGAAGTTATCCATCAAAACTTTTTATAATTATCAAAAACCCAGTAAATTTCCAAATATGTTTATTACATCGTCATTAATTTCCGTTTTTTGCTCTTCCTTTAACATTCCCCTTTGTCACATGACTTGGCTGTCTGTTTCTCTTGGTGTGGCAAATAACTTCATTATACAAAAATTTTTTGTTTAAAGAGATTAAGATTCAATTTGTGAAATAAGTCTTTATCAGTATGCAAACGCACACATACTTAAATATACGGTCGCTTATAACTGCAACACCCAAGCAGCAGCAGCAGCAAAACACTTTTGTTAACCGTCCGTCTGTCCGTCTATAGACCAAGCAACCAACCAACCCCCGGTTACCCCAAATAAGCGGTAATTGAAACTTATTGTCCGCATCGCTTGGGGTGTGCGTGTTGCAAGCTCTATGCAAAGGTTTTATAAATATGTTGCTGTTGTTGCCCCCGCCCCCGCCCCCCGCTGCACATAATGGACCAAACACATCACTTAAAATTCAATTTCTCGCAAAGTCTCCATTCGCGGCAACAGCAATTGCAACGACAAAAGCAATGCGTTGATATACAAAATGAGTATTATAACAACAACAAAATTGTTTAAAAGGAATAAATGAAATTAAATGAATGGGAGCACAAGAGACAAGAGCAAGAGAGCGCGCTGTGATATAATATAATGTGATGGATGGAGCAGAAAAAAATCACAGCTATAATCTGTTTAAAATCATTTAAGTGGCAAACACAGACTCATATAGTGTAATGCAAAAAAATCGCTCAACAAAAAAAAAAAACAAAACTACAACGAAAACTGCAAAAAAAATCTCTACTGCATTATGGTTACTTGGTTTTTTATCTGGCAGACCTTGTTCTCCCTTGCTCTACCCCACACATACACATACTGACCGTTGTTTCATTGCTCTGTGTGTGCCCGTCTGTAGTACATCAAGTCCATTACCCTGAGCTCTATGGTCGCAGCAGTACCTTCAGTGCTGATTTGCTGTTGCCTTTCCATTGACACATAAATTGACCTTTTTTCACCGATTTCTGTTAAAAAGGGGGAAATAAGAGCAAAACGAAACGCACATCATCAGTCCGACATCCACTACTCATATACTATCTATGGTCAGCGATGGCTTGGATACGTGATTCATTTTACAGCTTTTTCAATTACAACTTTGTATGGTAGATAAATTAAATTAAGCATATGCGTTGTAAGTATCTATGAATGTTGCGCTGCTCATCACCAGCATCATCGTCGTCGTTGTTGTCGTCATCATCATCATCATCATCAGATCAACAGGATGATGAGGGTACATAAATGCAATTGTCTTTTTGTTCGCTGTTGTTGTTGTTGTTGTGCAGTTACTATCTTTTGCCTTGGATTTAAATGTAAAACGGATGTTATTAAATTGTATATTTGTGAAGAGTTGTGAAATATGCAACGAGTGGTGCACAACGGTGGGTTAGTCAGAGATTTTTGAATATTTCTCTTATACATCGATGTAATAAAAAAATCGATCAAAATTAAGTTTTAAAATGTGAGAAATCGGTAAAAAGAGAAATGTCTCCTTATGGGAAGATGAAATGTTGATGTTGATGTAAGAAAAGAGATTTACCACGACGTAGAAGCCATTCAACGGGGCACAAGTAGTTAATTTCGTTTAGTTATACAAATATAAGGATAACATTTTATAATGTCCTAGCGGCGGATGGAAGGACTTAGAAGGCAAGTCAATAGGCCTTCCCTTCGCAATCCGTCTTTCCTTTCAAATAACATATGGTGTCGTTCTAAGGCAAAGCCTTACACTCTCACTTAAATAACAAAGCCTTTAATGGATAACTGCAATATAAGTTTATACTATGTGTTTACACATTCAGCCTTCATTCTTATAGAAGGGCAACGGAATGTGTATACACACAGAATGTTAAAATAAGGTATTTTCTGTCCATTAAATTTATATTTATTGGCATCTTTCTATAATGATATTAGATTTGTGAAATCACCATGTTCAGCTAAAAATATTAAAAAAGTGTATGTATTTGCTACTAGGACTCCCTTGTATTGAAGAATCAAATTTATACTATTTATGTCATAAATTAGAAGTTGAAATAAAATTGGATTTGCGTCGAAAATTCATTAAATTATTGACGTCTTAGTAATGCGCCACCTATCGTATATAAATTGTCCTATATTATAAACATTTGCTAAAATGTATAAAATATATATAGCCTTAATTTCATACAAAACGTTTGACAAGTACAAAAGTCTAAGCGAAACACACAGATACAAGTAAGAAGTTCATTATCAGATCACTTTGTGACTGAATTTGGTTTCAAAATATCTTATCTACTTTAGCAATAACTTTATAGATGTGTATTTTAAGCTGCTTGGATATATTTACCAAATTGTATATGCTTCCAAGTTTTTGAGGAATTGTTTTTGTTTCACGATGTATCCTATCAATTTAATAAGATTTTAATTACGAAATAAACTATTCTTTATCCTGACAATTCATAAAATTATTGACGTCTTATTGATGCGCCACCTATCATACATAATTTGTACTATATTAGAAACTTTTGCTGAAGTGTATACAGCATATAGCCATAATGTGATATAAATCGTTTAACAAATAAAAAAATCTATGCAGACCACACACATCATTGCGTTCAAGTTCGTCTCCTTTTAATTAAGAAATAAACTATGTTTTGCGCAGATTAAATTGATGACGTCTTACTAACGCGCCACCTATCGTACAAAAATTGTACTGCATTAGTAACCTTCGCTAATTGCTTAAGACAATTTTGCCATAATTTCTCAAAAATCGTGAGACAATATTTGAACCCTACATGAAACATACAGACACACAGTTAAAAAAAAATTAAAAAAAAAATGTTTTCGGAATTGCTTATCACATTTGATATGTTATTTAAAATATCTAGAATAAATTCAATTTCCATAAAAATCAATTTCATTTGTAATTGTCCATTATGCCAATAATTTTATCATAGTTCTTACAATTTATTGTCTTAAATATAAGACTTATGTTGTAAATATATTACATATACGTTTTTGTGCAGGTATTCTCTATGCTATCTTCCGAATACAATTTTGCTTGCATTTTAAAGAATTTTCAAAAAGCTGCTTCACATTGCACTGCGCTCTAATTGTACTCCTCATACGACAAATTTTAGTACCACACAGAATATATATTTTTATTTGATATTATTACGAAAGGAAGGAATTTCTCTTGTGTGTGCAACCATTGCACGCATACATATTTTTATAAACTTGTTATATTTTGTGGCTAATTAACAATGAAATTATTGTAAGAATTTAAAGAAAACACAAACGCGACATCTGTTTACGTCTTTAAAATGATAAAATTTTACTCAAAATTTTGAGTTTGAGTGGTGTATATGACGAAAGCATGAGTTATGCCATAAATTATTAATAAAAAATCATAGAAAATTTTGTAACCCCTAGTGCCGAAAAATATTGAATTAAGTTATATTTATGTTGTTTTTGTTTAGTTTTCTACTTTTAAATATATTTACGGTTCTCCTCCGGTGCATAATAAATCCATAAACCAAAATCTATCACATAAGTGAAGGGATATAAAAACGCCGCAACACTTACCTGTAAATAGAGAGAGAGAGAGAGAGAGAAAGAGAGAAGAAAAAAAATGGTTTAGTAAAAAATAAACAAATATTTCAAATACATTTTGAAAAATGTGGTATGAGTTGCCACAGCATAGGTGTTACATGTTATGATACTATATGAAATACAAAAAATTTAGTAGATGGCGGAAATTTACGTTTACAGTAGGACAGGAAATGTAAACTAACAACATTTTGGGTAGATATTTACGGTAAGCTAGAGAGGCTTTAGTGTAAAGCTAAAATATTTAACGGAGTAATAAATAAAAACTATAAAAACGTTTGGGTTTTTTGTTGTTAAAATTTTTCCAAAGGCCTTTGCAGATGATAAATGACTGCGGTGATAAAACATTTGTGTTATCTACACAAAGAGAGAAAAAAATATTGGAAACAAAAAGCAAAACAGCAATAGAGGAAGCCTAAAACAATGCAACAATAGTTTGTCATATGTAACACCTAAATGTAGGCTGTACATAGTATGAATAGATGAATTGTTCTTTTTTTATTAGCAATTAGTTTTTGTTAAAAGATATTCAATTTAAAAATAAAGTTAACTACATTATTAATACAAAATACAGCCTACATTTAGGTGTAATATATTATTAAGTAAACCAGCATAGCTTTAGGCTTCCTCTTCCTCCTTTAAAACATGTTTTGTCACTAAGTATATATCATATATAAACCACAACATTAGGCTTTAAATAAATCATTCAAACTAAAGCCTACTCTATAGGCGCCTTAACAATAAACGCCTTCACAAGTCGAAACATTATTTAAATCAGCATACTCAGCAGCACTTAGTAATGCGCCGTAATATTTGAATTAAAATTGTAATCTCCGTTTGACGCACTTGTCGCACAAAAGCTCTCGATCAATGATGTACAACAATTTTAATCACTTTACACACATAATTTAATCCCTTTTGTTTGGTTGACATCCTTTTTTTTGTGCTCAGCACGTTGTTCGCACAAATTATTTTCATAAATATTAAATAAAGTGATCAATTACTCGCACGCACTCCATAATAGTGACATCTCTCAGCAAGTTGTCAACAAGGACATGAGTTGACAGAGAGAAGGGGTGCAGGGGGTCACCAACAATGCTAAGGCAACACAAAAACCGAACAAATTGATGACACTCCTGAATTTACCCGCTCCCAACTCAGAGTAGCGTTTGAATGTTCATTTCCAACCAACATTGTGCTGATGTGGTAGATTAACTCTTTTTTTGTTGTTGCAAGGACTTTTGTTCTTTGTTTTTGGTCGCCCACACTGTTGTCAAATGAAACTTTTAGCCGAGCTGAGAGAGAGCGAGAGAGACCGAGACGTAGGTATTGTCATTTTTGTGTACCAGCAAAATTTTTAATCAAAATTCTTGTTAATAATTAATATGAAAGAAATATAATATGCCAGCAATGTGTATGTGTATAAAGGATATGAATATTTGCGTACAAACACCCACGCACACACACGCATGCAAAAGATAAAGCAACGTAAAATGTTGCATACCTATAGGCTTTCATCACAATCACATGAAATGTCAATACAATTAACTCGTTGCCTGCATCTTTGCCATTGGCTTGAAAAGCGACGTATTCGTCGTCGTCAAACAAACAGCGATGTTTGAAATTTCGTTTCGTTGAAAATTATGAAAATATGCTTTACATCATAACGAGAGACACACAGTGTAATGGAATTTCAAATAGCGTAACGAGGTGCACAGCGAGAATTGGAGAGAAATTGAAATTGAAATAAAGGAAACAGCATTCTAATTAGATTTTGGAAGATTTATTATGAAAAAATTCCAGCGGGCTTTTGTTTATTATATGGTGTTTTTATCACCAGGTACTTTTTTAAGATATTCCCGACGATTAATTAAATATTAAGAGACTGATAGTTACAGCAAAATGTAAATGATTCAATCGGCATAATCACCATGAAATTTGCACTGATTAATATTAAAGTTTTTGTATTTCCGTTACACTTCTGTTAATAGCGATATAAGCCTAGCTTTACCCTTACGATTTTTGAAATAACGGACGTTTTGCCGACACGCCACCTGTTATACATAAATTGTACTATTTTTTAAACCTTTGCTGAAATGTACACAGCATATTGTAAATTTTTTATATAAATCGTTGTATAAGATTTAATGTATATGTCAAACGCACAGACTATGCTTATAATATGATATCGCACAGAAAATTCCACCAAACACTTTACGAAAAAAGCATTTTTCAAAGAGAATTTATTTTCCAATTCCGGTGTTTGACGCGCCACCTTTCTTACACCTTCTTAGAAACCTTCGCTAACAAGCATACAACACATTGCCATAAATTCCTGAAAATCATATGGCAATTGTGGAACACACAGACATACATTTGTGTAAAACTTTTTTTTAATAAAATTAAATTGGGAAAATTGGCGTATTTAACAAGAAATATATACATTTTACTAATTAAATTAATATGTTAATATAAAACTGTTGCTTATGATGCCGCTGCATGAAATTGTTCACAGCATAATTTCCGCGCCACCTATCATATAAAAATCTTAGAAACCTTTGCTTACAAGCGTAAAACCCAATACCGGGAATTTTTCGAAAATAGATTGAAAACTATGAAAGCCATTGAAGAACACACATACACAAAGTTTATTTTTCTCCCAAACCAAACTGTGGACGTCACATTTTCCGCGCCACCTATCACATAAAAATTGTACTATATTTGAAACCGTTGCTTCAGGCATAGAACCCACTACCGAAAATTTTTCGAAAATAGATTGAAAACAATAAAAGTCTGTCTAATATAAAAATTTTGCTTAAGATGATAAAGCATGAAATTGAGGACGGTAAATTTTTTGCGACACCTTTAGTATAAAAATTGTACTATCTTAGAAACTTTTGTTTACAAGCAAGGAACCCATTACCAAACATTTTTCCAAAATAGATTGAAAACTGTAAAGGTCTATTTGGAACACACATACACAAAGTTTATTTTTCTGTCTAAACCAATATTTTTTAAAATTTTATTTTTTATGAATCAAATTTGAGATGTAATTTTAAAATTTCTTCATTAAATTTATTAATAGAATAAGACGAAAATATTTTTAGGGCCATTTTATATCAACATCATGTGGAAGAATAGGCTTAGATCCAATGTAGTCTTACTTTGCCGACAGTACTCGATATAATGAAGATAAACATGAGTTTGAATTTAACCATGCCTGTAATACCAGCCTCCCCTTCCCCCATCCCCTTCACAATTCCTCAACAGTCCATCACTTACTTGTGTTAATCAAATCCTCATACATGTTGTTGCTGTCATTATTTTCATATCATTATCCTTATGACAGTTCGCTATTACGATAAATAAGGATGCAAAATATGAGAGCTCGCACACACACACACAATTTCTTACAAGTTTATCATTATATTTGGGAAAATAATATTTACAAAGTATGCTCATTATAGCTTCTGTTGAGCCCTGTGTTTCCTCATGCCGTTTCCAGCATACCAGCCTACCTTAAGGGTCGTAGCAACAATCTCATTTTCCACACCGAGTGTCTCTATGTTTTGACAACAAAGGGTTATGCTTTTCAGCGTTTTAACTCACTTTAAAAAGTATTCAAGCTTTAAGTGTTCCCTTATGGCTAAGTGTTTGTAAATTTTCAAACTCCAAAAATGTGTGTGTGTTGCATGTATGTTCCAGGTCTGTAAAAATATTTATGCCACATGGCAATATACACAACAACCAAAAAATGTGAGCATACTTTATGGGATGATCTGTTTTTGTAAACAAGTATGTGTGTCTGTATGTGTGCTGCTACATATTTCATGCATGTTTAATGTATTTGAGTTTGAAAGGATAAAGAGGCATTAACTTAAAAATTAATTAGCTGCTATGTTACATAAGTTGATTCAAAAAGTGGGTATTAAGCCCTTAAATATGCTTTAAATTTTGAAAAGGCTTAATGTCTGTTGGGACATGACTTTATGTCGTAAGCATATGTAAAAGGTTACATGAAGATTTTATACAAAATCAAAAACATACATTAAACTGTTATCATAATTATCAATGCCAAAGTGGTGCCTACTTAAAAGGTTGTAAAATTATAATTATTACCTCTGCTTACATTACATATGCTGGTATAATTTATATTAAGAAAGTTACTGCTAACATTTCGTTACCTTTTCAATTAAAACCTCTGTCTTTAATATTTTATTGAACTTACCACCACGAGCATGTTATATTCCATATTAGGTATATTCCTTGCGACAAAACTTTCCCCTTTAATATATACTGCTTATTTTTAGGTCTTCTACTAACTTTTCCAATTTATATCTCAGTTTTTGCTTATGCATATAGGCCTAAGCGAACACAATCAAGCTGTCGCTGCTGCTGCTGGTACTGGCAATGTAAAGATTGATGTGAAATTTAATGGTGTAGAAAATTTCATTGCATGCTTTTAGGGAAGCGAAGAGGTTTTACGGTGGCAAACGATTAAATTACCATATTTGCCAACGGGGAAAACTGCACAGAGGCTTTAGAATATTTGCGAACAAAAATTTATGTATTTCAAGGTCAATAAAAAAAAAACTTTTCAAATTCATAGCAAAATTTTGCGGTTTTGTGTGTGTGTGTGTGTGAGAAGGTCGTTATAGCCATGAGCATAAATTCGTGGACTTTGAGGCCAATAAACTTATTATGCATGAATGCATTAAACAAATGAGCTATAAAATGTCGTATTTGGAATATTAAACTACGGTAAATGGCTGTAAGTGAGATATTAATTTAAAGGATATTAAATTTAAAGTGTTGCATAAATGTAGGAGTGAGATTTAGAAAAGAATTTATCTCTAGAATTTACATGTACAAGGTGGATTATCTTAACACTTATCCTGAACATATTTTCAAAAAAGTTTCGTTTCGTTTCTGTAGCGTACTTTTAGGTTTGGATCCATTTTTTCTTTAAACTTATAGTCAAAAATATAGAAACTGTTGAAAATGTCGAAACTTGTCTGCAAGACATGTACTCGATATCGTAATTAAAACTGTGAAAGCTGCAGCATTTAACTGTAAGATAATTTTAATGGCATAATTTTATGCGCAAAATTTTTGCTCAAAGTGCATAGCTATCATTCTACAGTAAATCGTTTTGCATTTGTGACCGGATCTATTGAAAATGTAAAAGGGTACATTTTCGTTGCATATTTTGAGGCAGATGTTTATAATGTCCACACCTTTCTTGAGTTAAAAAAAAAGTTAAAAACCTGTGAATATTTGTTTGCAATACTCTTTGTATGCTTTTATTTCTGATCAATAGAAAATATTGTGATAACGGCAAACTTTAATTGCCTAGTTTAGGTGAAATTTTCTTTTCCGTAAAACATTGTATCCGTCTCTCTCCCATGACAAACGCCCCATTTCAAATATGAATGCCATTAAATGTATGTCACAATGTTAGGAGCTGAAAATACTGAATGATTTAATAGGCGCGAATGTCGGTAGCCTCACTGAGGCATAACCGTGAAATCTGCCGAAACTTTTGTTATGATTAATTACTTTTAAAATTCGTTGCATACCATTAGGCATAATTATGGTGTGTACGTTGTGTTTTAGCATGACCCCAGTAATATATACGGGAAAAAACTTTGACAGGCATAAAGTTAAAATGTAAGAGTAGTTCAAGGTTGAAAAAGGAGAATAAAAAAAAATCGGTTGGACAAAGCATACTTGTGGGTGGCAAGAAACAAAAAAGATATTTTAAATGTAAAACATAAAGAAAAAATAACCTACCAACTTTGGACATTAAAATAAGGCAATTTATACAGCAAATGAGGCATATACAAAATTTGAATTTTTTAAATGTGTTGCGTGCATTTAGGCATAGTTACTAAAAATGGTTTAGCATTCCATTAGTTGCCACTGCACTTCAAAAATAAACAAATTTACATACTCTCACAATAGTCCCAAAACATTATACAATAAAATGGCTTACTCTCTTAAGAATGTATTTTATTTTTATGTTTTTTGGTTGTTTACAATTCGAGCTGATGTTTAGTGAAGTCCTGGTATACTTATAGGCATAGTCATATATGAGTCGCTTAGAATTTCTATACATGAAGTTACATACGTTTAGGACAGTAGATAGCGGAGATACAAAATAGAAAAAACACTGGTGCAAGTAATGTTTTATTTGTGTCTGTGTATACGTTATACTCTCCTACACAACGCAACCGTTTTCTAACCAAACTTTAGTAAGTTAATATGTCTAAATCAGGCATGGTTTCTAAAATAATACAAATCTGTCATAAAATGTGTGCCAGTGTAGTGTATTGGTCAAAGCTTTCCACGTAATATTCCATTTGTGTCTGTGTGTTTTAAATCAACCGATTTCTATAAAAAATTAATAAGTATATTTGTCTAAATTAAGCATGTCTTCTACAATAACACAAATCATGAACGATAGGGGGTGCTTAAGTCAAGTGTATTGGTCAAAAGCCTTTCAAGTAATATTCCATTGGTGAATGTGTGGATTTTATTCAATTAGTTCCTATTAATTGCCTTAATTAGGCATGAATTATCCGATTAAACAAATCATGTACGCTTTTGGTCAAAAGTTTGTATATTAGAGCAGCAAAGACATCATTTCTGTCTGTGTAAAAGTTATGACCTCATATATCACGCAACCGATTTCACTAAAACTTTAAAAAAATAATACAACTCAAGTACGAAAGAGGGTGAATAAGTCATAGAGAATTTACATACATAGTACTTTTTTTCAAATAAAAATATGTACAAAAATTTCTCCTTTTCTGCTTGATGTTAGTGCCCCTCCCTTCCCTAAGAAAATACCGACATCTTTTGACAGCAATTTGTAAGCTACAGTAACAAGACAAATTCTCTATTAATGCTTATTTAATTAGCTTCCTCCAATTGAAGTATACTTTCAGGTAGCCGTGTTCTGTGACACGCCAAGCATACTCTACGGCTGTCGTTTCACATCAGTACAAACTCTAATTTGTTTACAATCAACGAAAAATTAAAACACATATTTTTGTGACACATCCAAAAATACAATCAATCTAAAACGAAGGGTCTGTCTGTCTGTCTGGCTGACTGTCTGTCTGTAAGTTAAGCTCATCTGCAGACACAAAATTAATTTTACATCTACTAATTGATGCAATGCAAATGTTCTGTGTACGAGTTGAAAATGAACACACAAGCAAGCAAAGCATTGAACGGAAACGGGAATCTAGTATTAAGCTCTACATTTACAGACAAAACATTGTAAAGGATACCGAAAAAGCCAAGTGACATCTATTGACATACTTATAGCTTCCTTCCCTGCTAGTAGTTCAAGCCCTTTTCCCCTCTCTCTCTTTCTCTGTGTGTGTGAGTCTTTTGTGGTACCCAAATACAGGCAATGATAAATGACATTAAAATGAATCTGTAAAAGCTGATTCACAGAATCACATCACATACCCGCTTACATGTTCAAGTAGCAGAGACGATTTGAAACCAACACACACACACACCCCCAATACACATACACTTGAAAGAAAGAGTTCGGTTTGGTCGTTCGAAGAGAGAGAGTGCAAGGAAATGTTCCCCCAAAATCAAATCAAAACAGACAATTGAATTTTTAATTGAGTTCCCAATAATGATACTGGTGAATGAATTTAGATTACTTGTTGGCTGGTTTTGCCAGTTCTTATTGTTGTTGTTGCTGTAGCTGTTATTTTTTCCTCCTGTATATTTCTATTCTTAGAAACCAAAGGAACAACAATAACAACAACAAATTCATTTAGAGTTGAATAAACTTTTGTGCAAAAAGAAATGTTAAAAGCAATTGTAGATTTGTAAAGAGAAAAGCAAAGTGCAAAAAAAAAAAAGTTTTCATAATGGAAATATGCTAAAGTTCAGACAAGGTGCCATCATGAGATGCTCATTGAGAACGACCATAGAGATAGTGAGAGGCAAGAGACACCGAATTAAGGAAAAGTAATCAATATTGGTAAAGGATTGATGCTTTACAAAAAGCTAATTAAGCTCATGAGGCCACTTGGTTGTAAAATTGAAATGACAACACCTGATATGAAACAGAAAAACAATTGCTTAGGTGAGTGAACTCTATTTTTTGGAAAAGTGAAGGTATTAGAATGGCAATTACATAACGGAAAACAGAAATAGTTCAAATTTTTAATAGCAAAGGGAAAAAAATACAATTATTGTTCCATTGTGTTAAAAAACACACACAATTTTACTTTAGCTTTCAAGAGCGTTTAGTTTCTATGGCAAAAATTTATGATGAAACTTTATAATTAAGTTTTTTTTTTTGGTATTTCCAACAGTTGTTCGTCGGAGCTACTGTACATATGGTTTATAATGAAGATATTACATTCCTTAAGGCAGAAGCAGTGTTAAACTTTCTAGATACTTTGATGATTAACAACAAATATAAATAGTGCAAAATAGAAAAAATAGTATAAATAGCATATATAGTATAAATAGCATAAATAGTATAAATAGCATATATAGTTTAAAAAGTAAAAATAGCGAAAATTGTAAATAGTATAAATAGTATAAATAGTATAAATAGTACTAATAGTACTAATAGTATAAATAGTATAAATAGTATAAATAGAGTAAATAGTATAAATAGTATAAATAGTATAAATAGTATAAAAAGTATAAATAGTATAAATAGTATAAATAGTATAAATAGTATAAATAGTATAAATAGTTTAAATAGTATAAATAGTATAAATAGTATAAATAGTATAAAAAGTATAAATAGTATTAATAGTATAAATAGAATAAATAGTACAAATAGTATAAATAGTAAAAATAGCATAAATAGTATTAATAGTATAAATAGTATAAATAGAATAAATAGTACAAATAGTATAAATAGTATGAATAGTACATATAGTACAAATAGTATAAATAGTATGAATTGAATAAATAGTATAAACAGTGTGAACAGTATAAATAGTACCATAGTATATATAATATAAATTGTACAAATGGTAAAAATAGTATAAGTAGCATAAATAGTTTAAATAGTATAGACGTATTAATAGTATACATAGTATAAATAGTATAAATAGCATAAATAGTATAAATAGTATAAATAGTATAAATAGTATAAATAGTATAAATAGTATAAATAGTATAAATAGTATAAATAGTATAAATAGTATAAATAGTATAAATAGTATAAATAGTATAAATAGTATAAGTAGTATAAATTGTATGAATAGTATAAATATTATAAATATTATAAATAGTATAAATAGTATAAATATATTAAATAGTATAAATAGTATAAAGAAAATAAATAGAATGAATGGTATAAATAGAAAAAATAGTATGAATTGAATAAGTGGTATAAACAGTGTGAACAGTATAAATAGTACCTATAGTATAAATAGTATAAATTGTATAAATAGTGTAAACAGTATAAATACCATAAATATTTTAATTAGTATAGATGTATTAATAGTATATAGTATAAATATTATAAATATTATAAATAGTATAAATATTATAAATAGTATAAATAGTATGAATAGTATAAATAGTATATATATACTATATAGTATATATAGTATAAATAGTATAAATAGTATAAATAGTATAAATAGTATAAATAGTATAAATAGTATAAATAGTATAAATAGTATAAATAGTATAAATAGTATAAATAGTATAAATAGTATAAATAGTATAAATAGTATAAATAGTATAAATAGTATAAATAGTATAAATAGTATAATTAGCATAAATAGTATAATTAGTATAAATAGTATAAATAGTATAAATAGTATAAATAGTATAAATAGTATAAATAGTATAAATAGTATAAATAGTATAAATAGTATAAATAGTATAAATAGTATAAACAGCATAAATAGTATAAATATAATAAATAATATAAACAGTATAAATAGTATAAATAGTATAAATAATATAAATAGTATAAATAGTATAAATAGTACAAATATTATAAATAGCATAATAGTTTAAATAGCATAAATATTATAGAGTGCCAATAGTATATATATTATAAATAGTTCAAATAGTTTATTCAGTATAAACAATTAAACAGTATAAATAGTAAAAATAGTATAAATGGTATAAATAGTATTAATAGTATAAGTAGCGTAGATCGCAGAAATGGTACTAAAAGTATAAACAATATAAATTGTATAAATTATAAATATATAAACTGTAATTAGTATAAAATATTATAAATATTATAAAAATCAGACATATAAATATTACAAATACTTCAAATAGTATAGTTAGTATTACTATTACAAATAGTAGTATTAACAATTTTAATAACTATTACAATAGCAAAAATTGATAATAACATAAATAAGAAAAATAGTATTAATTTTAATCATTACATACTTTAAGGCTGATTTGTCAGAAGCTGTACTACATATGTTGATGATTTCTATTAACATCAAACGTAATAATGTAGTATAAATAGCATTAATAACTAAAATATTATATATAGTATAAAAGAAACAGAGCGCGAAATAGAAAACAAAATTTTAAGTTATGTCTATCTATATTACTGGTCAAAATGGCCCAGACCGATATTGTTGTAAGTGAATACTAAGGAAGGGCTACAGCTTATCGTTCTATATCATTGACCTATTCAAGCTGATAATCATGAAAAAAGCTCGAGCAAAAACACGGCTATAATATTGTTAGCTGATTACATCACACTTTATACTACTTAGGTAAAAAATATGTTACTGCAGGCATTTCAAACTTTGAAAAGCAGTCTATATCATTGACCTATTCAAGGCGATGATCATGAAAAAGCTCGAGCAAAAACATGGCTATAATATTGTTTACTGATTAAATCACACTTTATACTACTTAGGTAAAAAATATGTAACTGCAGGCATTTCAAACATTGAAAAGCAGTCAAATAATTATAAAATAAATTCTTTCAATTAAGATCGATTAAATAATACAAAATTTTTAAAAATTTTATTTAAAAAATTTCCCTAATCATAGAACGTTGATTCTTTTTATACTGTTACTTTAAAGTAATTCCTCAGTTTGTGGCCTAAAAAATTATCTAGCATGACTGCAACGTTTGTTCTCTCTCTCTCTCTCCCTCTCTGCCGTTTCGGTGCCTTTACTACATTTTTCTAAATATTTTCCACAACATTTCACTTAACACTTGAATGCGCTTTTTTTTGTTGCTTGTGCCACTATCAGGCGACCGAACATATTCACCTTTTCTCCTCCATCAATGTATAAATAGAATCTTCTTTGGAAAATGTTTAATGAACTGACTGGTTACTGATTGTGCCACATTTGTCTGGCTATAGCACAAACATATATATTGCTCTGTTATAAAATAACTTAGCAACCTTCTGACCAGCCTGAAAGTATGCTTGGCAAATATTGTAACTAAATGACAGCTATAGTGTAATGTTTAGGAGGAGATGGCGTCATCTCTTGGACGTATGTTATAAAATAGTTTTAGTCTTGTTTTCCTTTGCCATTGCAATTATTTTCCTTTCGATTATAATTTAATTATTTTTTCCACTTTTTTTGTATTTTTTTTTATTTTCGAAAGAATCTCAAACCCACCGGAACGAGTTATTTGCACTTAAATGAACTTTTGATAACACCTGAGTGAATGTGAATTACTAAGGGGAAAAAGGGGGGCAATAGAAGGGCAAAAAGAGTTCGAAAAGACAAAATGAAGAAATTGTTAAAACCAGAGAACAATTCTTAATTACGCATTGACCATTTATCATTGTGTGTGTGTTTGTTAGTTCTCTGAGTGTTTGTCTAGAATGAGTTTATAATTGAATTTCCACCTGAGGAAACGCCATGAAGGCATCCTGGATGCATGCTTGTGAGGCGGATGGTGATGGGGGCTGGGAGGTACACATATTTGAAATTAATCGTTTGGAACTGTTAAGCAGTGATGTGGCAGCTGAGCAGATCAATTAAAATGGACAATGTAAAACAAGTGATAAACTATGGAAAACTACTTGTCGTCATACTGTAGTGGGCGAAAGTGAGGAAGCTACAGAGAGGCAACAACTAAAACATAGTTATAGACGAACGACTTGGTCTGGTTGTATGTTTGAGTACTTTTGAAGTTTTCTTGTTGGAACAAAAATAATTTTAGGGAGTTTGTCTGGGAGAAAATTATAAAATTTCTTAAAAAAAATGTTGCATACTTTAAAGGAGGATAACTTTAAAAGGGGCAATGTTGAAAAAAACCAAAACATGCTCAAAATAATCATTTAAATCATGGTTGATGATTTACTTCTGATTTTTATCGCTAATTCAGCTATGAAGGTCTATTATACAGAATAACATTGATGCCTCTTTTATGTACAAGTTAATTAAAAGAGTTGCATACTTTTAGAAAACTAATTTAAAAAGAAATGAGGGTTTCTGGGACTTTGTCTTATGTGGATAACATTTTAGCAGTTATTAAAAAGTGTTGCATACTTTTAGGGTACTCATGAATTTATGTCACAATTTATAATAAAATTAAGTTACTTGTATAATTTGTAAATAAATGTTAAATATGCCATTGAGATTAACGAATTTTTTTTGTGTTAGGTTAGTAATTCAAGGTTGGTTTTTTTTTGACAATATTACATTTCAATGTTAGGCGTCATATTGTTGCTAGTTTTTAGGCCTATGATTTAATGTCACTTTCAACATCAATTATTTGATTATTATTTGTTCTCGGTAACCTTCACAGAGAAATTTGTTTGAAAACACCATTAGCTTATTACTAAGCTCAAGCTATCTAAATAATTAATACACCACCAATGCAAAGCACCAAAAACATTCTAAAACTAATTAGATATTCTAAGCCCAACGACCAAGTCAATAACATCCATTAAACAAAATCATTAGAAAATCCGGTGGACGGACACAAGGGACGCCTAACAATATGATGGCGTAACACGCACAATAACCAAAGCGAACGATTTAAAGTTCAGTGAACTTTGCTAGTATTCTTTACCTATTACTGTGAATTTTTTTTTCTAACGTTATGTATTTTTTTGTCTGGTTTGAAAAGCTTTTGAATTCTACTTTTACCCAGCAACAAATTTTTAAATATTCATTAGCAAAAAGGTAAAGGGAAAAGACATAACGATAAACCATCAAAAAATCAACAAAATAGAAGGGGAGTTAATTGTTCTATAAGCAGATACACTCACTCTGGCACATAAGCGTTATGCCATCAACGAAGTAGCCTCTGCCTCTCTCTTGTGCTCTCCATCCATCATTAAACTATGGATAATGGCTATTATAGATGATGGTGATCGTTTGGGTGGTAGGGAGAGAGAGGAACACACAACGTAGCCTGGAGGGGCTCACTATATGAACAGTGAGCGAATTATTACATAATGCTTTCCGCCTCACAGAAGTATCAACAGGTTTGTGTGTTAATTTAATTAAATAAATACTAGAGTGAACTAATAACAGCAATAACAACAACAATACTAAAACTGAACTTGATAGATCATTAAGTACGAGTATTATGAAATTTGCCACATAAATAATCAGATAAGTTTCAATGACATATTCATGAGTTTTATATTTGCATTTGACATTTAATGAGAAATTTCAATTTGCTAAAAAAGGCAATAAATATAGTAACAGAATAGAATTAATGCTCTAAAATAATTTTGTAGTTTTTTTTATTGTTAATTTAAAACTATTGTCTGGAATAATTAAGATGTGATATTAGTAGTCTAGACTAAAAAAATTTACTTTAGACTTTTACAAGAAACAGATAAATTTGTCGCATTTACTGGCCGTAGAGTTAGCATGCTATACTTAATGTCCAAATTACCCCATGACTAGATTAAATGTGTTAAATTGCAGTACCGACATTTCAACAACCAGCCTTTAATGCCTACTTTTAGGAGTCCATACTAAAAACAAGAACCATGTTATATATTAAGTTTAAAAACACAAGATTTCATTTAACCACTACAACATATTATAGCCTACATTTAGGTGTCATTCCTCCATTGCCTACTTTCAGGATTGTCAAGGAATTTCAATATCTTTTTCTGAAACCTTTGTCACTTTATCCCATTAATTGAATTTAAACAATTTAAAAGCTTACAAAATTTACAGAGCTTTTGGAGATACGGCAAAAAATTTCTTCGCTTTTATACCATGGCCCGACAGCTGTCAAGCATTTTATTTTAGTAATAACAACGAAAAAAATATACATCAAGTTTTCCAACACTTTTCTTTCACTAAAATGCCATTTTCACCCTCTAATCGTTCAAGACAACAAGAAAAGCGGCAGCAGCAGCAGCAGAAAAAAAATTATACTGAAAACCCAGAAAATAGACGACAGTTTTTACTCTTCAAAACGACTTTTATTACTTGATAATATTCCACCATATTGTGACATGTTGTTGGTGAGAGAGAAAACAAAAAAAAAAAAAATAATAACAAAAAGAACAGCAACACCCGCAACACTGATGAATAAACAGGACCAAAATAATACACACACACACAGCCACATAATACAAGTCGACGATGACGACAACGACGGTGAAAAAAAAACACAAGGATTCTGAGTATGACATGAATAAAAGTAGGTGGAGTATACGTGTACAACAATATAATAGGAACAGCTTAAGAAGCTGAGGCACTGCCACTGGCATCTTCATGCTCAGCTAAGAGAATAAATAGAAAGCGCAAAAAAAAACCAAAACGACAATTCTGCCATCATCGTCCTCATCATCATCAGAAGCAGCAGCAGCTGCAGCATGGCCGGCCCCCTCGAGAAAGAGAATTTTATATAAATCCCCAAGAGGAGGCACTGGAACATCACTTCACACACACACAAGTGTACCTTTAAGGTTTATAACTTTGTGTGATGGATATATCACAGGATACCCACAACACCTACCTCTCTAACTACCTAGCACAGTCTGTACAACAATACACAAACGATGACATTGATTGATGATGATTAATAATGTTGCATTTTTATTGCTTTAATTTTATTTCAAAACAATTTCTTTTTTGCTTTTTTGTTTTTGTGATGCTTTTCTTGCTCTGTTCATTTTTCTTTTCGTTTCAATTTTCAAAGGAATAAAATAGACGTCACAAGTATGAAATCTGTTCATTTTATATTTTATTCTCTGGCGAAGATTGAAATGTCAGTGACGTTAATAGTTCCTTTGAAAATGATGGCTTATGTGTATGTGTGTGTTTGTGTGAGTGTATTATTTAGTTGTTGTAGTTTCTTGAAATATTATATTATTTATGAAAATTCTATGATGTAGTTGCATTTATAAATATGAGTTTATATGCATTATTAATGAAGTGTTGTAGCTTTAGTCTTAGGTTGGACAAACGTCGAGAAGTAGACAATGTAGTTTGGCGTGTGAAAGATGCCAAAAAATATGCAATAAATTTTGGGAAATGGAATAGATGAGCTAAGCATATAGTGAAGGAAATCAAGTTGAGGAGTTTTTTTATATTTATTTTAGCTATGCGATTGATAAAAAAATTGAGACAAAAATAGAATAAAGTTAGGATTTAGTCTGAATAGTCTGGTTTTGATCAGTGTTGCCAAAAATCACCTAAAAGCAGACCTCATTTATATTTGTCTTAATAAGCCTAAAAATATGCAATGGCATTGCAGCAAGAAAATAAAGGCCTCCAATTCCTTATACTCGCGACAGTTACTGAGATAATATTTGCATCAACACAGTAGACAAATTTTGTTGACATCTTATAGATTCTCCCAAATATGCAAGACACTTTCATTGAAAGTGTTGGAATAATTTCTTGGGGAAAATATGAGTTTAAAATGTAGTGAACTTGTTTGAGAGGTTCTTCATTTATTTAGCTTTGGGATTAATATAAATTTGCGACAAAAATAGGATGAAGCCACGACTTAAAAGTAAGCTCCTAAAAGTAGGTATCAAATAATAATTATTTTTTGCTTTGAGATAAAAATTCTACACAGCAACTATTAAAAAATGAGTATTGCGCGAAGATAACTCCTAAAAGTATATCCCATTTCTATCCGTATAAATAAACCCTAGGGTATGCAATAGTTTTTACAGTGCTTAACTGAAATTGATCGTTTCCTTTATTTACAAGAGATTTTAGCATAAAAGCTTTGAGCTTCAATTGTCAATTTTTTAATAATACCAAAAAATATGCAATACAAATTAAAGAAGGTAACAGGTAAAGAATACTGCAAAGTGAATTTGGTTTAAATTAATTTTTAAAAAAGTCGTTGAAAATAGCGTCAAGAATAGTGTTCTAAAAACCGCCAAAAAGTATGTCACTTTTGTTGGGCTTATTAAGCCTACAGTTATGTAATAGTAGCATTATTTGAAAATCCATGAAAATATGCAAGACAATTTGGCCAAGGTAAGAAGCTAAAAACGTTATGAAGGTAGTTTTGTTCAGAAGTTTTTGTGGACCTAACAATTCTATGCTGCTAAAAAAAGAAGCAAGGTCGAAGTAACAAAAATACACCTAAAAGTAGGCAACGCATGTTTTTGTCTATATAATCCTAAAAACCTGCAATGATATTTTCAGCGGGAAACTAGAATTTATTAATTTCTTTATATTCACTATCGTTCCTAAGAGAATTTTCGCATTAACACAGTATATTCACGATAATTCCTAAGAGAACTTTTACATCAACATAGTAGACTAAATTTGTTAAATGTGTTGAAATATCTGATAATATGCAATACAATTTTCAGAATGCAATGAGCTAAGAATATTTATTGTAAAAAAATTGTAAAAATTAACGATGCTATGCGATTGATGAGAGTTTGCACCGAAATATGGTAGACTTATTTTTCAGAGTCGTTAAGATCGCTAAAAATATGCAACACATATTGGAGAAGATAATAATTTATATATTTTAAAGGAAATTTGGCTAAGAAATTTTTAAAAATATCGATACAAGGGGATTTATACAATTTTACACTGAAAATAGGATAAAAATATGTTCCAAAAAATAAAAGCCGCACTGTATGCTGATGTATTTGAGTCTGCAACTAAGTGTTGTTATTAGTTTTATTATATGGACTATAAAATCTACATAGTATATTGATGTGTTAAAGATCCCTGAAAAGATGTAAAATGTAATGTAGAAAACAGTTTTATAAAGTTTTCTTAATAATGCAGTGTTACATAAAAGCGCCTAAGAGTATGCCTCACCTTTATTGGCTGTTTAAGTCTTATGTTAATTTGATATAAAACCGAACGTTATTATTTCTTTTTATTGTATTGTCATAAGTAAGGTTAGGTTAGGTTGTGGACACGTATAATCTGGTACAAACAAGATCACACTACACACCGAGATCTGCTGATCCATTGTAAATGTCCGTTTCAAAAAGAAAGAAGGATAGTAGAGGAAACTGATGCCCCTTATCATCAGTTTCCTCTACTATCCTTCTTTCTTTTTGAAACGGATAGAGAAGGAAGAGAAAACAGTGGGAAACCAAATTGTAATCTTGGCCCAGTTAGCTGCGGTAGGCACTGCATGAAACTTATAAAATCGTCTACTAGGACAGACGAGACAGACTATAGGACTTCTACACAACATTCCCCTAAGTGTCTTAGGTGGCAGATGAAAAGAAACGTCATCGCCAAAAAGCCGGATAATCTGACAAGACCATACATGGATTGACGGCAATCGCCAGCTTCATTCAGTCTGATAGCCCCTGGGGCTGCAATAGACTTGACGTTCAAGTACAAAGGCGGAAGACTCAGGAACACATCCATTGACATAAGTTACTAGTCAAGCTATTTTCTGCATTAACAAAGTTGATAACTGTTTTTAATAGTTTTTTAAACTACTTTTAACAGTCATCGCTCTATTGATGCTACTAATAGGCGCCTAAAAGACGGTTTTACTTTAATTAAGCCCTAAGGTATGCAATGATATTTGCTGTCCGGAAATCATGTTAATAATACATTATTTTTATATTTAAGATTATTAGTATGATAACTTACTCCGCAGCCAATAAATTTTGTATAAACTTCCGACAATAACCCCTTAAAATATGTTAAGAAAAAAATGTAATTTTAACATTAATAATAATCATTGATCCTACGTGACTTATATACATTTTTCATAGAACAGAATAGAAAGATCAAAGCTTTATTAAAGTGCCTAAAAGTAGATTTCATTTAGCGTTTGATGCAAACTTTCACTAGAAAAAAGGCGCCTAAAAGTAGATCTCACTTTTATTTCTTATTAATCCCAAAGATATGCGTTAGCATTTGCAGCTAAAAACTGATGTTAAAAATACCTTACTTTTTGTATTATTACTAAGACAACTTTCTCCCTTCCTCCTAAATTGTACATAAACATTTGAAAATAGTTCCTTAGCATATTCTGTAGATAGAAATTTTATTAAGATATTTTGTAATAACCATTAAAGCTATGCGATTGCTTTACATTTTCACAGAAAACAATGGATAAAACAGTGCTACAAAAAGGCACACTGACATTTCTAACTAAGCCTTAAAGTATGCTATGGTATTTGCAGCCGTAATTGTATCCTATTAATATTCAAGATGACTATCTTCCGATATATATATAATTTTCAGGCTAAAAGTATGCTACGGTATTTACAGCCATAAATGTGTCCAATTAGTATTGGAGATAACTTCATCCTGTTTCCATTATTGCCCGATATATATAAATTTGCGGCACTAATCCTTAAAAATATGCTTTATAAATACAATTTATTTTTGAAACCATTTAAATTTTAGAAATTATTTTAATTTTATCGAAACCAAGCATCACCAATCCATTGTAATGTCACAGCCAAGAGAACAGAGTATCAAACAATCAACAACAACAAATTTTAACCCACAAAAACCACTGCTGATGAATACTTGTGCATCGACCACATATAAAATTTGTATGTAAATATGCAGCAACTTTGCAGCTCTAGGCTATATGTCAACACACATTTCGAGCAAATCAATCACAACTATTTTGAAAAATATGCAACAAAAAAAAAATAATAATAATACAACAACAAAAAGAAAAGTCTGCTTTAAGTCTGCCTAAAGTTAGGCAATGTTTTTTTTTAATTAATGTCAAAGAAAAGAAAGCAAAAAATGAAACCACAAAAATAAATATTAGAAAAATTGTTTAAAGAATATAATAAACAAAAATATAAATATCAAAATATACAACAAAATATCAAACACCACAAATGACGAGACAAAAAGAAAGACACTTATTACAAGTTGATATTGCAAGTGAAAGAAATTCAAGTACTAAGATGTGCAACTGTTGTGGTAGAAGATGTCGATACAATTACTAAGGCCTTAATGGCAAGTGTTTATGGAATTTCCAACCAAAAATTGTTTTTTTGTTATTAACTTTTAAAAATATTTTATTGTTTGAAATATTACAATATTTTTTGCATTTTTTGCATTACAAATTATTGACTTTTATCAATATTTATTTAACTTTAATTTACCTTAACCTCAAACTCACACACACTCACACCTCCCCTAAAGTATACTAATTAATTCATGTTTGGTTACGATACAAATTTGATGTGTCATCTAGGTAAATAATTGCTCTGTAGCTTTATAATAAACAAAACGCTAATGAATTCAATTTTATCAATCTAGGTGTCAGAAAAAACATTAAGAGAGAGGGGGAGGGGGGAAAAATACGCACAAAACTAGGCCATTGGCAAACAATTTAAACTAGTATATTTTTACATATTTTACAATGCCCCAATATAGGCTATAATCGACTTTATGTCCCCTCAATGCATAAACAACACAACACTAATATTAAAATGCCAACAAAATGTTGGTGATGATTTCATAAAACGCCTAATATTATGCAATGGGTGTTTGGTCATAAATCATCATCATCATCGTGCCTACGCCACACAAACAAACAAAAACTAGTTTAAATAATAAACTCTGTCATAAACGCCCAAATATATATGCTGCATATATATCAGTCGTTGTCCCCCCTTAAAATATGCTGTTGTTGTTTATTTTATAATCTGTTTCGCACAAGGAAAAAAGGAGAGAAATTGCTTGTGATTTAAAATGCAAACAAGTGCTAATGAATTCTGTTTTATGTTTCTTCTTTTACCAAATTTTCTGCTTCCTCTGCCGCTCTGAAACAGCAGCCACCACAAACGGCAACACTATATTCAGCCAGCGCGAGTAAATAAAATTTGGCAAAAAAAAACACAAATCGCAGGAGTACAAAAAAAATACAGCACAACAAAACAGTTCACATTTCGTGTCGCCAAAAAATATACACTGAAAACAGCTTTGCCATAACATTGCCAGAACTGATGTACGGAAATCCAGTCGGAAAACATTTTTGCGTTTTTCGTCCATTCTATATTCTTTGCAAAACCAACTTAATACCAAAATAAAAAAAAACGGCCAACGAAATTAAGGTCAAAACTGGAAGAAGAAATTTTAATAAGTACCTCTCCAAATAAAACAAAACAAATTCGTGGTAAATGTAAAACGTAACCTCAAATAAGGACAGAAAACGGGAAGAATGGGGGAAAAACAAACAAAAAAACGCACAAGGCAAAGTTTAATTTAAATACGTCCTACAGGTTTCACAGTTACAAAATGCACACGTATAGAGATATAGAACTATATAGAAAATACTGCAAGCAGGTTAGATAACACAAAATTATTCTAACCTTTATTACGGACCCACAAAGTCATATCACTTCGCTAAGGGGGTTAAATGGAGTCAAAAGCTTTTACCGATAAGATAGCTATGATGCAAGACTAAGCGAAATATCAGTGACAAGCGAAAAATCAATGAGAACGTTACAAATAATGATCAAAAGTGAGATCTTATGATTAGTGCACCTATGACGTAGTCTTGGGCAACATTTTAAAGGGACAATCTTAAAAAAAATAAATGTCAGACACTGTTCTTTTAGTGCATATTAAAGATTCTGACATCTAATTATATTTTAAGTAATTTATTTTTCATTTAAAAACAAGCTTATAAATGAATCACACTTTAGATCACCTACACTAGACTAAGACCGAATGTAAATAAAGTCAATAGTCTTCGCCGATGGGGGGACTTCTATGATACAAGACGTAAAAACCAAAATTACTCACGTAGTTCTCAAGATAACAAAGGCAACGCAGGAAATTGTCATCAAAAAAGGGATATTACGATAAGACCATTTATGAAGAAGTTGTGGACAAAATTTTAATGACATTATCTTTAAAAACAAAATGTAAGACACTGTTCTTTCATAGAAATTATAAAGATTCTAACATGTAATTAAACTTTAACTGTTTTATTTTAAATTTAAAAACAAGGTTATGAATGAATCACGCTTTAGATTTACTTCACTAGACTTTATAGAATATCAAATTTTATTTAAACTGTACACAAATCTTTAACGTCATGACAAACAACCAACACAAATATTAAAGACATCAAAGACCAGTCTAAATAAAACTCCGGCTAGCTGGCTGTAATTTCTACCATGACACTAAAGTGATTGTCCAGCCACACAAAGTTTATTTTTCAGTTATTTGCCCGTTCAACTCTACTTTCATCCTGCATTCTTTAAGCCACAAAGAACAGATTATAATTCTTATAGTCTTCATAGCTCATCGTGGTAAGAAAGAAATGGAACGGCTCAGAAAAGAAAACAAAAAACAACGGCGAAGGTAGAATGTTAATAAAACTTGAGAGAAAAACTGGTTTTTTTATAGGCATAAGAAAAAAAAACAAACAAACGGACACTGTCCGTGTGTCTTGTTCTTTTTTTTGTAGAAGTTTAGGTGAAAGCCCATAAGAAGTTATAATGACTAAAATGAATGAATTTATGGTATGAGGAAGAAAAGGAGAAAAAAAACAGTGACAACAAAAACGAAAATGGCAAAGAACGGCTTAAACTCTAAGTATGACAGACAAGTTGCCACGAAGAGAAAGGTAAAAACCATTACAGCAGGAATTGTTGTTGTGGCCTTTAAGAGGACTAGAGATGTAATTTAAATAACATGTTGGTAGGCAGTTCAGAATTGTATGTTGAATACGTTGCGAACAGTGGGCTGGTAGAGAGAATAGGTGCCAGAGTAAATTATAAAAAATAAGAAAGTGTGAAGGAAAAATAGCGTTTGGGAGATAAATTGAACCTTTTTTTATTGGTATATTGGTTTAAAATAATTTATAAAAATAATATTTGGTCTAAGTAACAGTTTAAAGGTCAATTTAATTAACTAATCATAAATAAGGCTGCAAAATATGAAATTTACAATTGAATTAAATAATAAAATTTAAAAATTGCAATATATTGTAAATATGCCGGTAATACCGTTCAAGTATGTACCATCGAAATTGCAAGAGTTGTAATGATGGCCGTGAAATGTGATAACAAAAAATTAAAAGTATTTTATTAAGTTGAATTCTTGGCAATGCAATCGTTGTATACCGGTAACGCAGTGATATTTGTCTTAATTATGTGTAAAATATTTAAGCTGCAATATATGAAATGCACAATTAAATTTATTAATAATATTAAATAATTTTAATTTAAAATTTAGTTAATATTTTAAAAATGTCGGTAATACTGTACAATTATCTACCATCGAAATTGCAAGGGTTGTTTTGATGGACATTAAAAGTGATACCACATTGAGAAGCAAACAATTAAAAGGACTTTATTTCATATTATGTTAAATCCTTGGCAGTGCAATCATTCTATACCGGTAATGCAGTGCAATATTTTTTGTAAATATTATATGTCCCGTAACTAACCGGACCAGCCGAGGCATGAAGGTTAGAACACGCGACTACCATGCGGGAGATCATAGGTTCAATTCCTGGCTCGGCAGGAATGTCTAGTAAGAGCTTCGCATTCGTCGATAAACTAGTAGGTGCCGCTAGTTGTGAATCTTAAAATAGAAAGCGTGTTAATTCACAACAACGCGAGAAGCTATCCCATACCTCATTCATGGAGTGTAAAGCGAAATGAAGTAAGTAAGTCCCTTAGCTAAAATATGTAGAGGGTTGGCCAATATTTGTAAATTGTATAACTTTATTTACTTTAAATATACAAATATCCCTTTTGTCTAACAATTGTATACCGGTAATACAGTGTGAATTGTCGCAAATTAGTACATGCGCCAAAAAATATACCTATGTATAACAGTAGCTTCTCCTGAATTTTTAGTAACAAAAATTGGTTAATCTACAACGCCAAACAAGTCGGTAATAGTGTTCAAACTATTAACATTAAAAATGAAACACTGTAAAGTGTCGGTAACGAAGTTTATAACGTTGTACAACACTGATCATATATTTTATAAGCTGATCACTCATTGTATTTCGTCTTAAAATGTATTGCATTGTTAAATGCCGAAATTATGTATAAAACACTAGCAAAATAGTATGAAACTGTAATGTGTCGATAATGTAGTTCATAATGTAACAAAAATACTGAAATTTTTACATATATTTCTGCAAGCGCTAAACTTATAGCCATAAAGTGTCTTAATTTTTATATTACAAGTAATTTTCAAAAGTCGGTAATGACGTGCATACCAGCGAATGCCGTTTAAATAGTAAGGTGTCGGTAATGGTGCTACTAATTTATAATATCACTTAAATAACAGCACAGAACTCTTCTTCATACTGTATTTTAAAGCTCTTTATGCAAATGCTTGTAAAATGTCGGTAATAATAGTATATACCAGAAGTGTATCGGTAATGATGTCAATGTCACTTACATTATACAATAATTTTATATTTTTGTAGAAGGCGGTAGTACAGTTCGCATCACTAGCTAATATTAAACTATTTCTTGACATGTCTCAATTTCATTTATTGTTATAGATAAAGATTTAAAATAACGCAGCCGTCGGTAGTGCAGTGTATCTTAAAATAACAACTACTTTGGCTAAATGGCAAAAAAAAATTCTTTACAAGTTAATTAACGACAGGATAACATGAAAATCCACATTTGGTAAACTCTGTATGTTTACATACAAGTTGTTGGTAGTGACAATGCCGGTAGACATTTTTATTTTATCTAATGACAGAAAATTTCATAAAAAGGAAAGTGTGGTAATGCGGTTAAAACATTACCCGAAGTTAAGTTCGAAGTACTACTGTTATTAAAAAATGCTGTTTGTGGTAATGCAGCACTCGTAATACTTCCGAGTTGAAGTTGTTTTAACATTTACTACATATATTAATGTTTTCAATGATTATAAATACAAATGATTTCCCTCCAAAGCCGGAATCACCCGCAAAAGTTATCCATTTACACAAGTTGATAATGAGGTTCAAAACATTACCCGAAGTTAAGTTCGAAGTACTCCTGCAGGAAATATTATAAACTGTTAGTGCTTTTTAAGATTCTAGAGTATCGTTTTAATCTAATGTCAGGCAAGGTTATTAAAAAAATTATGTTTGTGGTAATACAGTTCACGTTGTTAAAAACCATACGGATGTATTACTTGAAGTTATTTTAACATTAATAACAAATATTAATGCTTGCAATGATTGTAAATAAAAATGATTCCTTACGAAGCCGTAATCACCAGCAAGAGTAATACATTTACACAAGTCGATAATGAGGTTCAAAACATTACCCGAAGTTAAGTTCGAAGTACTACTGCAGGAAATATTATAAACTCTTAGTGCTTTTTAATATTCTAGAGTATCGTTTTAATCTAATGTCAGGCAAGGTTATTAAAAAAATTATGTTTGTGGTAATTCAGTTCACGTTGTTAGAAACCAGTCGGAAGTATTACTTGAAGTTATTTTAACATTTATTACAAATATTAATGCTTCCAATGATTGTAAATAAAAATGATTTCCCTCCGAAGCCGTAATAACAAGCAAGAGTAATACATTTACACAAGTCGATAATGAGGTTCAAATTAACATTTGTCAACGAATTGTACATCAAACTTTCTTATTGATTTATTTTACGTTATGAAGTTTTTTTTTTTTTAATACTTGAACTTGGAGCAATGCAATTCTATGTCTGGTGGTAATGCAGTTTGTTAGCTGGAATTTACCCCACAATGACGCCACTAGCTTCGTCGACAACTGAGATTAAATTCAGTAACATAAGATGATTTCCTTAATTTTAAACCGGATTCAAAGCAATTATCAACAATAAACATAATTGGCGGTAATGCAGTTTATGTTACACATGACATCAATCTACTGTCATCAGTTAAATAAATTCCACTGTAAAACAAGACTAATTTTTAGTATAAAAAATACTTAAAGTTTTGCAGAGCTCGATAAAAACGCAATAGATAAAACATTCCGTATTTCTGTGATCTAACCAATTAAATATTTCTATTTGTGTTATTAAATAGAAAAAAAAACTAAAGTTTTATATTATTTATGACTATAGAAAAAGAACACCAGTGGAAAAATTCTGGAGAACATATCTGGTTGTGATTATCATAATAAAATGTTATTTAGTTTTTCGAATTCCATCGACAGTTACAAGACCGCATAGGTCGGTAGTGCGGTGCATTTAAATAACTATGATATATCACATAATATACCCAGTTTTCAACATTCTTTTTGTTTTTATTTTATTCTCCAATACTCCTTTTTTTACCACCTTATCCCACTGTCCAACAATCGACTCCTCTGTAATAACAAACAAAAAAAAACTAAACTTTGCGATATATGTGTGTCGGTAACCCGTTATGTTGACCGATTGTTTAACGGTATTCATTGTTTTATGCATTATGTGGTGTTGTTGTTGTTTGTTTATTATTTTTGTTGTTGTTCCTCTTTTGCCATACATTTTACTTATCATTATTGTTATTCTCTGCACAAACTTCGTAGGTGCTAGCGGTGGTTTGTGTGCCCGTATTTATGCAATTTATTTCTTTTATTATCTTTCTCCCAGATGTAGAACATTTGAGTGCCATCGACAACGACAACGTGATCATCGTCACCGTCATTCACATAACATAAAGGCAGTGAAGTGAACGATATCAATTGGTAGTGGTATGGTTTCTAGTATGTGACCATTTGCCATGGGAGAGACTCATTTGAATTTCTTACTTAATGTTTGGAGCGCGAGCGTGCAATGAATTAATTTCGAAATTTGTTTGTGGTGTTTTTTTTGCCTACAAAAGTCAACGACGTCCAAACAAACAAACCAAATAGATAGCCAACTAACAACAGGCCCTCGTCGTTTGTTAGAGGAGTATTTTTTTTTTCAAATGGCTTAGGTCGATTGTGAGAAGCCAAAGACCTTAAGTTATACCTGAGGATGGGGCTCAAAACAATGTAATTGATACTAGTGTCACAACAACAGCAACAACAATAGACTACTGAAGTTTTTGAAAAACCTGTTCCGTTTGAACGTTACAAAGATGTGTTGACACAACACCAACACCAACAACCAACCATCAGCGACAATGTTTAATGGAAATTAATTTACATTCTTGGCAGTTTTTGCTGTCGCCGGATTTTCTGTGTGGAGTTATTTTTTTTTCTCCGCCGCCGTTTTACATGTCTCATATCTGTTTTCACCAAGGCAAAGAAGTGTTTTGACAATAGTGGGACAATGTTTGCAACCAAGACGTTTCCCTGCGCCTCCACGACATCCAGGTGGCAGACGGACATTTTTGCCATTCCATAGAGAGACAGTGTTGACAATTTTATGGTCAAAGTGAAGTTAAAGCGAACTAAGGAAAAACTTTGTTCACTTGTCTGAGTCCGGCCGGCAGGGAATACTAAAGGCACACACACACACACACACACACAGCGGCGAGGAAGATAGTTACATAGAAGACGGGGCATTAGAAGCAAGCGAGAGGAGAGCACAAAAAACTAGGCTAAAACTGTAGAATATTTATATAAATGGCGGTTTACTTCCGCTCTTGGCTAAATGTTAGGTTGTACCTACTGCATCGCTCATTCATTGTGTTTTGTAATTATTTATTAATGTTATGCTGACAGTATAGTTGTAGTTGCATAAGTTGTTGTTGTTATTATTGTAGAAAGTACAAATTGCAATGTATTATTACTCAGTGTTTGTGTTTTGTTATGTAGATCTGTATTGTTGCTAGTGTTTGCGTAAAGTTGATACACATTTAAAATGTCTAGGTCTAAAAGAGAGTTAGAAATTTTAATTTATAGTCACTACTTGAAATCGCTGTTTTTGTAAATTTAATGAAATATTGTCGGTAATGAAGTTAAAATTAAATTTTATCAAAAAAATTTAAGAGGCATTCGTGTGATTTGCTCAAGAACGTCGATAACACTGTGTCAGTTTTTCCAATTATGTCTAGGCAATTTTTTTTTTAAAATATAGCAGTTTTTATGTTTGTTACTATTAAAAGTTGTCTTTGATTTTCTTAATATAAAATTTTCTTTAACAATTTTAATAGATACTGGTGGGCCCGGCAATGCTTCGCTATTGCATATCAACTTGTAATATATTTCACATTTCTTGCTATCATAAATGCTAATTAATACATTTGTAGGTCTACAAAGTACTTTGAAAACTTAAGCTCGACACTAATATGTTGAGTTTATTAACTTATGCAACTAATTTCAAGTAAATCCTTAACATGGAAGTTAACCAATAAAGTTTTATTGTTTTAAATGCTTAATATCGTAGGCTCTATGACGATAGTAAAAAGTTCATCAGCAAAGTCATATCTATCATATTTGTACGTAGGGCGAAAAACCACTTCTTTATCAAATCGGACATTCTGCTAAAGTTCAAAATTCAAATTTTATTTTTTTCTGTAGTAGCGGGAACCTTCTGTATACTAACTATCTCTTTGGGCGTAAAAAACATTTTTGACATGTCTTCTTCGCCTAATGACCGCAAATAAAAATTTCGTTTGAAGATTTATGCCTTTAGCCATAAAAACCTCTTTCGGCATGTCTTCTCCAACGATCAAGAATATTTCCGAATACTGTCTTTGTATTGAACTCGTATTACAATTTTTTGAGATAATTCAATAACCAATCGCTTGGTTTAACAAAGTGATGGTCTCACGAGCTGTATGGCATCTTATGCCGTTGTGTTGGAACCATTTCTCTTCCCAATGATTTCCAATGACATGACATGAGAAATAACAAAATCAATTGATCGTCCATTGGCTCTAATTCTTCCAACAGTTGGATGTTATATAGATGTAGGCCAAGACATTTCCTTAACATTTGTAGAGACCGAGTTGCTGAGAACGGCGTCGGTTCGATAAATTCGAAAAACGTGTCACACTTTTGTCTATAGCGGCGATGTCTTCTATTAGCTGCTCAGATGGATTATTATGTGCACCGTAAACTTGACAAAGTGCTCCATAAGTTTGGCGAATTTTTAAAATAAGTTTCCACGATTTATAACCGTTGTTCTGGTGTAAGTCTTTGTATGGTAATTTGCCAAAGTATTCTGAAAGAAAGTTTAATAATTTCAAAAACTTAATTTCTGTTTGCCAACTTTCAAAGACCATAACTTTTTAAGCAACACATAGTTTTCCGCAGAATGATTCAAAAAAATATATCTGCAGTTTTCGGCTTTTACTTATTTAAAAACAAAAAAAAACTGGACCCTGAAATCTTAATGCTTTCCAGCGCGAGCTAGGAATTGATTTTAGACACAATGTTTGTTGGTAAAATTTTCTAACAATTCATCATGAATCCGATTTTGGTATACGATATTTGCGAAAAAAAAATTGACCCGCACTACTTTTCATATCTCTAGGCGAACTGCAATAGAGGACGATCACACTTTTACTATGGCAGTTATAACTGGGGCTTGGCACAGCCCACTTCCACCCTTGCAGTAATTTATACTGTAACAAATCTCATCTGTATACCTCTGATACTTCATGAGATATAGCCTTTTTTACTTTCATGGTGTATGGGCGGTAAAATTTTTGTAACAAAAATTTTTTTTACTGTAATTCAGACTGCAACAACAACATATGTAACATCTTCATACTTCTGATAGTTCATGAGATATAGCCCTTTTTATTTTCAAGTTGTATGGGCGGTGCCACGCCCCTTTATCCAATCACAACCAAATATAGACAGGGACTATCTACAGGTCAACAGTACCACTTGGTAAAATTTTCGTATCAATTTGTTATCAAATATTTTACCGCCGTATAATGTATAAGGATGGTCGGTAAATCGGTGTTCCTTTTATACCATAGTTATCCTAAGATCCAATTATACCCCAACGACATCGAAATGACACTGTACATAGGATTTTTACGTTATGCCTTAAAATTAAATTTTTTCATTAACAGTTGTAAGAACTTTGTGCTGGTCATTTAAACATTTTCGTCGATAATGCAGTGTTATCTATGTATGTATTCATATTTTGATTACTAATTTTTTTCTAATTTTTCTCTATCGATGTCTTTAATTTATGTTTTGCCATTAATTTTTATGGAATCCTTCATTGTTCGTATAGTTTCTAATTTTCGTCGATAAAATAGTGCTGTGTTTGAATTTTTTCGCTATCGTTAAAACAACAATGGATTCGAACAATGTTTCTCACAAAATAAGATCGCCGTATTAAAATGTCTCTAAAAAAACTTAAAAAAAAACTTAATTTCCCTTTACACCCCATGAATGAGGTATGGGATAGCTTCTCGCGTTGTTGTGAATTAACATGCTTTATATTTTTAGATTCACAACTAACGGCACCTACCTGTTTATCGACGATTGCGAACGTCACTGATGGAGAAGTTTTATACTAGACAAGCCGATTGACTCGACACTAATACTGCGAAGTTGCTGTCGACAACATTCGAGGGGAGCCGACAATGAATGAACATTTTTTATTTTTTTTCTTTTAAGATGACTGTAGCCAGGAGTTGAACCTGTGATCTCCCGCATGGTAGTCGCGTGTCCTAACCATTACGCCACGGCCGGTCCCGAACTTCTAAAATTATGTCGGTAAAGCAGTTTTTCATACATTACTTTCTTAACCCTTATGTGAATGACAGGGTACCCGGGTACACTTTTCATTTTCAAGTGAATATATTTAACGGATGCAGATGGTTTACAAAGCTCAAACATTTTGACAACTAGTAACTTTTAATTGTATCTATATTTTCATTGGAGTGGTTTTATTTTCTCCCTTTAGAAGAGCGTGGCATATCGATATTCTTTTTACATCTTAAAGAGAGTGGCAGGGGTACCTGGGCACCCCAAAGTAAAATCAATGAAACTACATGAAAGAAATATTATTTGTTTTTTTTTTTAATTTAATTTTAATTTTTCGAAAAATGTCCTAATTTTTTGGTAAGATAAGAAAATATATTTTTGCGCTAATAACACTATGCAACAAATGCCGACTTTTTGTAAAATACAAAAACGGGATAGTATAGGTTCGATTCTACTATCGAAGGGTAATAAAACCCTATATTCCGTTTGGTGAGATTGGTGACCAATTTTTTTTTATGGGCCCCTAAAGATTCTCAAAATCAGTGAGCCCCATGAAAAAAGGTGTCATCAGTTTTTTCCAACAACTAACTCACACTTCGTGATAGCGCTAAACTGAATTCGGCAAAAATGTAGCTGGGAGTTTTGCGCACAAACTTTATTAACAAATTATGTCAAAAAAAAAAAAATGAAGAAGAATTTATTATTTTTGCACTTTTTTGAGCATTACTTTGAGGGAGTCAAAATTTTTCTATAACACTGTTCTCCAAAATTGTAGCCCTGGTAAAGATAAACAACTTTCGTGAACATATCTATCCAATCTGAACGTGTCTAGGCAACCTAAATAGCTCATAAAGTCCACGTTGATACCGGTTTTTCGAACCTTTACGCACTTATAAGCCAGTAACGTGGTTGAATATCAACCGATTTTAAATTTCTCAGTGGATTTAGAATGAAGAGACTGCGGCCTTTCCAACCATATATATAGTTTTATTGGTAACTTGTCATATCTGCTTGTTTTTTGCCTCGCAATATCAAACTTTTGTAATTTTTTAACTATTTTTTTAGTTTGATGAACTTTGTAGCCCCTATTTTATAAAGACTTTCTTAATAAATGTTATTGTTTATTGTCTACTCGTATATTATTATCTTTTATAGATAATTTTAAAGATTTATCGACTTTATGTCAAAAAATACTGACTAGTTATAAAATCATAAGTATGACAAAGATTTGTTTGACTATTCATAAATTTTGTTTAGTAATTTTAGTTGTTATTGTTTACCACCACTAGTGATTCATTTCAATTGATTTATTTTATTCTTAAGCATATAAAAACCAATCAATTGTTATAATTTAAATGTATTTTGACCATTGAATCATTAACTATCATTGGTCATCATAACACCTTTCGATATACATGAGTATTGTCTATTATAATCTTAGGTGTAGGCATAAGTATGTGTCTCCCATCCTTCTCACTGTGTGTAGCATTGACCATTTGAATTCTCAGTGAAACTGGTTAGTAGTTTTGGAATTGTACAATCAGGTCTTTTGTTATACGAAATTAAATTAACACCAATCTAATGGTCTAAATGAAGAAAAAAAAAATAAACAAAGACTATTAAAATATTAAAATAAAATATTGATTCGACCATGTGTGCCCGTCTTTTTGCAGCCATTCATCTCTGTCTGAGGCCTGCAGCGGCTTTCATATACAAATATAAACATTTTATTTTGTTTATTTTGTTATTTTTATTTGCTTTTATTCATAGTACAAATAAACTTGGCTAGTTTTGCAATTAGTTGTGTAGTTTTTTGGAATTTTAATCCGCGCAGCCATTAATTAATTAAGTATGCAACTGCTGCTTAAGAGTACTAAATAGAGGAGGGATTTTGAGGAAGTGCTACCGTTTATTAATTTGCATCTTACGCTTTAACCTTTTCCACTCGATATGATCAGATCATGTAGAGTGTTGCTCGTATATGCTTTGAGTTTTTGCCGAATTTTTGCATTTATAACCTTGACATCAGCCATCATAAAATGAATGTACGTCGTATGCATTTTTTGTGTGTGTTTTGTTGGGGAAGTGATTTTTTGAAATTAGTTTAAAGCAAAACAGCATGACCACCACCGCACCAGCACTAACATCACCACACCTATCACACCTGCATCATTTATCTTACTTGTATTTATCGCAAGTAGATTTGTATTAAATGCTTTAGATATTTCATTCTGCTGGCTTAATTTAGTTTCAAGCATCTGTGATGTTTGAGGGGTTTTGATGAAACACAGACAATGTGTCATGGAATTCCTCATTCGAAAAATAAAGTCGTTTCATTAAGCGTAATGTGAATTTCTGAATTTTCTCAAAATATTTTTTTATAGCATGCATACGATTATGATTATCGGTGGCATAGAGGTATGAAATGTGTGTCAGCGGCATTCGTCACTACTGCTGAAGGCAAGGGGAGGGAGAGAGAGAAAATCATGAAAAATGCACACAACAAAAAGTTAATGCCCAACAATACAATCAACATATTTAGCGATGAATGATAATAAAATGGGTTATTCCAATGGAATTGAAAGTGAAGGTCGGGCTAGTAATGCTTGTTACCTATTTGTCAGACAATAGCAAAATGCTCTCGCTTAAATCTAAATGGGTAAGATAAACTTAACTTACTAATACCATTAATGACTTATATTTGTGGAAGGTAAAGTAATCCATTATAAATGTCTACGAAAGCAAAATTTTATATACCAATTCTAAACTTGAAATAAGTTAAGAATAGCACATTTTAATAACATATTCTACAGTTAGCCGGTAATGCAGTTTTCTATGTTATAATTTTTAATGCACAGCTTAATTTTTAAAACAAATTTCTTCATTTACAATTTTGAGAATTTTGTGTTATTCCTGCAATCTAAAATTTCCGTTGATTAAGCAGTTTTGATTTTTCATTACTTATCGCGGTATTACTTACTTAATAAATTATTTTAGGAATACCACGCTTTTCCACTGATAAATGTAAGTTTTGTGTTCTAAGCCTACATGTAAATTTTTTATCGATAATGCTGTATTCACTGTCTCTAGTTTAGTCTTTAATACATATTTGTTCATTAAATATTTGGTATTTCCACAGTCAACATTTTTTGTCGATAAAGAAGTTTCCCTGTGACGATTTTTATTTACTAAACTTTGTAATTTTTTTCTCTGACGATTTGTCTATTGCCTGCCATTTTTTATATCGATAACCCTATCAACTTTTTGTAGTTTATAATTTTAGTCGATAAAACAGTTTTTAATAATTCATAATTCACATTAAAGATTACTGACTTTACATGTATGTAGTTTTTACATTGATAAATGTGAGATTGTCAAAAATACTGTTTTTATTGTCCCAAGTTTTGTTTCTGTTATATTTTTTTATTGCACAGCTTAATATTTAAAACAATGATTTTCATTAACAGTTTTAAAAGTTATGTATTATTAGCACAGTCTAAAAATTTCGTCGATAAAGCGGTTTCCCTGTCTCAAGTTTTGTTGCCACACTTCCTATTTCCTCTAACGATTTGTCTATTACATATTTTCTCTTAATTATATTGACAATTTATTCTAAACTTGGTTCAGTTTATAATACCCGTCGATAAAACAGTTTTTAATAATTCGTATTCTTTTATTTAATTTAAATTTTTGTTTTAACTATCATCTATGATATGGGTATTGTTTCACACATAAAAAGATCCCTGACTTTAAATGTCTCTATTACTTTTCAAATAATGTCAGTAAAACAGTTATTAATACTTTATTACCTACTTAGTGGATATTATTGCTTTTCTTTAGGAATACATCACTTTTTCATTGATACATGTAAGATTTTTGTGGAGAATTATGTATTATTTCACTAGCCTAAAGCACCAGTGATAAAGCAGTTATATTGCCTCAAGTTTAGTTTACTACACTTTTTAATAAATTTCTTTAACGATTTCACAGTTTTCATTAAATATACAGATAATTTTGTGATCTTGGTGTAGTTTCAAATTTCCGTCGATAAAACAGTTTTTCATAATTAAAATTTTCCAATTTAATGTACATTTTTATCACTATCAGCAATGATTTGCGTATTCTTTCGCACAAAAAAGATCCCTGACTTTAAATATACCTAGCACTTTTCAAATGATGTCGGTAAAACAGTTCTTAACACTTTATTACTTACTTATTGTTTTATTGTTTTACTGTAGCAACACATCGCTTTTGTCATGGATACATGTGAGATTTATGCGTTAACAGTTTCAAATTGTTGTCGGTAATACTGTTTTCATTGTCTCAAGTATTGCCTGCCAATTTTTGTAACTTTTTTCTACAGATTTGTCTTAAAATTCATTCGGGGAAATTAAATATTAAATCTTCTCCGCTATGATCAAACAGTTCACATTGAAGTTATGAATTTCTTGATAAATGGTATTGTTTGCTTTTAGACTATTTTCAATTTTTTACTTATAAATTTAGGATTTATTTGCCAATGCAACAGTTTAAACTTTTCGTCGGTAACGCAGTTTCACGATGTCTTGTTTTGCTTCTTTAGTTTTAAATATTTTCTCTGTAGATTTGTTTACTATATTTTCTTTAAAATAAAATAATTTCATAATCTTTCATACCTGCTAGTTTATAATGCCCGTCGATAAAACAGTTCTTAGCTCCTTACAATTTATAATTTAAAATAAAATTTGTTAATGATTGAAATTACAACATTGTAGTCGCGGTATCGTTGCGCACAAACTGAGACTTAAATTTCACTATTACTCTCTAAATTATGGGTTAAACTTGTTGTCGATAATACCGTTTCCGCGTGTCATATTTTGCCTATTGATTGATTATCTGTCAATGTGTTCAATATATGTTTTCTCGATTAGACGCTTAGTTTACGAAATAATCGCATTTAAAGATTTCCATATGAAAATCCATCATTGACCACCCATTTCATGGTGATATCCCCATCAATTACAAGTGATTTCTTAAGCAATTTATAGTGATCACAAATTAAGGTCCTTTTCTCGATTAGACGCTTAGTTTACGAAATTATCGCATTTAAAGATTTCCATATGAAAAGCCATCATTGACCACCCATTTCATGGTGATATATCCACCTATGGAAGTGATTTCTTAAGTATTTTATAGTGATCACGAATTAAGCTCCTTTTCTCGATTAGACGCTTAGTTTACGATATAATAGCATTGGCCACCCATTTCATGATGATATCCCCATCTATTACAAGTGATTTCTTAAGTAATTTAAAGTGATCACAAATTAAGCTCCTTTTCTCGATTAGACGCTTAGTTTACGAGATAATCGCATTTAAAGATTTCCATATGAAAATCCACCATTTGCCACCCATTTCATAGTATTTTATAGTGATCACAAATTAATTATTTGTTGATAAAATATAATGTCGGTAAAGCAGTAACGTTATGAACACATAATTTTTCATCAACAAACAAGAGTTATATGTTATTTCTACTCTTAAATTTTTTTGCAGTTTTCGTTGTTTCGTGTCTTGATACCTAAAATTTTCCGTCGAATAGTTTAATACATATTTTTTGATTTGTTTTGAGGACCCTCTATTCCTGACATGGTTCACAAGTTGCGTCGATAAAACTGCTTTTGTCCTATTTACACCTTCACCTAACTCATATTACACTACCTAGTCCTATGCTAGACAGATATAAATGCTTCTCAACATTAAGTACGTGATGTTATTTCTATTTCTTTTAAGTGTCAGTATGAATTCAAAAAAAAAAAACACACACACACAAAACCAGAGACCATAATTTTTTAAAAGTTAAAAACATATTTCATGGTATTTCTTTTTTTATTAGCTTCTAAAGGTAAACATAAATTAATTTAGTGACTTAAATAAAATTTCAAGATTTGCACGTTAAAAATGACAAAATTCCATAAAAACAATAAAAACTTGTATGTACATACATTTTATTTCATCACTATATCTGATCACATAGATCTGAAGTTGTCATGTATCGCGTGGTATATGGAAAGTTTACAGCCCAAAAAAAAAAACCAAGCTACAGTTTGCTGGCTCAGACGAAAGATTGTGAGATTTTTGAGTTTTGAATTTAATGGTTTTGATGAGGGATTTTTTTTTCCTCTTCTGTTGTTTGATGTCAACAAGTTTTAATTTTTTTTGGTTTGGTTTCAATGAATTTTTCGTTGCTGTGTCTCTCTCTCTCTGTCTCTGTTGGATATGTTAATGAAATTATTTAGTATACATTTTAGGCTTAAAACGTGTTATAAATGACTTCAATAATATCTCTCACAGTTGTTATTGTTTTTCACCACCAAATTTCGAAGGTTAATGTTGTTATCAAATCAATAGCATCGCTGCCACATTTTAGAGAGGTCTGTTTAATAGAGTTCAAACTCATTTAAAATCGAACATGTCAATGTAAAATTTAAAAGCTTTGCTAATGCGCAAATTCCATAGTCATTAGATATGCTAACAGATAAGGCGCTTGTAAATCATAACCAGTTTTCATCGAGGATCTCTACAGGCGGCCTATGTTAAGTTGTGTTCTAATTACTAGCGATGTTTTTTGGTTACCTGTTTGGATTTTGTGAAATGTTGTAATTTTTCTTCTTTTCATGTTTTGCGACATTTTTCCTGGCCATCATCTAATTATCATTATCATCATCACATGTTTTAGTTTTTTTTTTCGTTTGCTGGCCTTAAGCCAAAAATTCTTTTGCTAAGGTGTATGTGGGAATAGTCGACAAAGCCGCTCGCCCTTTACAGCGTCTTAACAAATACAGCAGCGTTTTGTATGAGAAATATTTCAATTTCCACTATCAAAAATTTCACCTTTTGCATGTGGAGCAGCAGCAACTTGGAGAGGCATAAGAGTAGCCGTTATATTATGTGTGAGTGTGATTCACTTAATGTGGTTACTAGTGGATAATGCAAACGACAAAAACAAAATAGAATAAGAAAACGAAAATGTTCTCAAATTTTCTATTTTCTGCAATTCTCTAGCATTATTTATGGATTTAGAAAACATTCGTTGTTGTTGGCATTTTGTGATTCATATAAGGTTGTTGCTAATAATTTTGATATATTTTGTGTTCTTTTTTTGACGACATCATGAATGACATGTCATGATTAAACAGGATAAACAATAATCCAAGACATACAGCAGAGTTCTATGGCACCTAAATAAATTCGCATAAATTTTGTATGATGAATCAGAACAGGAAAGACATTTTGAAAAAAAATTTTCAATTTACAGTTCTCAAAAAGCTTAAGAGCGAACATTTTTTTTGGCATACATATTTGTTATTTCTTTTATAATATTAAGATATAATTTTTAGCTATATATATATAAGAACAAGTGTCCTAGTCACCAGTGAAATTTTCGCTTAATTATAACTTTGGTATTTAACTTTGGCAGTAGTAGAACTGTACTTGAAAGCGTATGAGCGTTATTATATCCTTGTTTATAACTCATACGTAGTACGCACTAATTGCTATTTATGTATGCGCCATCTATAGCACACAAATTGTACTACTATTTTACTCAAAATCCAAGAATTTATTGACAACTGAAAGGAATTTTTAAAAGTCCTAGTAAAACTTTCGCTTAACTCAGACGGTAGTAAAATTCTTCTTGAGGGCGTATAAGCAATTTTACATATATGTATATGTTTATAACTCATACGTATTACACATTGATTACAATTTATCTACGTTCATAACTCATGCGTATTACACATTGATTGCAATTTATCTATGCGCCATCTATAGCACAAAAATTTTACTTTTATCATACCCAAAATCAAAAAATTTAATGACAATTGAATGGAATTTTTTTCTTTCATATATTACACACAAAACTACAATCTTTAATTAAGTTGCCTACAATATTAAGATGAACTGCTAATTTTTTTCCATAGCCTCACAACAATCTGTAAATTTTATTTTGCAACAACTTAAAACGCATTTGAACATTTTTCCAAAATATTTATTTAATCTAAGAAAATAATGCTTTGAATTAAGTTGAACATTTTTGTTTTTCTCCATTTTAATGATACTGCCCGCCTCCTCCTCCAACATTAATCAAATGAAATGTTTAAATGCCAAAATGGAAATCAAGCTGTTTTATCGCAGGTAATTTACAAAACAAAACAAAAACTTAAGCGAGATGAGGTGTGGAGATAGGCATTCAATGGGTCCAAAAACATACAAAGAAACAGCCCGGTAGTAAATTAGACAAGAGCAGAAAGATGAACAAACACGAAAACTAAAAACACCCAACACAAATGTAAACATAACATATTACATGTGTTAGATGTCAGTGAGAGAGGGCATGGAGGGAAAACAAAAAGAAACAGAGGTGAATGAAAAGGGTGGGCATTAGGGTGAGTCTTAAAAAATGTTTTTGGAATTTTTCATGGGCCAAGTTAAAATTTTATTAAGACGTACAAAAAAACTCTATGTGAATTTTTTTAATTTTTTTCTTAAAGGTTTAGGGGTCGCTACCGGGGTTCGAAATTCAAAATTTTACCGTCATCCTGAGGGATAAGCAGAATAACTCGAGTAAACCTTAACTGATCCTTATGAAAATTTTTCAGTATTAATATTTTCCATAACGAAGTTATGGAATTGTAAATGGGCAGAATTGCCCCACCCCTTTTAGTACCTCCCATACAAAATTACCTATTTTTTGATAATTATTATTTCTCCCATAACTTTCAAACGGGCAGCTGGATGGCATTTAAACTTGGTCAGTTTAATAACCTTGTAATAACAGATAAACCCTCGGAAAATCAAAACCTTTGTCACACCCCTTCTGGTACCTCCCATACAAATGACCGAATTAACCCCCACATTTTTACCTACATATCTTTTTAGTAAAAATACTGAATTCAATAAAATGTTGTGTCAGATGAACACATGCAAAAATTTGACTCGTGAGTGAATATGGACTATATCGGCCAACCCCTTCTGGTACCTCCCATACAAAATTACCTATTTTTAGACATATTATTCTTTACCAATAATTTCCACACGGACAGCTGGATGGCATTTAAACTTTTTCAGTTTAATTACCTTGCAATAACAGATAAACCCCCAGAAAATCAAAACCTTTGCCACACACCTTCTGGTACCTCCCATACAAATGACCGAATTAACCCCCACATTTTTACCTACATATCTATTTAGTATAAATACTGAATTCAATAAAATTTTGTGTGAGATGAACACATGCAAAAACTTGACTCGTGAGTGAATATGGACTATATCGGCCAACCCCTTCTGGTACCTCCCATACAAAATTACCTATTTTTAGACAAATTAGTTTGTACCAATAATTTCCAAACGGATAGCAGCATGGCATTTAAACTTGGTCAGTTTAATTACCTTGTAATAACAGATAAACCCCAAGAAAATCGAAACCTTTGTCACACCCCTTCTGGTACCTCCCATACAAATGACCGAATTCACCCTCATAGTTTTACATATTATTGTAAAATATTATTTACACATGGTATATTTTTTTGGATCTGAATATTTTTTTCTAAATTCTTTCGCCAATAATAATAGGAACTGCTTCTGTTCTCCATAATGTGTATGCAATTTATTGTATTCCTGCGTCAAGGCCACTTCGCGTTCAGCAATATCGTTAAAAACCCTCATAGACCGAACTAATTCTTTACTTAATTTACAGTCTGCAACAATCTTCAACATTTTTTTTTAGGAAACCCGATATAATACCCATTCTGCTGAAAAATTTAAGAGTATTGTTGGATACAAAATGCTCAAGACTTTTAGAATGTAGTAGTTTTTCATCACTAAATTAAAATCGTTGATTATGTGATGAAAGTTCAAAATGCGATTGTATTACTGTTACCTTCTATATATATGTTAGGCTGACTCACGTTTGTTTGGAAAAGAAAAAATATAGTCAGGTACATTCCCAACAGCTTTGGTTTTGTATACGTGTATACCAAAAATTAGGTCATTCGGACGATATTACTATGCTACTCTAAAAACATCAGTATTACCATAATTTTTTTTTGATGCATTATGGTCCCACGATTAACAGTAAAATATTTAAATTGCATGCCCGAATTCAACGTTTTTACCCTAATTCGGACACGACGAGTCATTAGTTTTTTGAGTTATCCTGAGCCCTTTATACGTTTTTTTTTTTTTTTAATTTTTTAACTCAGATACAGTTTTTTAAGACTGAATAAAGTAGAGGTTTTCCAGGAGGTCGAATAAAACTGCGTTGGATGCGGGGATAGATCACGGCGAGATAACAAAGCTGATCTGTCAGTAAAGAGTTGCTGTTATTGCGGACCAAGTATGAAATTGGTGCGAGTGGACTGTATGTGGACGAACTATCATTAGCTAAAAGATAGTAAAGACAATCAAAAGAAAATTAAATGTTAACCTTGTATAATATGTAATAACATATACATTAGGGTGAGTCTTAAAAAATGTTTTTGGAATTTTTCATGGGCCAAGTTAAAATTTTATTAAGACGTACAAAAAAACTCTATGTGAATTTTTTTAATTTTTTTCTTAAAGGTTTAGGGGTCGCTACCGGGGTTCGAAATTCAAAATTTTACCGTCATCCTGAGGAATAAGCTGAATAACTCGAGTAAACCTTAACTGATCCTTATGAAAATTTTTCAGTATTAATAATTTCCATAACGAAGTTATGGAATTGTAAATGAGCAGAATTGCCCCACCCCTTCTGGTACCTCCCATACAAAATTACCTATTTTTTGATAATTAATATTTCTCCCATAACTTTCAAACGGGCAGATGGATGGCATTTAAACTTGGTCAGTTTCATAACCTTTTAATAACAGATAAACTCCCAGAAAATCAAAACCTTTGTCACACCACTTCTGGTACCTCCCATACAAATGACCGAATTCACCCCATATTTTTACCTACATATCTTTTTAGTAAAAATACTGAATTCCAAAATTTGACTTGTGAGTGACTATGGACTATATAGGCCAACCCCTTCTGGTACCTCCCATACAAAATTACCTATTTTTAGACAAATTATTTTTTACCAATAATTTCCAAACGGACAAATGGATGGCATTTAAACTTGGTCAGTTTAATTACCTTTTAATAACAGATAAACTCCCAGAAAATCAAAACCTTTGTCACACCCCTTTTGGTACCTCCTATACAAATGACCGAATTAACCCCCATATTTTTACCTACATATCTTTTTAGTAAAAATACTGAATTCAATAAAATTTTGTGTGAGATGAACATATGCAAGAATTTGACTCGTGAGTGACTATGGACTATATAGGCCAACCCCTTCTGGTACCTCCCATACAAAATTACCTATTTTTAGACAAATTATTTTTTACCAATAATTTTCAAACGGACTGCTGGATGGCATTTAAACTTGGTCAGTTTAATTACCTTGTAATAACAGATAAACCCCAAGAAAATCGAAACCTTTGTCACACCCCTTCTGGTACCTTCCATACAAATTCCTTCCATTGAATTCAGTATTCACATGAGCTCATCTCACACGAAAATTGTGCTCAATAAAGTTTTTAATTCAAACATTAAGTTCAGTGGCAGCAAATGTGAGAAGGCACAATGTTGAGCAAGCTAAATGCGATGCTACCACCGATGCGCCTTAGGGAGTTGCTAACAGTAGGTACAGAAGTTTAACACAACGGCTAAGAGAGGTTTTAGCAGCCCCAAGAAACTAAGATTGGCCTATAGCACCATAATGAAAACACAATGAAAGTATATCTACTACGCAATCTGAATATCTCCTGACCAAAAGACAAGAAACCAGACAGATTGATCATGTGGTAATCGATGGAAGGCATGTGTCAAGATTTATGAACATGCGAGTAATGTGCGGTGCAAATATTGACTCGGATCACCAACTAGTTGCAGCCAATGAAGGCATGGGATTAAGTAGAACTAACATAACTCGTAACCTACACAAAGGAAACTAGCTGCATACCACCGAGATAGCCACTGCCTAATCCAGCCAACTCCCCCACCCCCAGATGTTCCCGAAGCACAGTGACAACATATTTGCGAGTTCTATGGCCCCTACCGCAACGACTTTACTGGGTTAAGAAAAAATAAGGTCAGACAAGCCCTGGTACGACAAGGACATAGCATAATATCTGAAGAATTGGATGCTGGAAACAAGACAACACCGACAAAAATTTGAAAAATATAAATATTTGAAAAATTAGTTGGAGCGAAACATATGTCGCTTCAGCTCTAAACAACAAAAAAAAACTTAATTTCAATTTTTTCTTTATATTATTATTAATAAAATTTATGTAAAAAGTTCTTACATCCAGAAATTTGACGAAAGCGACAAAAAAAACGCTTGGGCGATATTGTAACATTTTCTTTGAAATTGCTTTCACTACTATTCAAAAGTCGATATTAGCGACAGAAATTTATATTTAGAAATTTTAAGAGAGCGAACAATTTGTCGCTCTTGCTAAAATTTGTTATTCTTAGCCGTAAAAAAGATATTTATAAAATTTTTTTATTTATATTTGTTTTAAAATAAATTATGTAAATATTATGTAATTATGGCGAAATGGACAAAAAAAAATCGCTTGAGCGATATGTGGCATTTTCTTTAAACATTCTTCCACTACAGTTCAAAAGTTGATAATAGCGACAGAATTTCGAAAAATTTTAATATTTGGCAAATTTTAACGAAGCGAAATATTTGTCGCTCTAGCTAAACATTGTTATTCTTAGATCAAACCATGAAAATGGTTTTTTATAAAAAAATTTTAGGAAATAATCCTTACTATTCAAGTTTGGCGAAAGCGACAAAAAATCGCTTGGGCGATATTTTGGCATTTCGTCCCAAAATACGCAACTACTGGTGTTCAATAGTTTAAATAATGAAAAATTTTAATATTTATAAATTTTTTTTTGGAACGAATATTTTGTCGCTCTATCTAAAATTTGTTATACTTAGTTCCAATCAAGAAAATGTTTAAAAAAAATTGCTTTGTATTTATGTAAAAATTCTTACTATTCAAAATTTGGAGAAAGCGACAAAAAATTGCCTGGGCGATATTGTGGCATTTTCTTAGAAAGTTCTTCCACTATTTTAGGGGTTCGAAAAATTTGTCGCTCTAGCTAACATTTGTTATTCTTCTTAACTCCAATCAAGAAAATGTGTTAAAAATTTGCTTTTACCGTTTTTTTTTAATGGATAATGGATGTAAAAATTCTGACTACTCAAAATTTGATTAAAGCGGCAAAAAATCGCTGGGCGATATTAGGACATTTTCTTTGAAAATTTCTCCACTACAGGGCAAAAGTTAATAATAGCGACAAAAAGTCGAAAAACATTAATATTTGAACATTTTTAATGGAGCCAAAAATTTGTCGCTCAAGCTAAACTTAACTCTAATCAAGAAAAGTTTTTAAATATTGTTTGAATATTTTTTATAAATAAAATGCATGTAAAAAGTATAACAGTTCAAAATTTGGCCAAAACGATAAATAAAATTAAAGTAAATTAAAGCGAAAAATTTGTCGCTCTAGCTAAACTTTGTAATTCTTAGGTCTAACAAAGAAAATGGTTTAAAAAATTGCTTTTGCTATTTTTTATAAATAGCTCTAGCTAAAATTTGTTATTCTTAGTTTCAATCCAGAAAAAGTTATAAAAAAACAATTAAAATAAAATGTATGCGACAAAAAATCGCTTGGGCGATATTGTGGCATTTTCTTTGAAAATGTTTGAACTCCAGTTAAAAAGTAGATAATAGCTACAGAATGTAATATTGGTAAATTTAAGGGGTTCGAAAAATGTGTCGCTCTAGCTAAAATTTGTAATTCTTAGTTCCAAGTAAGAAAATGTTGTAAAATATTTCTTTTAGTATTTTTTATAAATAATATGTATGGTAAAAATTCGTATCCCAAATATATGGCAGAATTCTAAATATTCTTTTTTTTTGAATATTTAGTAAAAGCGACAAAAAATTGCATTGACGATATAGCGCCATTTTGTTCGGAGACTCGATATTTCAGTGCTGAATTTTAAAACCACATATCGTATTTTATATACATAAAATTTATGTCGGAATACTAAATTCGCCAAATTATGAATATTTAGTAGAAGCGACAAAAAAAAAATCGCTTTGGCAATATATCACCATTTTGTTGCCAAATGCGATATTTCGATTTTATGTTATAAAAGCTCTCATATAGTAGTGGTTTTAATATTTTTTTATTAATAAAAAAAATTTCATAATAATAAAAATTCAGTATTTGGTAAAAGCGACAAAAATCGCTTTGACAATATGTCGCCATTATGTTCGCCAAGGCGATATTTCATCGTGTTGTTCTAAAACCTCTCATATCGTGTTGTTTTTAATAATTTTTTATAAATAAAATGTATGCCAGAATACTAAATATTAAAAATTTGTTAAAAGCGACAAAAAATCGCTTTGACAGTATATTGCCATTTTGATATCGAAGGCAATTGCGTTGTGTTCTAAAAACTCTCATAGAGCATTGTTTTACATATTTTTTTCTATAAATAAAATGTATGTCAGAATACTAAATATTCAAAATTGGTTAAAAGCGACAAAAAATCGCTTTGGCAATATAACGCCATTTTGTTCGCAAAGGCGATATTTCTTCGTGTTGTTCTGAAACCTCTCATATCATGTTGTTTTTAATAAACTATTTAAAAATAAAATATATGTCAGAATACTCAATTTCCAAATCTTTCAAAATTTGGTATAAGCGACAAAAAATCGCTAAGACGATATATCGCTTTTTTGTTCTCAAACCATTTCATATCACATTTGTGGCCTTTTAAAGCTATAAAAACAAATTTAAATCTATTTCGCTTCACGTATATCTATATTTTCCAACATTTCGGTGAAAATTTCGCTCAGTTATTTTATTTGTAAACAAAAACAATCTCTAATAGGCATTTTCTAGCTTTTTTAAGTAAATAAAAAACAATTGCGAGCATATGTAAACAAACTTGATTTTATAGCTTCGATAGCCTTCCCAAAATATTTGTTGAAATCTTTCGTAATCTTCATCATTAGCAAACAATTATCGCTAATTGCACATGAACTATATAGCGTGAAATGTTTATAACCTTAGAGCGAATCTCATTAAGTACAGTTCTAATGTGTATTTTATGCTAAGACATTTGCGTAATCGCAAGGAATTTCAGCGATACCGCAAAAAACAAATTTAAATGATACTAAAAAAGGAATATACTGCGGCTGGATTCTAATTTAAAACAAAACCTGAGCTATAATAACAACGAACAACGAATAACTTCTGATAATGTGTTTTAAATTTAACGCAGTTCAACAGAAATGCTGTCATTAAAAAAGTCGTTCATATATAGTTGTTTTCGGGTAAAATTTTGGTTAATGATCAATGGAATTTTATGGCATGAAAATTAAATTGAAATTCACGATGTTATAAATTGTCGCTTAACAATAGACCCGAGCGCAGTTTGAATCATTAGTTATACTTATGGCTTAGATGAGACGGCGATGAGTCAGAATGACAACTAAAAAAAGAGAAGTCACAATACATACATTGTCACCTACCTGCAAAGAGACAAGAAAAGAATGGAATTAGTAAACTTTTACATATATAAAAAAAAAATTAAAAAAAATAATAATGCAATAAATATTGAGCTGAAGTAAAATATATATTTTGTTCAAAAAGTTGTAATAACTTATTCTTAACGCTTATGACTAAGGTTCATTTACTTTTGTGTTGTTTTAGATACTTATATCAAGTTCTGTAGTACAGTTTCTTTACTTTATTTGGTTACCTCCAATGTAACCTCATATTAATATATGTGTGTGGACTTTCTGCTTTTTGCGCCACCCGCCTAGAACTCTCATAAAAATCGTGTTAAATAAACACAATTAACAACACATAAGACTGACTGGACGTGTTCCCACATGCTTGAGTTTTCAGATTCAGATCAGTGGTCCTTTACCAACAACTTGACCATTTTCCCATCGCCTTTCACTCTGACGCTCTCTCTCTCTCTCTCTCTCTCTCTCCTAGCATACAGTACAACACACAATGTGCTATGCAAATATCATGATGAAATGAAATACATATGTGAAATATTCTGAAAAATTCATAACCTACAGGCAAAAAATTTGCGTTGCAATGAATTCAGCAGCAGGAGTGGTTTTGATTATGATGATATCGCCACATTCATGATGATGGAGTGTGAGTGGATGATGACCAAAGGATAACGAAATCAAGTCAGATGTCGTATTCATGTAAGTTGAGAGTGGTGTGTGAAATGTGGAGAATTTTTGGAGATACGTTTATATTTATAAAATAATTATTATAAAATAAATTTTTTAAAATTTTCGCTTGAGCGATAATTTTATCGCTTAGGCAAAAAACGTTGCTGATGGCTGTAAATACTATTATTTTATTGTTTTAGGCCACAAAATAAATAAAAATAATGATTTACTCTCAAAAAATTTGTCGCTCAAAAAATTTTTTTAAAAGTTATTCTAAAAATGTTTAATGATATAAAGGTCGATTAATAGAATTTCCTAAAGTTTTATTGTAAATTTTTGCTACAATTTCTTCAATTTTATATTAAAAAACAAATTTTTGATATTTTCGCGTAAGCGATCGATTTATCGCTCAGGCAAAAAACGTTGCTGATGGCTGTAAATATTATTTTATCGTTTTAGGCCATAAAATAAATAAAAATATTGGTTTTCGCTACTTTTGATAGATAAGCGATAAATGTATCGTTTAGGCGAAAAACGTTGCTGATGGCTATAAATACTATTATTTTATTTTTTTAGGCTTCAAAATAACTAAATAAAATAAAAAAAAATACTTTTCAGAGTGAAAAATTTTTCGTTTCACTTAGTTTTTTTTATATTTTTTAAAAGTTTTTCTAAAAAATGTTTAATGATATAAAGGTCGATTTATAGAATTTTCAAAAGTTTTATTGTAAATTTTTACCATAATTTCTTCGATTTTATATTTTGAAATACATTTTGGAGATTTCTGCTTGAGCGATAAATTTAACGCTTTGGCGAAAAACGTTGCAGATTGCTATAAATACTAATATTTTATTGTTTTAGGCCACAAAATAAATAAAAATAATGATTTACTCTACTTTTAACAAAGCGAAGAATTTGTCGCTCGATTTGTTTTTCAAATAATTTTTATAAAAGTTATTCTTAAAATTTGCAACGATAAAAAGGAAGATTTTTTAAATTTTCAAAAGTTTTAATGAAAATTTTTATTAAAATTTCTTCAATTTTATGTTAAAAAATTAATTTTTGATATTTTCGCTTGAGCGATAAATTTATCGCTTAGGCGAAAAACGTTGCAGATGGCTGTAAAAACTATTATTTTATTGTTTTTGGCCACAAAATAAATACAAATAATGATTTACTCTACTTTTAACAAAGCGAAGAATTTGTCGCTCAATTTGCTTATCAAATAATTTTTATAAAAGTTATTCTTAAAATTTGCAACGATAAAAAAGGAAGATTTTTTAAATTTTCAAAAGTTTTAATGAAAATTTTTATTAAAATTTCTTCAATTTTATATTAAAAAATTAATTTTTGATATTTTCGCTTAGCGATAAAATTATCGCTTAGGCGAAAAACGTTTCAGATGGCTGTAAAAACTATTATTCTATTGTTTAAGGCCACATAATAAATAAAAATAATAGTTTACGCTACTTTTGCTGAAGCAAAAAACTTATCGCTTAGCCGAAAAACGGAACTGATGCCTATTAATACTATAAGTTTACTGCTTTAGACCACATAATAAATAAATACATTGGCTGTCGCTACTTTTGAACGAACGAAAAATTCGTCGCTTCAATTTGAATTTTTAACTATTTTGCTTAAAATTATTTTTAAAATTTTCAACGATAAAAAGAAAGATTTTTAAAATTTCTAAAAGTTTTATTGAACATTTTAACTACAATTTCTTAGGCGTTACTGACGCCTATTAATACCATTAGTTTACTGTTTAAGGTCACTAAATCAATAAAAAGAATTATTTACAGTACTTTTTTTAGAGCGAAAAATTTGTCGCTCAATTTGTTAGCTTCAATATTTTGTACAAATTATTCCAAAAATTTTCAACGAAAAAGGTCGATTTATAAAATTTCCAAAAAAAATATTATTGTAAATTTTTACTGCAATTTCTTTGCTTTAATACTATAAAATAAATTTTCTAAAATTTTCGCTTATGCGATATATTTTTCGCTTAGGCGAAACACGTTGCAGATTACTATAAATACTATAACTTTATTGTTTAAGGCCATAAAATAAATAAAAATATTCGTGACCGCTACTTTAGTTAAAAAAAATATGTCGCTCAATTTTTTTTTTCAATTCTTTTTTAAAAATTGCTCTAAAAATTCTCAACGATAAAAGTTTTAGGGTAAATTTTTACTACAATTTCGTCGATTTAATATAATAAAAAAAATTTTTTTAAGAAATTTCGCTTAAGCGATAAATTTATCGCTTAGGCAAAAAACGTTGCAGATGGCTATAAATAATAATATATTATTGTTTTAGACAAAACACTAAACTAAAATATTGGTTTTCGCTACTTTTATTAAAGCGAAAAATTTGTCGCATCAAATAGTTTTCTTCAATATTTTGCAAAAATTATTCTAAAAATGTCCAACCAAAAAAAAAACGATAATTGTTTTAAATTTTCAAAAGTTTTACTGTAAATTTTTGTTACGATTTCTTCGATTTTTTATTAGATTTCTTTTCTTTTAAGAGTTTTCGCTTTATCAATAAATTTATCGCTTAGGCGAAAAACGTTGCTAATGGCTATAATCACTACTCTTAATTTTTCTACAATCATGTCTTAACTTTTTGGTAATAAAAAATTTAAATTAAAAAAAATTTAAATTAAAAAAAATTTAAATTTGCTAAAAATTAATTTTAAAGTGTAACGCTTAAGCGATAAATATATCACTTATGCATAAATTAGCCACAAAACTATAATAAATATTTAATATTAGTTCTATTGACACAAAATGCATAAAACTATTTAATTTTGCCAAATTTAATCCAGCGATAAATTTGTCGCTGTCCTTTCCTTACACAATACAACATTTTTCAGCACATTGATTTGGGACTCAATTCTGAGAAATGTACGTGAAAGTAGCCCCAAAAAGAAGAAGTTCTGCATCATTCGTTTTGTCAACTAACATGCAATAATAATTTAATATCGATTTGAAGTTATTGAGGGGAATCTGTCACGTTTTAGGCTCTTTAAAAAATATAAGAAAAATTAGTAATGTGCTGCCTAGTGAATTTGTATATTTAAGTAATTAATATACAGAAGTTTTTCTATACCTCTTCTTCATCAATAGTTTCACATTTTATTTTTTCGCCAGGAATATTTTCGTTATATCCTTCCTGCTTTTGACCCCAAGTCATATGTGTGTGAATTTTAAAATGTTTCTTTTTTTCAAGATCCATCATGGTAGTGGTGGCGCTGGAGGAAAACAAACGATGTACATATGTAGAGTCGCTCATGTAAAAGTAACACCAGCGAAATGCGAGAAAAAAAACAGAACTTAACAAAACCAATATGAATGAATGTGAAATCAAATGCTTGTTTCCGTTTCCGCTGTGGTGGTAATCTTTTACTTTATACAAATTTCGTTTTTTATTTTATACTTTTCATACATCATCGACTTCATCACTTGGCCGACAAATCCCTCTGCAAGTTTGGGGGAATTTATCTCTATGACCCCCGACCCCGTCCAGCAACAGAAGGTAAATGTAGTCAGGACACAGCAATGGCAAATGGAAATTGTATCCTTTACGGTTGACGCTATGCGAATTGTGTTAATGTTTAAACATATGTTTGCATAGCCAACCAAAGGAATACCATTTTTTTCGCTTATCTTCCCCACCATCTCTTTTTTGTTGCTTGTACTTCCAACCCCAATTCTTTAAATTATTCCCCCACTTCTGTCTATTGGAGAGTTTGTTAACATATCCTGCACTGCTCCGTCGTTCTCTGTGTGTGTGTGTAAGCAGTCATTGCCTGCTGCTTGAGTGTTTGGTCAGGATGTGGCTTCCATCATCCTACAAGCTAAAGGATATCTGTATAATAGCGTTACATGAGCTACTTCTGTGTGCTATTCAGACGTTCACATACAAGCAGTGTGTGTGTGTGTTTGTTGTGCCACAGGGGCCCTGGGTGAAACACGATTTAATGGTCAAGCGGAAATTTAATTCAATTTGTTGATTTTTCTTTATCGCTCAACCGTTGTCCGTCCGCCTTTTCTTCTCCTTATTTTACCATATTTTGTCGAATTGTGGTTCGTATCAGTCACTACTCACACATTTAAGAATTACTTATGTGGGCGGAATTTGAGTTTTCTCTTTCCGTTTTGATCTGAGGTCTTCTTCACTTTCCCCACCTTAGCTCTGCCATATTGTCCAGTTTTGAAATTTTATGTGGCACTATGCTTCCAAGCCAGCTTTTCTACTTGACAACGATTTTTTTCCCTTGCACTCGTTACTTTATGCCAACTTCATGTTACGGACACATGAATATGATGCACAAATATATATGTATTTTCGAGTCCCTATGCATATTTATATGCATCCACTTCTTTGCGCTTGGTGGGTTGACGGAATGTGGTGTGTCAGCGGGCTGGGTCAACAAGGCAGTGAACGAAACCAAACACATAGTAGTGGAATGAATCAATTTGAGGCAGTAAAAGAGAGCAAATTTTGTGGCAAAATATTTTCATAACTTCTGCAAGCTCAAAAACAAGTTATCGCTTAAGCGATAAATTTGTCGCTTAAGCGACATTCAGCCAAAATTTTTCTATTTTGCGTTACTTTTCATAGTAGTAATCATTAATTAACAGTAATTTGCAAGTCTTCAACTTTTTGTCGCTGCGACAAATTTATCGCATAAGCGAAATTAACGCAAAATCCAATTTTTGATATATTATGAAAGTTTAAGTATTCAGTTATCTATCGTATTGACTATAAAGTGAAGTTGCGCCAAAGCGATTAAATTTTTTCCATAAGCGATATTTTTGATTCAACGAAAATTTTAGTATGCAATCCATAAGAGGGAGATATTAAAGGGATAATGTTATCAGTTCGACCTGAAAAATATACTGTCATATCCAAAAGTCCCAACTTGTATGCCCTACCTATCGCTTAAGCGATACATTTTTGTCGCTTGAGCGATATGCCTAATTTTTGTTTGCGTTACTTTTTATAGTAGTAATTATTAATTAAAAGTAAACCGCAAAAGTTTTCAACTTCGTCGCAGTCACTAATTTATCGCTTAAGCTAAATTTCCGTAAAATCCACTTTGTAGTTATTTTATTTGCCGCTTTAGCGAAAATTTTAGAAAATAATGTAATATTCTTACTTTGTAAGAGAATACGAGTGAGATAGGATTAAACTATCGATTCTAGCTGAAAAAACATACTACCTTAAAGTCGCAACTTGTATGCTGCAATTATCGCTTAAGCGATTAATATTTTCGCTTGAGCGACATTGAGTCAAATTTTTTTTGTTGCTTGTCGATGTCTGGATATCAATTTACTGTAAATTTCAAATGTTTTCAACTTTTTTTTCTTAGCGATAAATTTATCGCTTAAGCGAAATTTACGCAAAAGCCAATTTTTAGTTATTTTATGATAATCAGTTTTCGTTTATTGACTGGAAAGTGAAGTTGTGCCTAAGCGATAAAATTTTTCCCACAAACGATATTTACGCTTAAGCGAAAATTTTAGTAAAAAAATCAACTGAACTTATTAACGGTACATATATATGAACATGTATACAATTATAGAGTGTAAAATGCAAAATAACAATTGCTAGTCAAGCAAAACATTTTCGCTTAAGCGAAAATTTAAGAAAGTAATGCTATATTCTAACTTTATGAGAAAAAGAGTGAGGATTAAACTATCAATTCGAGTTGAAAAATATATAAGTCGCTAATTGTATTTATACCCCACTATAGCCTATACAAATATGTATACTAATGGCGAAATCCTTACTACTTTTTTTGTTATAGAAAAACTAGGCCCGAGGTACATAGCGCTCAAACATAAAAATCAAATTTAAACCCTTTTGAATATGTTGAAGCACGTACTGCAAATGATATTTTCAAGTGACTACCAAACACACACACACACAGCAGCAACACACGCATTGTACAAAAAGACGACTGGCCAGGCAAAGCTGTGTAGAGCGACTAGTGGCGAGTAGTGAGTGCTGCTGGTGTCGCAGTTATGTGACCAACACTACAGCAGCATCCTCATCACTTCCACCAAAAATTGGTTAGCTGTATATGTCATATGAATGCATCATGCGTGCTATGAAAAGCTTCAACGCTCTTGATGTTGTACCAACAATGAATAGGCCTACTACAACAAACATCATGAGCAAAAAAGCTGTATATGAGTTTGTGGAATTGCGAATTTGCACAAAAAAAAAACTCTTACTATTGTGAACAACTTCAAAAACATACACGACTCCTCTTAACGCAAGCCGTAAGGATTTTAAGATTATATCGAGTATTGACGCTGTTGTGTTTGACTATCCAAAAATAGTTACGGTGACATGATAGCTTTCAATATAAACGCCGCCTATGACTGGTCTGGTAGGTAGGCACTTAGGCGATCCAGCGTTTGTTTGTAGGCGGCAATCGATAGAAAAAAATTTCAATTGTATTTAGAATTTAATGAAAATTATCTAGAGCATTTGTTGTCGTTTATAAAGTTCATATATTAGCCAACATTTTGCAGCAGTGAAGAGTTTGTCGCTTATATTTGTATAAACTAATAAAAATATCTTAGAAATCGATACGAAGGCACTTTGCTTTCATGGTATTATGCATAATATGTTATAATATTAACAAATTAGGACAATTTTCTATATTATCGCTTAAGCGACAAATATTTCGCTTATGCTAAAATGTCCAATTAATAGAAAAAAATTTCAATTTCATTTAGAATTTAATGAAAATTATCGAGAGAGTATGTTGTCGTTTATAAAAGTCAAAGATTAGCCAACAGTTTCCAACAGTGAAGAATTTGTCGCACATATTTGTATAAACTATTATAAATATCGTAGAAATCTGTACGCAGCCACCTTGCTTCCGTTATATATGTTCTAATATTAACAAATTTGGGCGATTTCCATAATTATCGCTTAAGCGACAAATGTGTCGCTTATGCTAAAATGTCAAATTTTTTAAAAACAACTTTTGAAAAAGTTGTCTTATGTATTTCTAAATTATTTTAAAGAGATTTTGGTTTGTAAAATTAAAAAATTTAAATTTCGCGGTGGTGAACATTTTTTCGCTTTGGTGAAAATTTTTCAATTTCGATGCAATTTTATTTTAAACTTTTTTAAATTATGTAATATTCATTTCTAATAAATTTTAAGGAGATTCTAGTTGAAAATTCGTATATTATCCAAGATATTGTAGTCATGAAATATTTATCGCTTTTGAAAAAATTTTGAATTTTTGGGAAATATGACAGATCAGATTTCTAAGACTGCTTCCAGTTCATTAAGTATGCCTATAATGGCAAAATATAACAATTCCCTTTATTATCGCTTAAGCGACAAATTTGTTGCTCGAGAGAAATTTTTCTCAATTTGTATAGCTACAGGTTACAAAGTAAAGAAAAACACCTAAAATTTCAATATTTTAAGGGTAATCAATAAATATTTATTTCTAATAAATTTCAAGGAGATTCTCTTATAAAATTCAAATATTATCTAACATTTTGTAGAAATAAAATATCTATAACTTTTGTAAAAAGTTTTTCATCTTTTATAAAGTTCGAAAATATGACAGAAATGAATTTTAAACTGCTTCCAGTTCTTCTAGTTCCAGGCAAAATATAACAATTTTCATATATTATCGCTTAAGCGACAAAAAATAAGTTTTTTCATGTTTTATAGTTCAAAAATATAACAGAAATGATTTCGAAATTCTTTAAATATGCTTATAATGGAAAAATATAAATACTTTCATGTATTATCGCTTAAGCGACAAATTTATCGCTTGAGCGAAATTTCACAATTTTGATTAATTTTTATCGCCATAGGTTACAAAGTAAGGAAAAACACCTTTAATGCAATATTTAAAGGGTAATCAATAAATATTTCCCCCATTCGATATTTCACTTCGCAAATGACTTTCCAAAGCGGAAGTTTCCTTTACTTTAAGTGTTAATTTATATTGTATTGCCCATTTTACACCATTCATGCTAGGACATATTTTTAAAATTGCCAAAAATTTCTATTCATAATCTAACTGCACAAATAACCATTACTCTTTACGATGGTTTTATGTTACCCGCCGCCGCTGCCCATTAACAATAAAAAGCCAAGTTCCTTAACCTTCATAGACCAACAGATTTTGGTGGTTAGTAGTGGCAAGCAGTTGTCGTTCGTCGTCGAAGGACGAATAACCATTGCGTTCTATCGTTTTTTAGACTTTGCTGCTTGTTCTAGACAGGCAGCGTGAAAAAGTGAACTTAAGGCAATTTGCTTTCATTTCATTACGTTAATAAAGTTGGCAACAACTTTTGTGTAAGGCTCTCGTTACTCACTCACTCACTCACTACTTTTTGGTCATAGGACACACAAAACTGAATCTGTATTTGAAAGGCGAAATAAGCGACAAATTTCTCACAGTCCTCTTATAGACAAGGACTGCCTCTGAAATGGTGGGGATTAGGACGGCGGGCGGCAAACGACAGAGGTAACACAAAAAATCATATTGAAATTTTTCGAAATGGCATATTTTGCATGCCAACTAGAGCAGACCGAAAAATGTAGTTAAAAGAAAGCACCACTAATGGCGAATAAACTCCTAACAATACGGCCATGCGAAACGACAGCAAAAGCGGCGAAAAAAAAACAACAACAACGATTTTGATGAATAAACGAAAGGCGAGAAAGTATTTAAGGCATTTCCTCACATTGTTAGACAAACGAAGCGCAACGCGCGCGTTATAAAGACTGTGCCTGAGCCAGCCTGCCAGTCAGCTAGGGCGCTAGGCTCCCTCCTGTTAAAGTCGCTTAATATTCTTTTGTTAAACGACAGGCTGCCGTGGTAGTCCCACTCGTGCTAAGTTGCTACGGGTGCGGTTTTGGCAAGCATAGGACCACGACGTCGTCTTTATACGTGTATGTGTGCCGCCACCTTCTTCATCGTTCGTCCTTTTGTCTCCGACGGTGGTGTTCTATTTAAAAACATGATGTTTTGTGTCATTAAATTGAAATGAATGAAATGTCTCGTTAAGTAATAGATTTTTTTTCTTCTTCTGGTGTTCACTGCCGTTACTGGGTTTTTAAGTGGATATTGGGTGGTAAGGTATAGGTACGACGTATGGCAGATGGGCAGGCGGCTGCAGCCGAGTGACTTAAATTGCGGTTAATGAAGAATTCAATTAATTTTAAAATGGTTTCGTTGAATGTGATGGAGAAAAGCGTTTAGCGACAACAGGAGAGATTATTGTAATAATACTGGGAGTTTCAGAGAAAAAAGAGATAAAAGAATGCGTTAATTTCTAAGAGAAATTTTTAAGACAAATTCGAACGGTGGCTAAATGACGTCAATGGCATTGGGCATAAAAAGTTTGACGAAATGGAAAAAATTTGGCTTTAGCGAAAAAAATTTATACCACTGAGAAATAAATTTATCAAGTATTTCTTAATATTTTCGTCTAAGCGACAAAACTTTTGCCATCTAAATTTTTCATCCCAGTAAAATTTTCAAATATTTTTACGAGTTGCTGTCGCTATTATCAACTTTTAACGGTAGTGGAATCATTTTCAAAGAAAATACCAAAATATCGCCCAAGCAATTTTTTTGTCGTCTTCGTTAAATTTTGAATGTTCATGTACATACATTTTATTTATAATTAATATAAAAAAATGTAAGTAAATTTTCTTGATTACTGCTGAGAATAAAAAAATTTAGCTAGGCGACAATATATTCGCTTCTTAAATTGTGTAAGCGATTTTTTGTCGCTTAAATCAAATTTTGGGTAGTATAAATTTCAACATACATTTTATTTACAAAAAATATTCAGACAATATTTAAAAACATTTTCTTGATGAGAGCTTGGAATAACAAATTTTAGCTAAAGCGACAAAATTTTCGCTCCGTTAAAAATTTCCAAATATTAATATTTTTCGAATTTCTGTCGCTATTTTCAACTTTTTAACTGTAGTAGAAGAATTTTCAAAGAAAAAGGCACAATATCTCCCAAGCGATTTTTTTTGTCGTTTTTGGCCAAATTTTAACTAGTAAGTATTTGTACACCAATTAGATTTATAATTAATATAAAAAACAAAATGTAAGTAAATTTTCATGATTACAGCTAAAAAAAAAAATTGTAGCTAGATCGAATATATATTCACTTTATAAATCATCTAAGCAATTTTTTTTTTGTCGCTTAAATCAAATTTTGGGTAGTATAAATTTTTAACAATTATTTTATTTATACAAAATATTCAAACAATATTTAAAACAATTTTCTTAGAATAACAAATTTTAGCCAGAGCGACACATTTTTCGCTCCAATTAAAATTTCCAAATAATAATATTTTTTGCATTTCTGTCGCTATAATCAACTTTTAACGGTAGTGGAATAATTTTAAAAGAAAATCTCACAATATCTCCCAAGCGATTTTTTGTCGCTTTTGGCCAAATTTTGACTAGTAAGTATTTGTACACCAATTTGATTTATAATTAATATAAAAAAACAAAATGTAAGTAAATTTTCTTGATTACAGCTGAAAAATAAAAAATTGTAGCTAGATCGACAATATATTCGCTTCATAAATCATCTAAGAATTTTTTTTTTGTCGCTTAAATCAAATTTTGGGTAGTATAAATTTTAACAATTATTTTATTTATACAAAATATTCAAACAATATTTAAAACAATTTTCTTAGAATAACAAATTTTAGCCAGAGCGACAAATTTTTCGCTCCATTAAAAATTTCCATTTTTGCTTGATAAATCGTCTAAGCGATTTTTTGTCGCTTTAATCAAATTTTGGGTAGTAGAAATTTTAACAATTATTTTATTTATACAAAATATTTAAACAATATTTAAAACAAATTTCTTGATGAGAGCTTAGAATAACAAATTTTAGCCAGAGCGACAAATTTTTCGCTCCATTAAAAATTTCCAAATAATAATATTTTTCGCATTTCTGTCGCTATAATCAACTTTAAACGGAAGTGGAATCATTTTCAAAGAAAATGTCACAATATCTCTCAAGCGATTTTTTGTCGCATTCACTCAAACTTTATAGAATATATAACACAGTACAAAACATGACTTTGGGACTAAATTCTAAGAACTGCACGTGAAAGTAGGGCCAAAAAGAAGAAGTTCTGCATTTGTTCATCAGTTTTGTGAAGTTACATGCCATAATAATTTAATATCGATTTGAAGTTAGTAAGTATCGTATGGGGGAATTTGTCACGAATTTGAAGCGACAAATTCGTTTCTCTTTCAAAAGTAGCGATTATTTTAATTTATTTTGTGGCCTTATATAATAATGTTATAGTATTAATTGCCATCAGCAATATTTTTCACTTAAGCGATATATCTATCGCTTAAGCGAAAATTTTAGAAAATGTGTTTTATAAAAAAAAAATATAAAAAAAATTGTTAAAAATTTTAAGAATAATTTTTTCACAATTTTAAAGAAAACTAAGTGAAGCGACAAATTTGTCGCTCTATCAAAAGTAGCGAAAACCATTGTTTTTATTTACTACGTGGCCTAAAACAATAAAATATTAGTATTTATAGCCTTTAGCAACGTGTTTCGCCTAAACGATAAATTTATCGCTTATCGTTGAAAATTTTAAGAATAATTTTTGCAAAATATTGAAGAATATTTTAATTCATTTTGTGGCCTTAAACAATAAAGTACTAGTATTTATTGCCATCAGCAATATTTTTTTCCTAAGCGATAAATTTATCGCTTAAGCGAAAATTAAAAAAAAAATTATTTTATAATATTTAATCGAAGAAATTATAGTAAAAATTCACCATAATTTACTATATTTTTTTTCGTTGAAATTTTAAAGTATAATTTTTACAAAATAGTAAAGAAAACTATGTGAAGCGTTTAATTTTTCGCTCTATCAAAAGTAGCTTTAAACATTATTTTTATTTACTATGTGGCCTAAAATAATAAAATAGTAGTTTTTACAGCCATCAGCAACGTTTTTCGCCTAAGCGATAAATTTGTCGCTTAAGACAAAATTTTAGAAAATTTATTTTTATAATATAAAATTTAAAAATTTTTTTATAAAACTTAGAAATTTTTAAAAATCATCCTTTTTATAGTTGAAAATTTTAAGAATAATTTTTGAAAAAAATTGATGAAAACTAAGTTAAGCGACAAATTTTTCGCTCTTTCATAAGTAGCGAAAATCATCATTTTAATTTATTTTGTGGCCTAAAACGATAAATTATTAGTATTTATAGCCATCAGTTACGTTTTTTGCCTAAGCGATAAATTTATCGCCTAAGCGAAAATTTTAGAAAAAGTTATTTTAAAATATTAAATCGAAGAAATTATAGTAAAAATTTACAATAAAACTTTTCATAAGGTCTCATAGAAATTTTACACAATGTCGAAGCGAAAAATTCCGTCACTTCTTTACATTTAAGTAAACTTATCACATCACATACAAATATTAACGAAATTTCGTTTTAAACCCAACGATAGTGAAAACCTTAACCTCTTTGCCTGTTCTAGAGAAAATTTACTAGGGCTCATAAAATGTTTTGTCATTTACACTGACCACACAAATGTACGTCCTTCTTTCAAAGCCAAACAGCGAAGGACCTGCCACACACCCCTATGTGTGACGCCTGTTTCGTAACGAGAAATGGCAGTAGCGAGAGCTAAAACGTAAACGACAATGAGGCACACAAAAAGGGAAAGTGTCAACATGACCAACAACAAACATAATACATGTCAAAGTTCTTTTGTTTGTTGATATGATTTATTAATTCACATGCAGATTTTTTCGCAGATTTTTGTTGCGCTTGCCTCTTGTCTTTTTTGTTGCTGTTGCTCTCCTTTGTATGCTGACCTTTTCTCCCGCTCTCTCTCTCTCTCTCTCCCTCTATGCGATGTCTCTTTCTAGTTATTGTACGAGCATGGCTGGTAGTTTATTTACCCACATGAATAGCCCCATGTTTGCCAACTCGGTTGTTCATTTTCCGTTTTCGTTTTTTGTATGTCCTGCCGCCGCTCACCTCCTCCCCGCTTGTGTTGAGTTTCTTTGCGTCCATTGTTAAATTTTGTTGGTAATGCAGTAAAAACTATAAAAAAAAGGACATCACCAAGGAAAATACACACAGCACAAAAAATACAAGTGCATAAAAAATACAAAAGCGTAAAAACTACGGTTTTTCTTTTCGCCATTGAATATAGCGACGTAACGTAGCTAACGTATGTATGTTTCGCTATGTATACACATCTACTACATCTACTCTTTGGGCTATCATCGTGATAACGTCTAACTGCAGGAAACCGGAACAGAATTGCTAAAGTAGGCAAAACAGCAACAACAACAACAAATGGGTATGAATAAAATTCCCATGTCATACCGCCAGCCTATAGATGTATCCGAGCGGCGACCATTGGATCCATTGGAATTTTGAGCTAATTTTGTTAACAATTCAATGAATATGAAAACAATGACATTTTAAGCGCAGATTTGCACAAGATAAAAGTGCTGCAAATGCAGAGGATTTCTTTGAGTTTTTTTGTTGTTGCCTATATTACAATAGAATTCCCAATTAATTTTCAGTTATTTTAAACAGTAAAGGAAAAATTCGTCAAAGCGATAAATTTATTGTGCTCCAGTAAAAGAAACTTACATGTCAATATTTTTATATTTTATAATTTTGAGGGCCAAGCTGAGTTGAGCGAAACTGCAATAAATTTCATAGTTTGTAAAAAAAAAACAAATATATTTACCAACGCGATTAAGCGAAAATTTTTTCGCCATAGAAATTTTTTGCGCAACGACAAAATGCAGATATATTTGACTGTAGTGAATAACAATCTATGCAAAATATATTAAAAAAAATATTAGCACTATCAGTTTATTTAATTTATTTCTAAACAAAGCGACAAATTTGTTACAACAGCGATTCGAGCGACATTTAAATTTTATAAATTAAAATCATTATTAATCTCATTACAAACTAATATCATAACATTTGCTAAAGATTACAACAAAAATAATACATAATACGCTAAATTTTCCAAAAACGACAAAATCGCGAAAATCGTGAATCGTGACGATATTTGACTTTTTAACGTCAATCTACTCGAAAAGTATAAAAATAATTATTGGAAAGTTTTTACAACAAAAATATCAAAAATTCTTGAGTTTGAGGCGAAGCGAAAAAAAATTTCGTCACGGCGAAATGGGACGATATTTACATTTTATGAACGAAAATCCGTTAGTAATTTTTAAAAATTAAATATTATAACATTTTTTCAAGTTTTGAAGTAAAAGTATCATTAAATTTATTCAAATTTGTATATTTTCGCAACAGCGAAAAATTTTTCGTCTTAGTGAAATTTGGCGAAATTTGATATTTTTAACCTCGATCTATTTGAAATGTATTAGGAATAACTGTTAGGACGTTTTCATAAAAAAAATACGAAAGATTATTGCTTTGGGCGAAGCGAAAAAAAATTTCGTTACAGCGAAATGGGGCGATAGTTAAATTTTATGAACGCAAATCAGTTTTAAGTGCTTAAAAAATAAATATTATTAAATTTCTTTTAGTTTATTGTTCAAATATCATTAAATTTATACAAATTATTATATTTTCGCCACAGCGATAAATTTTTTGCCTTAGTAAAATGTGGCGATATTTGGTTTTATTAGCGTTGATCTACTCGATATTTATTAGGAATAATTATTAGAACGTTTTCATAAAAAATACACGAAAAACTTTTGTTTTGGGCGAAACGAAAAAAAATGTCGTTACAGCGAAATGGGGCTATAGTTAAATTTTATGAACCCAAATCCGTTCTAACTATACAAGAAATAAATATTATAAAATTTTTTGGAATTTATACTACAAGTATCATTACATTTATACAAATTGCTATATTTTCGCAACACCGACACATTTTCGTCTTAGCGAAATGTGGCGAAGTTTGAATTTGCTAAAGTCGATCTACTAAAAATGTATTAGGAATAATTATTAGGACGTTTTCATAAAAAAAATATACTAAAAACTCTTGAGTTTTGGACGAAGCGAAAAAATTAGTCGGTACAGCGAAATGGGGCGATATTTAAATTTTATGAACGCAAATAAGTTTTAAGTGCTTAAGAAATAAATATTATAAAATGTCTTAAAGTTTATACTTCAAGTATGATTAAATTTACACAAATAAATATATTTTCGCTACAGCGACAAATTTTCATCTAAGCGAAATGTGGCGATATTTGATTTTGTTCACATCGATCTACATGAAATATATTAAAAATAATTATTAGGAAGTTTTCATTAAAAATATACAAAATATGCAACAGATTTGGGCGAAATGACAAAAAATTTCGCCACAGCGAAATGGGGCGATATTTAAATTTTATGACCGCAAATCAGTCCTAAGTGCTTAAGAAATCAATATTATAAAATTTCTTTAAGTTTATACTATTAATATCATAAAATTCACACAAATTACCATAATTTTGTAATAGCGAAAAAAATTTCGCTTAAGCGAAATGTGGCGAATTTTGATTATGATTAATGTTGATATATACGAAATATATTAGGAATAATATTTAGGACGTTTTTTTAAAAATACTATTAAAAACTTTTCAGTTTTGGGCGAAGCGAAAACATTTTCGCCTCAGACACATATGGCGATATTTAAATTATTAAGCGAAATGTGGCGACATTTGATTTTGTTTATATTGGTCTATACGAAATATATTTGGAATAATTATTAGGACGTTTTTTTAAAAATTATATTAAAAACTTTTCAGTTTTGGGCGAAGCGAAAAAATTTTCGCCACAGCGAAATGGGGCGATATTTACATTTTCTGAATGCAAATCCGTTCTATGTGCTTAAGACAGAAATGTTTTGAAATTTCTTCAAGTTTTATACTTCAAATATCATTAAATTTACTCAGAATATTAGATTTTCGCCACAGCGATAAATTTTTCGTCTTAGCGAAATGTGGCGATATTTGACTTTTTTGACGTCAATTTATTTCAATATAATTAAAAATTGTTATAAGAAGATTTTTATAAAAAATCTAATGAAAATTATTCAATTTTTAGGTAAAGCGAAAAATTTGGTCGCTGCAGCGAAATTTAGAAAAATCAGAAATTTTTTGCCTTAGTGAAAATGATTGGCCATTGTACATTTTTTGATTTCGATCTATCTATAAAAAATAAATTTGATGGTTTTATAAAACTATATTTTAAATTAATTGATATCAGGCGAAACGAAAAGTTTTTCGCTACTGCGAGATGTAGAAAATTTAGATTTTTTAAAGTAGAATCCCCGTAGAGATCTTTAAAAATATAATATAAATATATAAAACAACGCGAGAAGCTATCCCATACCTCATTCATGGGGTGCAAAGGGAAATTAAGTTTTTTTATATAACACAATTATTCTTACAGTATAAAACAAGAAAAGACGAAAATTTAAAATTTTCGGTAAAGCCAAAATTTTTTCGTCTCAGCGAAATATGGCTATATTGAATTGTTTTGACGTCATTTTATTCAAATACTGTTAGCAATAAATATAATAACATTTTTATATAAAACATACTAAAAATAATTCTATTTGTAGGTAAAGTGAAAATTTTGTTGCTGCGGCGAAATTTAAGGAATTTAAAATTTTTTTCGCGATAGCGAAAAATTTTTCGCCTTAGCGAAATCTGGCGGTATTTGATTTTTTTTACTTCAACTTATTCAAACATTTTTATAAATAAATGTACTATAAATATTATCGTTTTTGGGCGAAGCGAAAAAAATGTGGTCGCTGCGGCGAAATTTAAGGAATATACAATTTTTTCGCCTCGGTGGTAATGGCGATATTTAAAGTTGACGCCGGAATAAGTGAAATAAACTTGCATGATTTTATAAAAAATATATTATAAATTATTGATATTAGAAGACTAAGCGAAAAAATTTTCGCTGATGCGAAATTTAGAAAAATTTGATTTTATAAACTAGAGCCCCTTTGAAAAGCTCTATAAATAAAGTCCACAGTATATATAATAGTTTAAAATAACAAAATGACTTAAATTGGAAAATTTTGCGAAAGCGATAAATTTTTCGCCTTAGCGACATGTGGCGATATTTGTTTTTATTTACGCCTATCTTTTAAAAAGGTAATACAAAGATATATAAGCAACGTTTTTATTTAAAAACTTTAAAATTTAACTTACTTTAAAATTTTTCACTTTATCCAACATGTCTACCAAAATATCCTGTAACCTTCCCTCCCCCGCACCATTCAACCTTTATCCTCCTGACTATATACTAGTCCAGCAACAGAGCCAGAAAGCCATAATAAAGGGAAAATACAAAAACCATAGAAAATGACCACTAGACAGGCACGCTCTCACACTCACTTATGAACATTTCTAGTGTGAAAACCATTAATTTTCTAAATATTTATCGTAGCATAGAACGACAGTCGAGATATAGAAGCAAAAAAGCAACAAAAAAAATGTTCGACGTACAAACTTTTAACATGAATTCACATGTTATGTTTTTTCCGGTTTTGTTTTTTTATTCAGCTCCTTCACATATTCAGAGGAAAATCAAGAGAAGACACTCCAAAGTGTCTAGTAACAAGAAAAAAACACAAAACGAAGTGTATTGACACAAATGTTTGAGAGTTCAAAAAAAAGCCAACAGCAAAACTAAACAAGGGGAAGGCAAAAAGAAAACAAAATAATTTGACACTTCATCCTTATCCGCAGCAGCTCACCAAACTGTGGAATAGCATGAAGTTTGAAAACAACAAAACGATATAGCCAGTGTGAGAATTTGTTATAAGAAATACGAGTACAGACGACAAGCAAACATGCAAACATATAGATCCCTCAAACGAAATAATCCAACATATGGCTGTACACATACGTGATGCATAAGATATGAATCGATATTTTAACTTGGCAAAACTTTAAAGCGAAAGACAAGAGAAGAATGAATGGACCAGCTCTATTCCCCAGACAGCTATAAAAATTGTAGTTTAACAGTAGCTCTTAACATTTTGTAACAAGAAGCGAATGAAAAAAAATGAAAACTAACAAAAAACAAAAAACAAGAACCAATGAAATGCTGACAATACTACTAAACACACATGAGAAAGCGAGAAAGGTATGAAAAGTAAAGAAAAAAAAGTTGATTAAAAGAAATAAACAACGCAATGAATATATTAGGACATTTGTAATTTTATTAATGAGATTCGAGTATCTGTTAGGCGACTAAGAGAGAAATTGGTCAACATTTTTGAAAGCTTAAACCAAAATACTGATCAAATGGCGGCATTGTGAAAAGAATCGATAAAGCCAATGTGTAATTGGGATTTTGTGGAAAATAGGTACAGACAATCGTTTTTTTAAGATTCTTTAAAGTTTAGTTATAAAATTACACTAAAATTGTAAATTTTCGCTCAAGCGATAAATTTGTCGCTTAAGCGATATTCAAGCAAATCGTCCAAATTTCATCATATTTTGCCATATTATGTATACTAAAAGATTTTAAGGTGCCTCAGATAATATTTCTGTGATATTTTTAAAACTGTTTAATAAAAAAACCAATTATTTGTGGAAGCGAAATATATTTCTCTGTGGCGTAATGTTGAAATATAAAAATTATTCTAAATTATAATTTGTTTAAATTGCTTTAGAAATGATGGGGAAACCCTTTTCAACAGTTTAAAACAAAAAATCACAAAAAATGTGTAATTTTCGCTTAAGCGACAAATTGTTCACAATAGCAAAATTCAGCGAAAATAAAATTTTTTCCAACTCGACCTATGCTAAAAAATATGTTTTAAGTGAATATGAAGTTGTTATGAGATTATATTATAAAAATAATTTACCAGCGTTAAACTTTTCACTAACTTCCAGCAAAAGCGATAAAGTTCCACTATTGCGATCTGAAAAAATATTTAAAATCATAGAAAATAGGGCATCTTCGCTTAAGCAACAAATTTATCGCAACAGCCAAATGCATCGATATTTAAATTTATTTAACGCCGATGTATGTCAAATATATTTTAAGTCAATATTACAACGCTCTTAAATTTTTAGATTTTGAACAACGCCACAAATTTTTACTAACTGTTTGCAGTAGCGATTATTGAATTTCAGCGATTATTTAAGTTTTGAAAATCAGTTTCTGGTTACGGGTGCTTTAGAAATAATTATAACAACCATTTTTAAAGTTAATAGAAAGAAAATCATAAAAATAGTGCATCTACGCTTAAGCGACAAATTTATCGCAACAGCCAAATGCAGCGATATTTGAATTTATTGAACTCCGATGTATGCAAAATATGTTTCAAGTAAATATCATAACGTTTGTATAGTTTTTTTCCACAAATCCTTAATTTTTGAACTAAGCGACAAATTTTTCTATTGAGCGAAATGTTGAAAGATTTTTTATTTTTTTTTCACATTCTATTTAAAGTGCGTTAGGAACTAATACCACAATTTTCTTAAAAGTTTACAACAACAAATAATCTGAAACAATTTAACATTTTCGCTCAAGCGAAAAATTTTGTCGCAATACCGAAATGTAAATTTTTTGTATCACAAAATCTATTTTTATATCCTTACAAATAAATATCACAACAGTTATTAATGTTCATAATGAAAATTCATGTAAATTAGAAATTATCGCAAAAGCGACAAAATTTTATTTTTAGCGAAATATTGGAATATTTGGCATTTTTATACAAAAATGTTTGCAAACAGCATTAAAACGATATGACATGAAATTTTCATGACTATGTAATGAAAATACACTTATTGTTAAATTATCGCAAAAGCGACAAATTTGTGCCCTGCAGCGAAATTTAAGAAATTGATTTTTTGACACATAATCTCTTTTAATATCATTAGAAATACATATCACAACATTTTTAAAATTTTTATAATGAAAACTCACATAGATTAGAAATTATTGCAAAAGCGACAAATTTCTGCACTGCAGCTACATATAAGAAATGTAAGTTTTTTAACATATAATCTCTTTTAGGAACATTAAATTACATATCACAACATTTTTCAATTGTTTATAATGAAAATTCGCGTAGATTAGAAATTATCGCTCAAGCGACAAAATTTTCGTTGTAGCGAAATTGGGCGATATTTGAAATTTTTGTACAGAAATTTCTCCAAACAGCTTTAAAACGATATGCCACAAAATATTCATGAATACAGAATGAAAATACACTAATTGTTAAATTATCGCAAAAGCGACAAATTTGTGCACTGCAGCGAAAAATGAGAAAATTGCATTTTTTTTACTTAGAATCTCTATATAAAACTTTAGATATCCATATCCCAAAATTGTCAGTTGTTTATAGTCAAAACTCATATAGATTCGAAATTTTCGCAAAAGCGACAAATTTTTTACTTCCGCGAAATGAAGGAAAATGCGATTTTATTAAAATAGAATCCTTTATTGAAAAGCTTTAGAAATACATACCACAACATTTTTCATGGTTTATAATAAAAAATCACATAGATGGTAAATACTCTCCAAAGCGACAAATTTTTTACTACAGCGATATATGATTATTTTGATTTTACACGACATCGAATTTATATTATGAAGTTAAGAACTAACTACCACACATTTATAGTTATAAAGAAACTCGCGTAAATTGTTAAATTTCGCAAAAGCGATAAAAATTTTTCACTGCAACGAAATGTTGAAATTTTACCCAACTTTCCATATCAACCTCTTAAAAACTGTCGATCTAGCGCCTCCACTCAATGCTGCTGGGACTACAACTGCAACATACGAAACGTATGTTAAATATAACAATTCCCTAAAGATGTGGTCACCAACAACAGCAACAACAACAACAACAACGACAAGAACCCCTAAGAAATAGTAAAAATTTTCCTCAATGCTATTTTTACAAATACGAATGATGGTAAAATAAACAACAACAACAAAATCACATTCATATTATTATATAAATTGTTTACCAAAAAGGACAACAACTATGTGGGCCCACAGAAAAGGAGAGTAGTACCGGAGGCAAGGGAGGATATGGACAGATTTATCCATTAGAAAAAAAAAACCGAAAACAAAACAAGCCGCATATGTTTTTCTGCTGATAACCCCAAAGACGAGCAAACCGTCTCTGAAAAATAACAAAAACAATAGGGTAGCAGACAACAACGACGATATGCATAACCGCAAATACGTTTATAATATACTAAGGCAGCACTTGCGATACTTTACAAATAAAAGAACACTCTGGCCACAAAACCGGGGAAGTTCTTAAAGCGACGACGCTCAGTACTCAGTACCCCTTTTACTGACCCTAAAATGAGGGTTGTACAACAAAACAAATAGAATTTGTATCGCAAATCCACCAAAGTAACGACGACGCTGAGTTTCCTTCCGTTCAATGTATAAACTGGTGATAACAAAAAAAAACTCACTGCATCTGCAGCAGCAGCATCATCATCACCCTCTTCATACAAAATTTAGCTGAGAGGGTAAATTCCAAAAAAAAACACAAGATAAAATACCACAAAACAACAGTGAGGCGTCGGCGGCGGTAGTAAGAAACGTGTTTTTATTGTTAACTAGACTAAGCATTAAGTGGAATAGTTTGGCGAAAAGTAAACTAAAGGTCTTTTCGCCCCTTCTCCTCACGAGTGTTGAGCAGAGCAACATGTGTTTGATGAGGGCGAGCGATAGAATCGCTTGGCAAAGTTTGATAAAAGGGTGATTTATGCCAACTGCAGAAATTCTCCCCTATATAAATATGTGTTTACTAAGGACACACAGACAATATGGCAAATGTCTCTTAAAATATGACACGTGTCGGTTTGCAAGTGCTTAAAATCGTAAAATTTACTTTTTATCGACAAAATAAAAAACAAAACAAAAATTTGGCCGAAGAAAAACATTATGGCCAGCAGCAAGGGTTTTATACACAAGACATGTGGGAAATATTGAAAATAATTTCCACACACTTAATGCCAAAGTGACAAGGTGATCATCAAAGCGCGCGAGAGAGAGTGATAAGAAGAAAAGCTTAACCTTCCTAGTATTTATTGATACCTTAGGCTAACCTATATAGACAGGTAACAATACACATAAAGTGTTATTTATGTAGAAGTTTTTTATTTCCAATAGGGGACACAAGCAGTTAGATTTTTTTTAAAGTTAGCTCCCACAACTCTGTTTGTTATATCGTCAGCTGAAATGCAAACGGCTCTTACATGACAAATTTATTATTTTACAGGAGAAGCAAAAAACTTGGTATTCAAAAAAAAAACAAACTCGTATTGAACTTCGTTAATAAAATCTCTATATTTGATCGTAGCACTTTTAAATGTTGTGTGAACGTAAAACTTGTTCAAGTCAATCAAAATATCGTTTTTGTTTTTTTTTTTTTTGGTTAGTGGGGGCCTTTTGCATTTCTGCTGACGATATGCAACTTTGATGCTGGCTATCTTAGAAACTAAACAACCGATCTTTATAATATTTTCAACAACTTTATATTATATTATGGCAATATGAAACGTCAAGATATTTTAGAAATCAAAGTTTTATAATCATAAGAAATTTTTCAATATAAAATATTATAAGGTTATTTTTGGCTCTATGAAAAATGCCCCAAATGCAAAATGCACCAAAAAAAACGAAAAATTACCCAAAATAAAATTAGGCGAAAAAAAAGAAAATGACCCAAAACTCATGAACGAAATTGTCCCCAAAAATTATGAAAAATAACCCACAAAATTTATGAAAAATACCCCAAAAAAATATTCTTCAAAACAAATCTAGCATTATTAAAAGACGAATCAGTTTCTATACTCTCTCTTTAGCTTTATTAAAAGACGCCCCCGCCGCATACGTCGTTGTCAGTCCCGCAACTCTCTCTGTCTTAAATTAATAAAAGACGAATGCTGTCATATTTCATAAGTCGCAAAATAAAGTGAGGGGGGGGCGTCTGCAAATTTGGGTCATTTTGCATATGAAAAATTACCCAAAATTTAAAAACGAAATCTTACCTAAAATAAATGAAAAGTTCCCCAAAATTTATGGGGGATTTTTCATATGAAAAATTCCCCAATTTTGTATGGACATTTTTTTTGGGTAATTTTTGGTTTTTTTTTTGGGCATTCTGCATTTCGGTCATTTTTTATAGAGCCGTTATTTTTTGTGGTGTGTGTGTTTTAAATCAAGACAATTATTCCTTATTATTAAGATGCGAAAATAAGTGATTTGTTTTGTTATTGAATGTTATTACTGCAATTTTACATGTAATTTTGAATTTTGCGGGGGGCGTGTCCCCACCGCATTCGTTTTTTAATATGCTAGATTTGTTTAGAAGAATATTTTTTTTGGGGTATTTTTCATAAATTTTGTGGGTTATTTTTCATAATTTTTGAGGAAAATTTCGTTCTTGAGTTTTGGGTCATTTTTAATTTTTTTCCGCCCAATTTTATTTTGGGTAATTTTTGGTTTTTTTTTGGCATTTTGCATTTGGGGCATTTTTCATAGAGCCTGTAACTTAAAAAAAAAAAACTTAATTTCCCTTTGCACCCCATGAATGAGGTATGGGATAGCTTCTCGCGTTGTTGTGAATTAACACGCTTTCTATTTTTAGATTCACAACTAACGGCACCTACTTATTTATTGACGTTTAATACTGCGAAGTTGCTGTCAAACAACATTCGAGGGGAGCCGACAATGAAAGAAAATTTTTATTTATTTTTTTCTTTTAAGATAACTGGAGCCAGGTTTGAACCTGCGATCTCCCGCATGGTAGTCGCGTGTTCTAATCACTATGCCACGGCCGGTCCCTGTAACAACATCTTTAACTTCGACAGATGTTTTTTAAAAAATTTCCTCAAAGAACTCATTTTTATATATTCAACTTTGATTCTGGCTATCTTAATAACCATACAAATGATCTTTAAAATTTTTGCAGGAGATTTATATTATACTGTGGCGAATTGAAATTTGAAAATCCTTTTATAATCAAAAATCCATAATAATAAAAGAATTTTCAATATCAACACTTATAGGATATTTTTACCTTACACAAGTCATTTTAATCTATATTCAACTTTGGTCCTGACTATCTCCGTAACCATACAAACGATCTTCATAATATTTACCGGATATTGCTATGATATTGTGGCGAACTTAAATATACAGATAACTTCATAATCAAAGGTATATAATGATAAACAAATTTCAATGAAAATTCTTATACGATATTTCTGCCTCGCACAGCTCATTTTAATATATATTCAATTTTGATCCTGATTATATCAGTAACCATACAAACGATCTTCATAATATTTCCCGAATATTGCTATTATATTGTGGCGATCTGAAATGTATAGATACCTTCATAACCAAAGTCCACAAAGATAGACAAAATTTCGATGAAAATTTGTATATGATATTTTTACCTCGCAGAGCTCATTTTTATCAATGCATGTTAAACTTTGATCCTGGCTATGTCAGTAATCATAAAAACGATCTTTAAAATATTTTCAGGATATTTATGTATATTATATTGTGACGAACTGATATGTGAAGATATTTCTGCAATGAAAGATCTATAATAATTAAACAAATTTCAATAACAACTCGTATATGACAATTTGCTTTGGCGGAGCTCATTTTAATGTATGTATAATTCAACTTTAATCCTGGCTATCTACATAACCATAGAAACGATCTTTATAATATTTCCCGTATATTGCTATTATACTGTGGCGAACTGAAATATATAGAGATATCTTCATAATCAAAGTTCCAGAGTTATATTATATTGTGACAAACATAAATGTGTAGATACATTTGTATCCAAGGTTCATAATGATCAAACAGAATAATACAAATTATTACACGATATTTTTTTATTTTTGAATGTGAAGACCACAAACGTCTTCAATATGTTCGAACATGAGAAAGTCTCCGTCATAACATTATATGCTGGTAAAATGTGATTCATTTGGAGGTTATTATTTCAATAGTAATTTTTAGGGGGATCTAGCTTCACTTGTGCGAAGCTGTTATGTTAATATTTTTTCAGTATTGTCTGACAAATCGTCATTCAGATTCTCCAAAATATTTAGATGTATTACGAAAATCAGTTTTCTGTAGAAAATAGTTTTTCGTGTACTTTGTTGCCAGTGCTACCCGAAAATGTAAATCTAAGTAGACGTTATTGAATGGCAAGCGACGGAAAAGACTACAATCAGCTGCTGGGGGTGATATAATTGCTGTTGTAGAGGAGAGTGCTGCTCTAGACCTTGACCAATCTATTTGACACCATGCTCAGCATTCTGTCGTCTCTTCTGCAACAACTTGACGAATTTTAGCCAATGATCTCGGTTTATAGGCTAACAAGATCGCACTCGCACAAAAGTTTAAACCGCCAGGCTTGATTTTATGTTTAAAATTTAGTTAGAGGGCTCTGACGCAGCTTACTAACGATTCGGAAGGCTTATGCACTGCGGTAATGGCCTTTTTGTTGTCTGAAATTGTAGTCCGTTAGTTCTACGACAGTTTGTTTCAGCCGATGCGAGGGTCATAGACACCATGGTGATCATCTTACTGCACATTTGGATCTAACAACTAACCACCAAAAATGCACAAACTTACTTAATTTCCCTTTACACCCCATGAATGAGGTATGGGATAGCTTCTTGCGTTGCTGTGAATTAACACGCTTCTTATTTTTAGATTCACAACTAACAGCACCTACTTGTTTATCGACGAATGCGAACGTTACTGTTTGAGAAGCTCTTACTAGACATGCCGATTAACTTGACACTGATACTGCGAAGTTGCTGTCGACAAAATTCGAGGGGAGCCGACAAGGAAATAACAATTTATTTTTTTTATTTTCTTTAAGATGACTGGAGCCAGGATATGAACCTGTGATCTCCCGCATGGTAGTCGCGTGTTCTAACCATCATGCCACGGCTGGTCCCAAAATTTAAACCGTCAGACTTGAAAATGCACAATATGCTCTCGTATATTGAACTTCTGACCTAAATTCTTATTCATTTAGAGGTTTGTTCTGAAATTGTTCTATTTGAAAAGTTCCAAGTGTCTGACTTCAAGCTGTCAAGCTTATTTTCACTCAGTATAGTTCGACAATTGTGATCATCTTATTGCGCGTTTGGACCTAACAGATTACTACCAAAAATGCAACATATGCACTCCTATAATTAACTGCAATGTTAAAGTGTGTTTCATTTAGAGGTTTGTTTTGAAATTGTTGCGTTTGGAAAGTCTCCGAATTCAAGCTGTTATCTTATTTTCACTCAATGTAGTATGACAGTTCGTAATAGAAAAACTAATACCGCTGCTACATCTTCAAATTATTGCCCTATGTGCAAATGTAAGCCGCTGGGTACGTTTTTGGATTCTATGCTATGCGAAAAGACCATATCCCTAGCAGCTGTATCGAAGAGTGGACCCTTGATCAGCTGGCAGTTGCCATTTTCGGTACGTATTTCTTTAATAATCTGGCTAACAGAGCATTAACTGCAATAGCGAGCGCTGCCGCACTATGATAGCGGTCATAATGCTGTCTGAAATTTAGGCCCGTAATTGCTCATTGGGCCTTCTGAATTCACCATCAACGGTATAGATTAGGATAGGTTAAATCGGCAGCTGCGTTCAGTATAGCTCACTTAGGTCCTATTGGACCTACACTACACGTTGTGATACCATTTTCAAATGTTCGTTGCTCTAATGTGGGCATTGATGATCCGCAAATAGCCCACAGATACACAGGTATTGTCCGCAAGTGCCCAATGACCAAAGTTTTCATATCTCAGCTCATCAAAAGCAGGACGGCAGTGACATCGAAGATGCTCCGTGGTTTTCTCTTCTTGCTAATCATTGCAGCTTATACAAACGTCGTTGTAGGGAAGTTTCAACCTCTTAGCGTGTTTACCAATCAGCCACTGACTGGTTATTAGAGCTATGCTGTTCCTTAGGTGGACTCTGGACAGGTTCAGCGCAAATCGTATTCTCTGTATATCCATGGTAGGCCAAATCTGTTTGGCCGTTGTGTAATTCGCAATATGACAGTGCCAATGCTAAAAAAAGAGTGGTCAAAAGTTAGACCTTCCCAATGTACCGTCAAAGACGTAGTCGCAGCCAAAAATTTTGGCAATAGCAAAGATGCGGTCATATGATAGCGGTCATATTGCTGTCTAAAATTTAGGCCCGTAACTGTTGGCTCTTCTGAATTCACCGTCAACGGTGGAGATTAGGATAGGTTAAATCGGCAGCTGCGTTCAGCATAGCTCACTTAGGTCCTAATGGACCTACACTACACGTTGTGATACCATTTTCAAATGTTCGTTGCTCTAATGTGGGCATGGATGATCCGCAAATAGCCCACAGCTACACAGGTATTGTCCGCAAGTGCCCAATGACCAAAGTATCATATCCCAATGCTAAAAAAGAGTGGTCAAAAGTTAGACCTTCCCAATGTACCGTCAAAGACGTAGTCGCAGCCAAAAATTTTGGCAATAGCAAAGATTTCGACTTACTTGAAATCGATATATAAATATTATGGCATGTAACTTAACAAAACGAATAAAGCAGAACTTATTTTTGGGTCTACTTTCTACTTTTATTTTAATTATTTTTTTTGTGTTTGCATAGTCCCTAATATGATTCAATAGACTGCGATGATACTACGAAGATATGTTGCTTACAGATATGTGTGTAGTAGTACAATTAATCTACTATAGGGGGCGGCCTTCCGAATAGACCGCCAACGCCGTGGTCAATATCAACTTTTGAATGAAATAATCTTTAAAAAGCAAGTGTCAGTGAAAGTCTTTTGGCCTCACAATAAAGATGCTAAGTTTCGCTCTTTAATTGAATTATACTGACTGCTCACTACACTGACCAAACGTGGCAGCCGTCTAGCCACATTTGTCGGTAGCCTAAACTTAAGGCTTTATTGATGATAACTGACGTAACGACTAACGTGTATCAAAGGTGGTTGTACGACCACGTTGAAATACAGTCACTGAATTGTACACCATTGAAATCGGTCATGCAGACATGCTATGAGTAGTATTAGATGTCAATATGTTGTATATCGAAAATACCTCTTTCATCTACAGCTAAAATAATAATAAAAAAAAACCAGTAACGGCGATAAGAACATCGGCGATTGACCGAAATTTTATCGCTTAGTGACAATTGAAGCTACCCACTCCTTAGGTTAAGGCATTTCACAGATCAGTTTCGCATTTCGCAAATTTCATTCATAGACTGCACAAAACTACTGTTAGTGTCATGCCATCAAATTACACCCATCACCCTATTTACCCCGGGGGAAAAGGGTTGGTTGTTACTCCGACCACCGAGTATTTACTTACGGTCGTCATCACACACTCACTAGTATTTTCCGCATTTTTCCACCAAAATTTTTCTCATACATATCGTAAAATCATCATCATGTAAATGCCACGTGTAGGCTTTCAAGTATGCAACATAAAAACTTAAGTTAAACGTGAACGCTGTGACAGAGTACAGCATCAACAGCACCCTAAAGATGATGCCTGGTGATATCTACTCTACGGCACGGTTGTCAAAGTGATGAGCAGGCAAGGCAGCCAGTCGTCACAGCAGCCACACCCTCTTGAATCCTTATAACTGGCACAAATTCTCTATAATTACGCAGAGGCAACGAAAACTTGTAATTGATATTTTATGAACAAACTCAGTCCGTCGAGGCGAAATGCTCGTACAACAGGCAGCCGGCCCCCGGCCCTTAGTTAATGTAATAAAAAGTTTTCATAACAAAACATAAATGGAATTAATGAAATTCTCTGCATTGATAGAGGGACATAAAGAGAGAGAGAGAGAGATAGAGCGGTATAAAGAGCAGAAGAGGGTGATGGCAACTGGCGCTTATAACTTGTGTCAACAATGTTTACAAACGAACGCTTACAACAAAACAATACCAAAACAATACCAAAAAAAGGTTAAAAGGATCAAATTCTCTACAAGGCTCAGACCGAAGAAGGATGCTGAATGAGGGGGAAATATGAGAGCGAGCGGGCGAGCGAGCACATTTCAAAAGGCAACGACATGAACAAATCACACACACACACATTTGAGATGATGAAATTGCTCGGGTAATCGGAGATTTGAAATGAACATTTAACATTTTTCATCATTAGAAGAAATGAATATCATCTCATAAATTTGCTACGGCAATAAATTATCTTTTACAGTGAAATTGAAAACGTCACAAGGATATTGCAAATAACTTTAGTTGCAAGGGTTTACATCTAAAATACAATCTACATAATTGGAGTTAACGGATGTAAATTGATGCAAAGTTTATTGTTATAAACAAAACAGGCAAAAAATAAAAATTTATTGCAGCGTAAAATTTAAGAGAAATTTAATCCTCGTAAAAGAGTAATTAGGGGAGGGGGACAGCAATAATAAGATGGCACGTGTCTAAATTAATTATATTATTTTATTTGTGGAAAAAAGTCACTTAAATAAAATACGTTTGTAATGCTTAAGCGAAATTTTGGCTTAATTTCAGACCCCGTGTCCAGTTAAACTGACGATAGGACTTAGCTTGATCCTGGGGGCCCGTAGGGCCTTTATTTATTGCTTGTCCTTCAGCATCTTTTGCCAAACAATTCTGAATAAAACTAACAGCATGACAGCTTCTTTCTGGTCACGCATACGCAGTAAAGAAGAACAATTTCAAAACCCAATCTCTAAATGAATCACTTGTGATAGCACAGAAGTCCTATCTGCCAGTGCATATTTTCCACAAAAATTGGTGGTAGCAGCAATAACAAGATGGCACGTGTCTAAATTAATTATTTTATTTGTGGAAAAGAATAACAAATAAAATAGGATTGCACTGCTTAAGCGATATTTTGGCTAAATTTCAGGCCCCGTGTCCTGTTAAATTGACGATAGTACTTAGATCGATCCTGGGGGCCCATGGGGCCTTTATTTGTTGCGTGTCCTTCACCATCTTTTGCCAAACACTACTGAATAAGATGACAGCTTTATAATGGACACGCATAATCAGCAAATAAGAACAACTACAAAAACAAACGTCTAAATGAATCAGATAGCACACAAGACCAATCTGCCAGTGCATATTTTTAACAAAAAAAACTTCGGGCTACAAAAATCGCAGTGTTCTATTTATAAAAATTATTTTTAAAGAATACGCTTGAGTTGCCTTAATACGAAGTCAAAGAAATGAATATTTATTATATATCTGTATGTGTGTTATATATAGACTCGAATAACGTTTATTGGATAGTGGTGAAACTTTGACCAGGTGAGGCTGACATATAGGCAAAAGTTTGTAATGTAGTGCAATTACTGTGCGATAGGGGGCGTATGAGTTGCTTTAGTGCAAAGTCAAATAAATTAATTTTTACTATATTTCTGTCTGTGTGTTTTCTAAAGACTCGTATATAGTTTATTGGATGGTGGTGAAACTTTGACCAGGTGAGGGTGACATATAGGCAAAGGTTTGTAATGTAGTGCAATTACTGTGCGATAGGGGGCGTATGAGTTGCTTTAGTGCAAAGTCAAATAAATTAATTTTTACTATATTTCTGTCTGTGTGTTTTCTAAAGACTCGTATATAGTTTATTGGATGGTGGTGAAACTTTGACCAGGTGAGGCTGACATATAGGCAAAGGTTTGTAATGTAGTGCAATTACTGTGCGATAGGAGGCGCATGAGTTGCCTTAGTGCAAAGTCAAATAAATTAATTTTTACTATATTTCTGTCTGTGTGTTTTCTAAAGACTCATATATAGTTTATTAGATGGTGATGAAACTTTGACCAGGTGAGGCTAACATATAGATAAAAGTTATTGATACAGTGCAAATAATATGCGATAGGGAGCGCATGAGTTGCCTTTGTACAATGTCAAAGAAATTAATTTTTAGTATATTAACAACAATAAAACTTTATATATTTTTATCACTTTACATTTTCTAACACGTTTAAAACCCAGTGACCTGATGAACAATAAATATAAACTTAATTTCGCATTGGTTTAACACGCTGTCTATTTTTAGACTTACAACAACTAACAGCAAACGGTTATAGACGAATGCGAACGTCAGCTATTTGATAAGCTTTTACTAGAAAAGCAAATTGCACAACATTTTCTAAATCTGCTTCACAAAATACGTTGATACCTTCGTAGTATGTTGTTGAAATATTACAGAAATGTTTGTCGCTATAAATAGTATATTTAATGTACTGTAGGGGGAGCAGGCACCAATCCAGGGGATCTAAGTAACGTCAAGTGTGATTTACATAGTTTTTATTTATGTTTTTTTTACAGATCCTGCTTGACTCTTACACTGCTGAATCGATTGACTTAATACTTCGGTCTGCAGTACATTTAATGTACTATAGGGGACGCAGCCATATCTGCAAAGTAACGTTAAGTCAAACATAAATTTCCGCTGTAATTTAAGTGAATGCTCGCAGCTGCCACATCTCTATGAAGAACGGCTGTTTTCCCGCAGAATTTTGTTCAGTGCTAGCACACAAGCACCATTCTACAAGTGCATATTTCCCTCAAAAACAACTTCGGGCTACAAAAATCGCAGTTCTATGTTCATAATAATTGTTTTTAAAGAATACAATTAATGCCATTCAGTTAGCAAGTGAAGAAAGTTCATTGTCAGCACTTTTTTGCTTCTTTATGTAAGTTTCACCATTCTTTTGGCATTTTTTTTACTTATCATTTGCTATAAATTGTCAGGCAGCATCACAGTATTTTGTCACAAAAGTTAACCAAACATTATGGAAAAAATCCCACAAACTTAACAATTGACTACAATTTATGACTCTAGTGAAATAATTTTTTTTCTTGAATTTTATATGACCCAAAAAGGTAACATGGGTGCAAACAATACAATAACTCTACATTCAGGTATGATTTTTTTTGAAGGCGCTTATGACGCAGTTGAATTAAACTTCACAGTGATGATGATGATGATGTTGATGGTTTGTGACTCTATGTTGACCATTAGAGTGATGCTAGAAAAAAAACTCAAAAAATAACAAAATAATAATTTAAAAAGATTACCATAATGTTGGTGGCGGTTAGTGTCTTCAAAACATTTATAAGCTTGACGGTGATATTGTATAGTGTATAGAAAGTGTTGGTGGTGTTGGGTTTTACTTAGTTATCAAAATGTTGGCTGTTTAATGTCTTTTATTATTGTCTCATTGTCTCTTGATTGTGTGAAAGAGAAGTTTCTTTTAATGTGTGTGTGAACACAAAGGCGAACAAAACGCTTTTGTCAAGGGGAGGAGGCCCACTACGGGAAAGTTTGTTGACCTTCGATAAAGAAAAAATGCTAAGTCGACTAAGATGATATAAATGTTTCGCATTTAACTGATACAAAACTGACTTAAATTGAAAATTGGTCGTTTGTTCTCCCCCACCCCGCATTCTACTAAGGCAGCCAAAAACTTGGATAATTTGTATTTGAGAAGAGTCAGCCAGAGAGCCAGCCATCAAGTTATGTAGAAGAAATAACGAAACTAATGGTGGGGTGGACGAAAAGACAAATTTGGTTTGTGTTGGCGAAAATTAATTAAATTTCGTGCTTGAATCAGTTTCAAGTTAAAGTTGCAGATCTGTTTGATACAACAATCTTAACAGTTTGGCAAATATTGGTAGATGATTACTATAAAATGTCTGTGTGTTCTATATAGACTGGTAAACCATTGACGATATTACAATGAAACTGTGGCAACTTGTAGTTTTTAAGTCTTCACTGGTTTCTAAGTTAGTTCATTTTATATGCGATAGGTGGCGTAATTGCAACTTAAATTTATACCAGTTTGTATTAAAGTTGAAAATCAGTTTGGCACAACAATCTAACAGTTTGGCAAATATTGGTAGACAATAATTATAAAGTGTCTGTGTGTTCTATGTATACTGGTTAACCGTTGATAAGGTTGCAGTGGAACTGCATATTGTAGTTATCAAGTCTCCACTGGTTTCTAAGGTAGTACACTTTATAGGCGATAGGTGGCGTTATTAAAATTTTCAGTGGAAAGTATACTATAGACTGATTGATGAGACTACAATGAAACTGTTGCAAGTTGTAGGTACCAAGTCTACATTGATTTCAAAGCCAGTACTCTTTATAATCGACAGGTGGCGCTTTTTGAGTTTTTAACTGTTTGTAGTTAAATTTGAAAATCAGTTTGGCACAACAATCTTAACAGTTTGGCAAATCTTGGTAGACAATAATTATAAAGTGTCTGTGTGTTCTATACAGACTAGTAAACAGTTGATGAGATTCCAATGAAACTGTGGCATAGTGTAGTTATCAAGTCAACACTGGTTTCTAAGTTAGTATATTTTATAGCCGATAGGTGGCACATTGTAATATTCAGTGGAAAATATACTCCCATATAAGGTTTTTCAAATGGTTTAATTAAATTTTTTATTTGATTAAAAAAAAAAAAATATTGGTAATTTGAAAACAAATTGGTTAAATTATTAGGTTTCCTTATAATCAACAAAAGAAAGCTTAGATAAGACATGATTTTAAAGTTTTGTACAATATTTATTGGTCCAATAAAGCAACAATCTGCAATTTAAATCCTTTGCATACTTTTCTGCAAACTCAAGCATAACTGCTTACATTCTCGCTTACCAAATTCTCTAAAGTAAGTGGAAGGTAAGTAAGGCAACAAAAAAACGCTTAGATAACACATGATTTTAAAGTTTTGTACAATGTTTGTGTATCTAAATTAAAGTCCCCATAAAGCAACAGTCTACAATTTAAATCCTTTGCATACTTTTCTGCTTACTCGAGCATAACTGCTTACATCCTCGCTTACCAAGCCCATCTAATGTAAGAGGAGGGTAAGTAAGGCAACAAAATAAAACTTAAATATGACATGATTTTAAAGTTTTGTACTATGTTTGTGTATCTAAATTAAAGTCCCCATAAAGCAACAGTCTACAATTTAAATCCTTTGCATACTTTTCGGCAAACTAAAACAAAACTGCTTACATCCTCGCTTACCAAGCGCATCTAAAGTAAGTGGAAGGTAAGTAAGGCAACAAAATAAATATTAAATATCAAAATAAATATTGCTTACATCTAAAGCAACATCTAAATCCTTTGCATACTCTTCGGCAAACTAAAGCGTAACTGCTTACATCCTCGCTTACCAAGCCCATCTAAAGTAAGTGGAAGGTGGATTTTTTTAGCTACAAAATTGTTCTTGCTAACGTTAACACCGCATCGGTTAATGTGCTTTGTATGAACTGAAAATGTAAATATCATTTCCTCTTACAATAATTCTCTCAATCCAACCACCTCTACCCTTCTTCCCCTCTTATGTTGAATTTTTATCATTATTATCTGCATATTTTTTATTTACCAACTATGGAAGGCGTTTTGTTCAATTAGTTTACACGTATGTTAAAAATAACACATTACAAAACTGTTCATATATTAAATTTGCAGTTAAATTGCATTTACCGTTTTGTGGTAGAGTTTTTTCTCTCTCACGCTAAATAGTTTATAATTTAAATAAATTGTTTTATTGTTTCAGCCAACAAACTCTTCCCCTATGTTGTGTTGTTTTCATCCCTCTTTATATCTCTTCTACATTAGCTCCACTATGCAATTGAGTGCAGTTTTGCAATGCAGTTATCCATTTGCAATCGTTGCACAAAGTGAAAGTTACAAACGATTTTCTTTAATTGTAATTATATTTATTTATTATTAACGTAGTTTTTTTTTGCATTGCATTGCAATTTAATTGACCAGTAATGCGTTGTACTGGATTTGTAGTCGGTTAGGAATGCGATTGATGAGTATGATGTGTGTGATTGAATAGATCACATAAATGAAATATGATTTCACTTTTTTTTTGTAATGGTTTATTAACACACAGAAGTGGAATGATATAGGCAGGGAAGCGGTTAGAAAACTTGATTTTTAGATGTAAACTTTCTAATAGTTTTAAAAACCTGGAGACCTGAAGAATAATTAGCAAAGATTGTGTTATTATCTTATTATTTGTATTAAAATTTTAGTATGTCTGTGTGTTTTGTATAGATTCGTATAACGTTTATTAGATGGTGATGAAACGTTGACCAGGTGATGCTGCCATATAGGCAAAAGTTTGTGATGCAGTGTAATTTATGTGCGATAGAGGGCGCATGAGTTGCCTTAATGCGAAGTCAAAGAAATTTATATTTAGCATATATTTAACAATAAACGTTATTAGTTTTTAAAATTTAACAATTTCTAGTTTGTGATGCAGTACAATTACTGTGCGATAAGGGGCGCATAAGTTACCCCCCTTCTCTACCTAACAGTTTATACACAAGTGCACTTATTCACCGATAGGGGGCGCCAAAAGCAATTCAATCAAATTTTTAATTTCCCGTGAAAGATGTTTCCCTCATTTGGCTTCAATTTGACCATCAAAGTAACAACATCATTCTATGCTAAAATCTCTGCCAAATTATTAGACCAATTATCCTCACTACCCATCGCTGCCACTTCAATGCAAAATAAACCACAATCATCTAATGAAATGTAAGAAATTGGAAACACGTAACGAAACGAATGAAAAAAAGTCATTACAACACTAAGATCGTGGTGTGAAAATTGCAAGAATCTATCTTGTTTGTTAGTTCTTTGGCACCATATGTTTCCCCACTAAATGTTAGCGCATTATTGCCATGCCATGCTAAGATGGGAGAAGGGGAATTGTGAAGAATCCCTGCAAACATTTCGACTGTTAGTTTCCACTTCAACTACATTTACCGGAAATACAACGGCAATGACATTAAAGGGACATATATGATGACAACTAACTACGAAACACTACACGAAAGTAGTAAAAGATGCTACGACAAAATCTCTCTGTCCACTATGTCTCATTGAGTGGTTGTTGCTTGACAAAAACCAAGAAAAAAAAAACAGAAACAAACCGGAAATTTGTTAAAATACTTGCAACAACAAGCAGTAGCATGTTGCAGCAAAACTATTTGCAAGAAAGGAACTCAAGTGGAAGCCACAGACAAGAATTTGGTGATATTTGCTCTGGCTGACATTACTCTACTCTCTATGCTCTGTGTGTGATAGCCAAAAGTTAGGACGCGAATCTAAACCGAAACTATACAAATGTAAGCGAAAAAAAGTTTTTTTTTCCTTTGCCTTAACTACTAGGACAGTTAAAGATGAAAACAGCGGCGCGGGAAATGTAACGTAGTTTTGCCAAAAAAAAAAAAATTGAGAAAATCTTCATTGCATCTACTCCAAGTATCATGTTTCGAAATGACCGTACAGGGGAAATAATTGCATCACGTGACCTCTAACATAGACAAGATAGTAATTATCTCGAATGAAAATCACTATGAGAGCGTTGAATGGTATAAGAAGAAAATTAGACGACATACTGGTCGTTTGTCCTCCCCCACCCCGCATTCTACTGAGGCAGCCAAAAACTTGGATAATTTGTATTTGAGAAGAGTCAGCCAGAGAGCCAGCCATCAAGTGATGTAGAAGAAATAAAGAAACTAGTGGTGGGGAGGACGAAAAGATAAATTTGGTTTGTGTTGGCGAGAATTAATTAAATTTCGTGCTTGGCACTTTTAATCAGTTTCAAGTTAAAGTTGCAGATCTGTTTGGCACAACAATCTTAACAGTTTGGCAAATATTAGTAGATGATTACTATAAAGTGTCTGTGTGCTCTATATAGACTGGTTAGCCGTTGATGTGGTTGCAATGAAACTGTGGCAAAGTATACATATCAAGCCTATACTGGATTCTACGGCAGTATACTTTATAGGCGATAGGTGGCGCTATTTTAATTTTATCAGTTTGTAGTTAAAGTTGTATATCTGTTTGGCACAACAATCTTAACAGTTTGCCAAATCTTGGTAGACAATAATTATAGAGAGTCTGTTTGTTCTATATAGACTGGTAATCCATTGATGAGATTACAATGAAACTGTAGCAACGTGTTGTTATCAAGCCTACAAAGGTTTCTAATGTAATACACTTTATAGGCGATAGGTGGCGTTATTGTAATTGCCATTTTAAGCAGTTTCAATTTAAAGCTGGAGAGCCGGTTGGCCCAACAATCTTAACAATCTTGGTAGACTATAATAATGAAGTATCTGTGTGTTGTATATAGACCGGTAAAATATTTGTGAGATTGCAATGAAACTGTGGCAAGGTGTAAGTACCATGTCTACATTAGTTTTTAATGTAGTATACCTTATATGTGTAAGGTGGCGCTATTGCGGTTTTCATCCTAAGCAATATCAAGTTAAAGTTGCAGATCTGTTTGGCACAACAATCTTAACAGTTTGACACATCTTGGTAGACAATAATTATAAAGTGTCTGTGTGTTCTATATAGACTAGTAAACAGTTGATGAGATTCCAATGAAACTGTGGCATAGTGTAGTTATCAAGTCCACACTGATTTCTAAGGTAGTACACTTTATAGGCGATAGGTGGCGTTATTAAAATTTTCAGTTTAAAGTATACGAGACTACAATGAAACTGTTGCAAGTTGTAGGTACCAAGTCTACATTGATTTCAAAGCCAGTACACTTTATAATCGACAGGTGGCACTATTTTAGTTTTTATCTGTTTGTAGTTAAATTTGAAAATCAGTTTGGCACAACAATCTTTAAAGTTTGGCAAATCTTGGTAGACAATAATTATAGAGAGTCTGCGGGTTCTCTATAGACTAGTAAACAGTTGATGAGATTCCAATAAAACTGTGGCATAGTATAGTTATCAAGTCTACACTGGTTTTTAAGATAGTATATTTTATAGCCGATAGGTGGCGCATTGTAATATTCAGTGGAAAATATACTCCCATACAAGCTTTTTCAAACGGTTTAAATACATTTTCTATTTAAGACTAAAAACTTTCCACTCTGGCACAATAAAATTTTTATTTTTATTATTAATATACACGGCACCTTTAACCATATCCCTACCTAGTGCTACTTTTTAAATTAGCCCCATAAACTAAACAATTTTATTAACAATTCCTGCCTGCATTTAGCATCATTAAAAGGCACTTTAGCCCATTGTGTCGCATTTCCCCTGCCAAAAAAACACACATAAAGACCTCAAAATATTTATGCTTTAGAAATGTTAAAGAACACAAAAAAATACCATCTAAAGCGCCATCATTTTAGAAATATTTACAATACCAAAGTCGCCGTGCCGTGTTCTCTTCTTCAAAAGACCATTAAAAAATTCTCTAGAGACCAAATATGTCCTCGAGTTCCTGGCCAGCACTTTTGTGCTGTTCCCCGAATGCAACATACAACCGTACTTTCACCATATGAAAGGCGGGCGGTCGATGTGTCTCATGAAGCATTCAACACCTAAAGCGGCTACATAGCAGCGAGCAACGTAGCTCGAACGTGTTGACTCGCCATATGTTGACATACGGAATTCATCTCTTTCCAATCATCAAATAAACATAAGGCAGGCATCGGGGAGGGTGAGACAAGAAACGGAATGTATAGATGTACGGTTGCTTAGCTCTGTGAAGGGGCGGCAATTGGCGCTACTACACAAATCTATGACATATTTTGTGTTTCATGCTGTTCACAAAGAAAAAAAAATACAAAACTTCAATCATTTTCTTGATTATTTTGAAAAGAGCGCAAAGACGGACACTTAGTAAAATATTTCATGTACTTATACGTATATATGTATAAGTGATGCGCATTAGGGTCAATGACCTATGTGCTAAACAAATGAGTTTAACATTATTATTAATTTTTTTCTTTTGCTGTATTTCTTTGATTGATTTTTCTTCTTTTCATCATTTGTGATTTCCATTATTTTCCTCTTGTGTTACTTGCGAAACATTTGTCGATATAAATTTTGTGAATCGAAGAGGAAAACTGAGAAGCAAAAAAAATACATACATACAAACATACATACTTTTAACATGTAGTATGGAGAAATATTTCAGCTGGCGTTGTATTAAAATCATAATAATGAGGAAATATAAAGTGTATTGGAGGAGGGAAGAATGGTATGCTTTCAGGGGAATGATGGAATTTTTAAAAAGGTTATTATTGTAATGACAGTTTTGACACTTCGCTAGCTGTAGATCGCTAGCCTTATGTCATAGGAAAATGTTACTATAGTACAAACTTCCGCTCAAGTGTAAGCTTTGACGAGACTGAAGTTGGTGTTTGCTCTACTTATGGTAAAGGAATGAATGCACAACACACAGAGACATTTTTTAACTTATAAATTTAAGTAAAAAAATAAGCTCAAAAACTTTCAAAAACAAGAGACGACTAACAAATTTATATAAGCTTGATTATGAAATTGAAGTGGATTATAAATTTTGTAAAAAGAACTACTACAAATATTTTGTTATTATATTATATTTCACTACCTGTTTTTCGAGCGCCGTCTGTCGGAGACAAATTGTACTATAGTACAAACTGTCGCTCAAGTGTAAGCTTTGATGTGACTTAAATTTTCCTTCATTCCACTAACGGTCAAGGAACCTATGAACAACATACAGATACACTTTTTTAACTTAAAAAAATATGTAAAAAATAAGCTCAAAAACTTGCAAAAACAACAGTAGACTAACAAGTGATTATGAAAAAGTAAGTGAATCATAAATTTTTGTAAAAAAAATGTGTTATAAACTATGACTCAAGTGTTAGCTTTGACGAGACTTTGTCGTCGTTCTACTAATGGTATAGGAATCTATGTACAACACACAGACACAATTTTTTTTAGCTTTTTTTTAGAAAATATGTAAAAATAAGCTCAAAAACTTAAAAACTTCTTAGACAACAGTCGATACCAAATTTATATAAGCTTTATTAGAAAATGAAAATAAAAAAATATTTTATTATACTTCACAAGCGATTATAGAGCGCCGTCTGTCGTAGAAAAATGGTACTATGTTATAAACTATAGCTCAAGTGTTAACTTAGACGAGACTAAAATAAGTGTTTGTTATACTTATGGTATAGGAACCTATGGGCAACATACAGACACACTTGTTTTTGTAACATATTAAGTTGATATAATAAAATAACTTAATCGCCATCTATAGCTCATTAATAAAACTATTTTACAAACTCTCGCTAATAAATAGACCACAAGGTACCAAAGTTTCAATGTAATCGCATAAAATTTATGGTAGTATATACGAAACACACAGACATCATATATAATAAAATAAGAATTCCTACAAAACGTTAAATTTCCTATAAAATGTATGCTGAGGGTAAGCAGATTCATGATTTAAATTCTAATGTTGGGTTAAAAGAATTAAGTGAATCAAAGCCAAGTAGAAAATATAAATTCGATACAAAAAATCTTAGATAAATATATTAACTGTCTGTGTGTTCGATATTAACTCTTATATTTTTAATGCTATAGCATTACAACTTAGGCGACTTGACGTCCTAATATTAGAGAAGGTTTGTAAAATCTTTCCATTAATATTGGAATAGATGACGCTTGAGAATTAAGAATTAACTATCTTAGTATATTTAATAACAAAGTGTGTCTGTGTTTTCTGCATAGATTCCTATACCGTTAGTGGTATAAAGGCAAATTAAAGTCACACAAAAGCTAACACTTGGGTGATAGTTTACAGCATAGTACCATTTATCTACGATAGATGGCCGGTGAAAGGCAGGTAGCAAAGTAGATTGTATATAATATCTTGAAATTTCTAAGTTTTTTAAAATATCTCCAATCCACTTTGTAATTAATTGTATTTTAAATATTTTATTTAACATTAAAAACCTCTAAATGAATCCACTGTGATTCCTTTTCTTTGTGGGAATGTGCAGTCATCCATTGTCGTTCAAGTCAACATTGCTCGCGTTATTGGCGAGATCACAATGCTGGAAAGAATGATCGACCGTGGGACCTTCAGAATAGACCAACTACAAAGTTGTCGCTTAAACATTTAGGTGCAACAAGTAAATGTCACAACGTGTTTTTCCGCATTATAATACAAATTCTGACAGCTATTGCTAATCGAAGTCTTTAATGTTAAATTAACTGGTTCGCTTAATCATCAATAGGTGGCGCCAAAAGCAATTCAATTAAATTCTTAATTTCCCGTGGAACATTTTTCCTCTACTGAATTCAATTTGATTGTCTATCAATCTATGCTAAGTTCCTTAATAAGACTACAGACTGCTTAAGCAATATCTTCTCCACCCAACAGTTAATAAACTAGTTCGCTTAACCATCGATAGGTGGCGCCAGAAGCAATTCAATCAAATTCTCAATTTACCATTAAAGATGTTTCCCTATTCTATGCAAAAATCTCTGTCAAATTCATTAATATGACTGCAGACTGTTGTCTGTATGTTGATAGCGAGGAGAATTTCAGTCACATCACAATTAAAGCCTGAGCTAAAGTTTATGGCACAGTACCATTTATCTACCATAGGAGGCGCGTGTAAATTTATGAGTTATTAACTTAACTTTTTAAAATATTTCTTATGTTAAAAAAAGTGTGTCTGTGTGTTGTTCATGGGTTCCTATACTATAGCTAGAATAAAAACAAAATTTAGCCACATCAATGTTGACACTTGGGCCGTAGTTTACAGTAAATACCATTAACCTGTGATAGAAGGGGCGGGACAAACAGGTAGTGCAGTAGATAATCTATATTAAAAAGTTATTGTAGGAGTGTTTAGCAAAGATTTGTAATTCACTTGGCATTTACTAAATTTATTAGCGGCGTAATGATATCTGTTGATTTCAGATACTTCACGTTTCATCACACCCAAGACAAACACTTTATCAAAAGAAAATTTAAATAAACGGTATAAAGCAACATTGAAACATCTCCCACTCACTACTCAACGACATTTTCGGTTAATACATTATCCTGACTGCGTATTGAACAGTAACATCAACTTTTACCGGCTCATCGTCATCACCATAGACATTATCATCAACGTCGTCGTCATTTTTGAGATTACTATAGACCTTATCACTGTCATTAGCGTCTCTTCACATCTTTACGTTCTGTAACTTTCCTACTGTTTCTACTTCGCCTCTATTTCGATATTATTACAATTTTTTGAATACTTGTAAAGACGAAAATATGAACCCAGAAAAGCTCTTTTTTTGGGCTGGAGCAATCAGCAGCAAGTGCACATACTGAGTAGACTATGTACGATACGATACGAAAACTTGGTGGATGAGAAGAACATGTCATATTTTTGCCACCCCCATAAGATGCTGATGTTGTTGATAATACTGTGTAAATATTGCCCTCCCTCCCTGAGTATATGTGTATGGATGTGTGTAGGTGCATATATGCTTAAGTGTATTGGAGCATGGAATCGATATTTCAATATTGTTGCTTAAATGACTGTGAAATTTGTGTATGTTCGATATATTGTTTGGGTTGTACAAATTGTACATATTCCAAGAGTTTTCTAAATTTAATGTTACATACATATATGCAATACTTTACCAGCAGCTCAACATATCAGCAGAGTGTTAAAAGTTAAGTGCGAAACTTACCTGAAATGAAAAAAAAAATGAAGACAAAAAAATTTATTATTAAAATGTTTTTAAAAATTGTATACAATTTTATATTAACGCATAAAATTTATAAAAGGATAGGACAAAAAAATACCCTAAAAAGTAAATAATATTTTCTTTATAATTGGGTATTTTTGATTAAAATTTATATTAAAGACTAGAAAAAAATACATGAAAAATATCTTTAATATGCATATGAAAATAAAATTTACTAAAGTAGGGCTCCATAGTTGGCAAAGCAAAATTTACATGAAGAGCTTTGGCAATCATCATATAAATATTTTTTTAAATAAAATACTTGACTGTTGATTGTATAAGGCAATCGTCGTTTATAAATAGCAAATGGTTTTCTAAGATAGTACACTTTTTGAACGATAGGTGTCGCTTTAGACAATGCAATCATTTGGTTGTTAATACAAAAATAATGAGATAACGCGTAACTGCTGAAACAAATACATATTAAAATAAATTCCTAAACATTAGATATTAACTGGAAATTATTTATATTTTCCAACGCATTCCTCTATTCCACATCATAACTCTACCACATTCCATTTATCTAGAATTAATAGCCTCTCCCCTCTTGGACTTATGAACATTAATTTGTTAAATGTTTTCAATTAACCGCCAATTTGTCTAAAAGCCTTTACAAAAACTTTTTCTTTTGTGCATTACCAAATTTTTGTCTTAAATTAACTTTTTTAGTTTTGTGCCCTTTTCTTTTTGTTACTCTACTACCAAACATTGTCACCAACATTTTTGTTTTTGTTTGTTGTTGGTTTTTTTTTTTTGCCAGTTTCGCTTTTATTATAACCTTAACAAATTTGATTGTCACAGCAGAGAAAACGCTTTTAACGCTTTTGAGACGAACGCACACACATACAACCCCCCAAAAAAGGCTACAAGGAACCGATGGCAAAAAAAATTAGTACTGACGACATCTATTCCCCAAACAAAGGGAAAAACTATAAATGGTATAGTTTTATGCTTACACTCTCACACTCACTTCCTCGGAGAGACAGTGAAAGATAGCAGCGCGCGCAATAAGCTCACACAAAAAGTGTGTACATTCATATTGTGAAACTTATACTAAACTAAAGTTTAATTGAAAAAGTTTAGTTTTTTTTTTGTTTCAACGCTTCTGAATTTTTTTCTTTTTTTTTTGCCAATGTACGAACTTTTTGTATAGCGGCGTTCACGTTGCCACTTCTTCTGTGTATGGAAGTGGCACTTCTTCCGTTTTGAAAGCAGCAAAGCGTTGGAGAAGCCAACAACAAATTGCTACTTAAAGTACCACTCTTAAGTGTGTTGAATGAGCAGCAGCAGCACTGGCAGCAAGTGATGAGTGCGAGTGTGAGCGTCTAGTGAGTAATGAATGGCAAAATGGGTGTGAATATTGGTGGGATGATACTACTATAGAGTAGAGTTTCTTAACGTGGAAAAACGTAGATAATTAAAATTTTAAATATACTTAAATTTGGGATGAAAACCTTCAGCATGATGTGGACAAAGAATTGACAAATTTTTGCTCCATTTGCAAGAACGCCAAGGAATCCTATAAGGAACACACAGAGACATAAATAATAGACGTATATACTGTGAAACTATCGTATTGACCTCATATCGAATATCAATGGCTTTATATTATAAATAAAAAGCGACTTAATAAACGGGTGTCCTACACTTTTTGTGCGGTCCTATTTTAAAAACCATTTCTATGATATTTAAAACAACCCAAGCATTCGCTCTCACTGCTACTATGACATTAGATCCTATTAGGAGCATACACACATACATACAAATATTGACATTTATATACTACGTGAAGATTTGTTAAACTTATTCTAGCGCCGCCTATCATATACAAATTTTACTATCTGCAAAAAAAAACGGATACAGAAGCAGAATGAAGCTAACAAATGAAATTCAAAGTATCACCACTATCTCATGAATGACATACGAATGCGGACTTTTACGACGTTAGAAACTTTTCAAGCTTTCGCCCGCATCTCAGGTATGACATTAGATTATATGAATAGCACAGAAACACATACATACAATTATTGATTTTGATATACTGCGTGAAGATTTGTTTGACAAAATCTAGCGCCATCTATTGTACAATAATTGTACTATCTTTTCAATAAACACAGATGCGAAAGAAGGATGACGCAAACTACAAGAAGTAGTTGTACTATAATATAAACTATAGCTCAAGTGTAAGCTTTGATATGACTCGCATATGCCTCTATACCACTAACGGTATAGGAGCCTATGGACAACACACAGACATACTTTTTTTAAACATCAGATGTAAAAATCTTAGAATAACTCCAGCGCCACCTATAGTACAATAATAAAACCATTTTACAGGCTATCGCTAATACTTTGACCTTAAACTACTGCAGTTTCAAAGCTATCACTTACAAGTTGTATGAGTTTAATATGAACACAAATTTAATAAGTTCTCATACATATAATTTCCTATAAAAATTAAAGCTTTTATTTTTAATGATTTTAATTAAAATCTTGGGTATAAACAATTTTAAATGTTGACTAGTAGCCAATAGAAATTTTCTAAAAAAAATTCTATATAACTATATTAACTGTCTGTGTGTTCGTAATAAACTCCCACACTTTTCTTACGAAAGCATTGGAACTTTGATAGTCAAAAGTAAAAGTATTAGCCATAGTTTGTATAATAGTTTAATTTCTGTTGCGTTGATGGCTCTTGCTTTATTTTAAAATGTTTACTTAATATGTTTAAAAAAAGTGTGTCTGTATGTTGTTCATGGGTTTCGTTACCGGTGAGGGACAAAGGAAGATTTAAGCGAGAAATCACTGCATTCTCTTGGGCGATAGTTTTTAATATATATATGTGTTCCTCTAACTCCCATTGGAGCATAGGGCGTCAATTACAGCCGTCCGCCATCGGACACGGTTTTGTGCAATCGATCTTAATTGGTTCCAGGATACGCCGAGGTTACTCATTTCGCTTTCGGTGGAGCGTCGCCATGTTATACGTGGTCTTCCACGCCGACGACCTGCCTGATGGAAGGGATTCCATTTAAGTGCCTGCTTAGCCACGTTGTCATCATTTCGGCGAAGAGTATGTCCAATCCACTGCCACTTACGCTTACGAATTTCCGTTGCCAGTGGTATTTGCCGTGATCGCGACAACAATTCTGCATTTGAAATGGTACGCGGCCAGAAAATACGAAGTATTCGTCTAAGGCAGCGATTGACAAAAGTTTGAAGCCGATTGGTAATACTACTGGTAACTTTCCAAGTTGTACATCCATACAGCAGAACAGACTTCACACATGCTTCGAAAATTCGCAGTTTTGTATGGAGGCTAATTTTGTTATTTTGCCATATTGGAGCTAGTATACCGAACGACGATCTTGCCTTGTTTATTCTGCCCTCTACATCTAAATCGGAACCTCCTTCAGCATCAATCTCACACCCCAGGTAGCAAAAGTTTGGAGCATATTTGTAGGTTTCATCACCTACCCTTAATGGAGCTGTTGTTTCGGTTCCTATGCTAAGAGTCTTTGTTTTGCTGGTGTTTATTTTAAGACCCGTATGTTGCAGCTTTTCCTGGAGATCTAATGTTGTCCGTTTTAGATCACACAGCCTATGGGAAAGCAAGCAAATATCGTCTGCGTAAGCCAGGTAATTTAGGTATTTGCCGTTGATATGCCATTGTATTCCTTGGCTTCGGTTCTCGATGGAACTAAGAACATCTTCCATAACTACTAGGAATAATAGAGGTGACAATATGCATCCCTGACGCACTCCACTTTGAACATGGAATGGGTCTGAGAGCTTTCCTTTATGGAGAACGAAGCATCTGGCCTGGTTATAACTTTTTAATATAGTACAACTTATATATGACATAGGGTGCCGTGAGGAAACAGGCAGCTAATCTAATATTTTTTTATAGTGTAAAGCATTCAAATATGAAAATGGTTCAAGAATTGTAGACGCCGGACTTAAATTGCTGTTTTAATTTCAGTCACAATGATATTCCGCTGCTTTTATGACTAAAGTAACTGAGAAATCATTTTGGATCACCACAATAAACATTTGAGAACCCCTGAATCTGTAAGTGTTGCTCATTCACACATTTGTTCACACACTCAGCCACATTTAAATTGACTTCACAACACAGTCTGTCTGTGAAACTATTTGGTTTTAGAGAATTATATGCAAAAAAAAAAGCTGTAAATGCTGTACATATATACAAGAGTATATAAATGTATTTTCTCGTTCTTTTTTATGATTTTTTAATTGACCCAATTTGTTTTAAGTACTTAAAGTTTTATTTCTCTGAATGTGTATGAGTGTAAGTGTCTGTGTGTTGGAGGATGGCTGGCTGCTAGGCTAAGTTTTGTTAGTGTTAATTTGTGCAAGTAAATAAATGTTGCAAAAACGGAAATGTTTTCTATAAAAAAAGTATTGTAGCAAGCTATAAGTAGGTATTACGAATGGGCGTCAAGGTGTCTAAAGTGATTATAATTATCATTGTAATGACAACACAATTGCAATCATCATCATATAATGGGTGAGGAGGGGGAAGGAGAAAGCATTGCAATACAGCAACAACAACATATAATAATAATGAGTACCTTAAAGGCGGGCGCATAGTTTAGTGTAGTAAATTGTTAATAAGATGGTTGCTAGCGACTAGCGAAGCAATAGTAGCGGTGTACTTGATGCGTATTTGTAAGAAAATTTGGCGCTCAACGTAGACGCCACCTATCAACCATAAAGTGTACTATATCTTTGGATAGTAATAATGATTTATTTAAAAGTCTTTTCCATTTTTTCAAGGCAATAGCCTTTGATAAGATTTGTTGATTCCCAGGATCATTCCAAAACGATCAACTTGATAAGTATTTGTAAGAAGTTGTGGTACTTAATGTATACGCCACCTATCGATCAGAATGTGTACTATATTATTGGATTCATAATGAATTAGAAAAATATTCTGGAGTAGTGTATTCCATTTTATGGCAATGATTTATTTAAAAACCCTATCAATTCCTTAAAGTCTATGGAGTTATGAAAATAACTTTCTAATCCGGTCCAATTGAATTTTAAGAAGTTTTGGTACAAAACCCCGCCGCCACTTATTGAACATAGATTGCACTATATTATTGGATAGTTAATATTGACTTAATAATAAATTAGTTAAAAAAATACTCTGAAGGAGTGTATTTCTTTCATAATAATGATTTATTCAGAAGTCCTACAATTTTTTTCCAGTCTATAGCGTTTGTCAAGTTTTGAAGGTTCTCAGATCACACAAATATGATTTATTTGATAGAAGTTTTGGTACTCAACCTAGCCGCCACCTATCGAACATAAAGTGTACTATATTATTGGATAGTAAATATTGACCTCGCAATAAAGTAGATAGAAAAATAGTCTGAAATTGTGTAATCCATTTAATGGCAATGATTTATTTAAAAGTCATACCAATTTTTTAAGCCTAGGAGTGTATTACAGTTTAAGGCTGTTGTTTGGTTTTTGTTTAATGATTTATTTAAAAGTCCTATCAACTTTTAACCCAGCCGCCACCTATCATACATAAAGTGTACTAAAAAATGTAAAACTATCTGTACTTGTATATATTGACATCACAATAAACTAAATAGAACAATACCCTGGTGGAGTGTATTGCATTTCATGATAATGATTTTTGAAAATGTCTCATCAATTTCTTCAAGTTTATAGCCACCTTAACACTACTACTGCCATATCCCAAAAAAAAACTTAAGTAGCAGCCCCCCATAATAATATGTACTTTTTTCAAAGTTTCTCTTTGTTTGCTTTGAAATGCATTTACTTTCATACCACCTAGATTGCATTTCCGTGATAAGTTCCATTTGAAAAAAAAAACGAACAACGTTAAAGCTCTTGCGCCCAATTGACCAGTCTTCTTCTCCTTGGCAATATTGACGGCTTTGCCTGGTTGGTATTATTAACAAGAGGAGAGAAAATCCGTAAACCATAACTAATTATGCAGCTCTCGCATAAACAACAATATTAACTACAATTTGTTTAAATCAATGCATAACCATACAAACGATTAAAAATTAACGAATCCAAAGAAACAAAGGCAATAAAGTGTTGAAGGAAATTTTACTGCCGTTTGCGAATCGAAAAAATATAATTTTAAAATCTTCGAAATCAACGAAGTGTAACATAAATTGAATAGAAGTTGAATTTTAATTATAACAAACAAAAAATTTATGGTGTTAAAAAAAACTGTTATGAAATAGCCTGTAAGCTTTAGTATAGCAAAATTAGACGATTTGAACGCTCGCGCCTTGTTATAATATGAACTGTTTGTGTAGATGGCCACCATTATAAAGTGGTGGTCATAATCCACCATATGAACAAGGAAAACAATGTTTTATTAAAAATTATATACAAATTATTAAACAGAGTATTAGCTGATACAACAGGAGGTTCCTGGTTTCAAACAACTTTCAAACAAATAATAGGCGGAAAAGCCAATTAAAACAGAATTGCTATACCTGTTCGTTATCAACTTCCAGCCAAAAGCATCTCTAGATAATTTTCTACAAAACTAATAGCTATGCCAAGAATTATGCATTAATACTTAGACTACCATGATAAATAAACTCCTTGCCATCTACTTAATACGATGAGTTGTTGCCATGTCAAGGTGTTTTTCTAAGGCACTCAACGAAATCGTCTTTGCTAATGCAGCTAGCACGGTTGGGCAAGGGTATTAAATTGAAGTGTAGTTATCCTTATGGCGTTGCATATTAGCTGCCTTATTCATTTATTCTTAGCAGAGGAATAGTAGTATTTGAAGCTGTCCATCTAAGGATTTTAAACAGTATTCTTCTGCATTTACACTTCATTCTTTAGCTGCCATAGCATCGGCATTCATCTGTCTCCGTATGAAACATCTAAACATCCATCTATCTAACTATCTATCCATTCAACCATCCATCTTCTTATGTAGCAGTACTCTACAACTTAGTGATGTTTCTATGAAGTATCCTAGTAGTATCTTGAAGATGTTTATTTTTTTTCTTCTCGCCCAGTTCATTTTTACTGACATCATGTCCGAATACTCTAAGAGTTGAAGTTGAAAGCTTGTTAAGCTCTCTTGTTTCGTTTCGTTTTTGTTTTTCTTGTTGCACAACTACTTGACATTTTTATACTGTGTTTGTAGCATTGAAATTCTTACTATAAGGAACTCTAACGCCGTGAATTTGTTTCAATGCAATAACCAACAAGTAGAGAAGCTAGAAAATAATACAGCGTTAGATGAGAAAGAAAGCTAGCGAGTGTTGTATAAAAAAAATATATTATGAATTTTTAATATGTATTAGTTAGCCATGACTATAATGTCCCGGGTACAGTGGGTCGCGGAAAGGTCGTTGAAGGGTGGAAGAAAGTAATCCAAGTCGTAGTAGATAAGATAGACAAGGAGTTACATTGCCAACCAGAATTTAAATTTTAAAAAACTGCAGTAACACTAATACATAAGAATTCAGGTTATTTTGATACCTTTCCAAACTTAAGCTGACTGCAGTAACATTTAGCAGCAGTTACTAGCCAACACATTTTTTAAACTAATTTCTAAGCTGCGAGAAGATTGTAGTGACTGCAAACGACTGCAATAACATTTACTAATAGCTGGCCATCCATTTACAGTCTCAGCATATTTTTACCTGTTTTCTGATTAATTTCAAAACTTTGAGAAAACAGCAGTAACAAACAAATTGTTATTTGTGAAAAAAGTAATACTGCTTACCACAATTAAATATTTAGGAAGTTTGCAGTAACACTAATACTTAAGAAATCAGTTTTTTTTATACCTTTCCAAACTTAAGCTGACTGCAGTAACATTTAGTAGCAGTAACTAGCCGACTATGTTACAGCATCAGCGTATGATTACACATGTTTTCTAACAAAATTCTCATCTGCGAGAAGATTGCAGTAACATTTACTAATTGCTAGCCATCCATATTACTGTCTCAGCATATTGTTACCTGTTTTCGAACAAATTTTAAAACTTTGAGCAAACAGTTTAATATTTGGGCAGACTGTAGTAACACTAACACTAATATAAGAAATCAGGTTTTTTGACATCTTTCCCAACTTAAACCGACTGCAGTAACATATAGCAGTACGAAGCCAACTAGACTACAGCATCTGCGTCGTGTGATCACACATTTTTTCTAACTAATTTCTCAGCCGCGAGAAGATTTTACATACTGCAGCCGACTGCAGTAACATTTATAATTAGCTAGTCATCCATACTACAGTCGTAGCTTTTTTCCCCTTATGATGACTAATTTCAAAACTTTGAGAAAACTGCAGTAACAATGGAATAGTTGTGACTTGTGAATAAAAGTAAATGTAAAGTTTTACGACAAAATTATATTTTGCATATTTATATTTATTTTAAAGTTTATATTTTATATTGAAGCTTGCCCCATACAAAGTTTTTTCCCTATTTCTTCTCTTACACCGACTGCGGTAACATTGAACGGTACCTAGCTAACCAGTTAACAGCCTCAGCGTATTTTCGTCGATTTTCTGACTAATTTCTAAACTTTGTGAAGATTGCAGTAACAATGCACCGCTATTACTTCGGAGAAAAAAATGCGAAATAAAATGTTGTAGTAGAAAATTTTCTTACATGAAGTTTGCCCTATACGAAGTTTTCCCCTATCGCCAGCCGCTGTTTGCCCACAAATCAAATATCATTTGGCAAATAATTTTAAAATTACTCAAAAATTTCACTAGCCAATAGAAATTAATTAAATTTTTTTATGGATTTTTCAATTTATTGTATCAAATTATTTCTTTTTTTGACTAATTCTAAACATTGCGAAGATTGCAGTAACTTCTATGATTAATGCTCGTGAACAAATAATGACCAAAAATTTTTTAAAGACAACTTCTTACTTGCATTGAAATTTCTTCATTTTCCAGCACTTTACCGATAAACGAATATATTTCGTCACAAAAGTCAAGGTCACTGCAGTAACATTTTGCAATTAGTGATACAACATCATGAACGCAAGCATAACAGTGATAGCCTGTCAAAAGAATTCTTTTGCATTACCCTTTTTTATTTTTTCACATCTAATGAGAAGATTGCAGTAATTCGGTTTTAGCAGCAAATCGATCATTTTCGGTCAACAAGAATAGGTATTTTAAGGTTTACTTTATTGGTCATATAGAAAAACCGTAAACTACCATTAACATTCAACCAATCAAAACGTCAAGCTGGCTGCAGTAACATTGAGCATTTAGCGATGAGACTTTATATGCATAAGAATAAGGGCATGATTATACACTAATTTTTCCATTTCTTTCAAACTAATGAGAAGACAGCAGTAATTAGATCGACGATTTTCATTCATCAGATATATTTAGATACTAGTTTAGTATTCAATAATCTTTCCATAATTTTGAAAAATAATTAAGAAAATCTGAAATGACAAAAATCATAAAACGTTCTATGTGTCAAGCCCACTGCAGTAACATTTTGCATTAAGCGATGCAGGCGTCATAAGCATCATAAGCGTAAGCATAAAAGTGTTAACCTTCCAAAAGAGATCTGCATTCTTTTTTACAACCTTTTTCTCTTTGTTTCCATTCTTTGAGAGGATTGCAGTAATTACATATTAAACATAAATCGATGATTTTCGATCAGCAGGAATATTTAGATTCTACTATACCATACAATGTTCGAATCTCATTTTCGAAAATCATATTAGACAAATCTAGAACTACCCAAAATCGTACAACCATTCAAAACGTCCAGTTTACTGCAGTAACATTTAGCGATTCCGCAATATGAGTGTAAGCATAACTGTTAACCTTCTAAAAGTTATATGCATTACATTACTTTTATATGTTTGCTTTTTCAATCTATGAGAAGATTGCAGTAATTTCAGTTTTAGCCACAAACCGATAGTATAATGTCCAGAAGAATATGTTGATTCTAATTTACCATTCAATGATCTTCCCCTTATATTCAAAAATCATTTAGACAAATATGAAATTACCTAAAAAAAACACTTTCCAAAAAGTCGAGACCACTGCAATAACATTTAGCATTTATCCATGCGACATCATAAGCATAAGAATAGAGATGTATACTTTTTCAAAAGCGACCTGCAAAATGTTACACTTCCTTTTTCTATTCTTTTTCAAACAATGAGGACATTGCAGTAATATAATATTAGCGGCAAATCGACAATTTTGGCTCAACTAAATTATGAATATTTTACATTACTATTGAAAACGTATCGCATTTTCATAAGCAACAATATTGCTTAGTATTTTTTAATTTCAATTTGAATTCCTAAAGCGATTGCAGTAACTTTTATTAATAATCAGCTGAACAGGCCATGCTATCAGTATTGAATAGAATACCCGCTTGTAAATGCTGACTTTTGTAAATATACGTTCTCAATTTTTAGAAGAATTTTTTTAATGATATTCCATTCATCTATATCCGAGAGAATTTCTGTGAATTTTATAAATATATGTTCTCAATTTTTTGAGAGAAATTTTAAACGATTTTCCCTTCATCTATATCCGAGAGAATTTCCGTAAATTTTTTGGTGTGCATTTACCGATTACTTTAGAAGCTTTCTGTAGTGACATATCATTGCTTTCTTTTTATGTGTCAATAACTTTTCACATTTTTGTCTCCATTAAGAGAACAATTTGGTCATGCCTCAACTCTCTGAATGAATAATCCTAAGTTAATTGACAGTTTTTCGAAAACCTGCATTCGTTTATGTATAAACAAAGCAACAGTAACATATTCTTAAATATCAACATTTAAATTTAAAATGTCTTTCATATAAAAACCCCCTACAAACCACTGTCTCTTTAATATTGTTGCACTTTTCTGTAATACTTCTGTGTAGCTGCAATAAAACGCTCAACTTTAAAGAGCTACACGATACTTATGCTGACAGACTAGCGTTGAGTGCTTCTCGTCTGCATCTACATTTCCTTTGCGTCTTCTTGCTCGCTCAATTCTCAGGTCCAACAAAGTCATCATTATCATGCCAAGCTGCGGACATCTTTTACCCACCCATCATCATTGCCTCTAGCATAAGACAGTCTTGTAGAAATTCTACGCTATTTTGTTGCAGTTGTTCTTTTTCATGTACTATTCTGTATATCTTGTGTTTATTATAATTTGTGTATTAGTTGTCATTCTCGTTGACGAGGTGGAGGATGACGAACATCGTCTTTTTTGTCCCTCTGTCCATATCACACTTTTTTTTCAAGAGTTTTGGGTTGTGGAGAAAGAAGAATAATAATAATTTTCTTAGTGCTTTTTTGATGGCCAATGGAGAATAATTTTCTTTTTGTGCTGACACAAGGTTCAAAGGAAGATTCATATCGCATTAAGGAATCTTGTTAGTTGGTAGTTGGTTAAGACAAGAAATTAATCTAACACCAAAGATGAAAAACGCAGCCAAATGCGTTATAAATGATATTTAGCTGAGAATATGGCAACAATTTTGTTAAGCTCATCCTGTGTTGTCAGTGTAGTTGTGGTGGACAATAAACGGATATTTTGTTTTAGAAAATAAAAATGTCAAATACTAAAAAACGTGAAGAGATACTAAATTTAGGATTTCAACAAGCTTTGTTGTGTTTTATCTGTAAAAAAGAATCTGAGGTCTTATTGAATCGTCCTAGCTAAATCAGACCTGATAATTTCATACCACTGTTGCAATGATTTTAAAAATAGTACAATTTATATACTATAGGTGGCGTGTGGAAGCACGAGCAGAAATTATAAGTAATAGTAAGTTTAAGGTTTGGTTAAAATGAATGCAAGTAATGCAAGTAATTATTTTCTTGCAATACCTTTATTAAAGTGAAAAGTGTCGCTACGTTAAGTTATTGCAAGAACATAATACCTTCACTAACTTTCATTTTAAACAAACATTAACCAAGACTAAATAACACGAAGAAATACAAAAATGAAACTTTTCAACAAGTTTTGTTGTGTTTCTATATATATATAAATGTGTGTATGTATATATGTAACGTATGGACTCGAAAACGGCTGGACCGATTTTGATGAAATTTTCAGGGAATCTTCCGAATAACCCCGCGAGTAACATAGGCTACACATTGTTTGGATTTTTCTACATTTAGGGGGTGAAAATGGCAATATTCGATAATATGCAATAGCGAAGCATTGCCGGGCCCACTAGTTATCTATAAAAGAGAATATGAGGTCTTATTGAATCGTCCTAGCTAAATCAGATCTAAAGATTTCATACCACTGTTTCAATGATTTTAAAAATAGTACAATTTATGTACTATAGGTAGCGTCTTAGCAGAAATCGTAAGCAATAGCAAGTCAAGGTGTGTTTAAAATGAATGTCAGCGATGTAATTTTCGTTTTTGCAATACCTTCATTAAAGTGAAAAGTGTCGCCACTTAAAGTTATTACAATAACACAGTTACAAGTAAACAAACAAAGATATAAAAAAGAAAATTAACAAATTTTGGTATGTTTTATCTGTAAAAGAAAATCTAAGGTCTTATTGAATCACTCTACCTAGATCAGATCTGTTAATTTCATATCACTGTTTCAATAATTAAAAAATAATACAATTTATGTGCTATAGGTGGCGTCTGAAAGCCTGAGTAGATATCGTAAGTTATAGCAATAGAAACATAAAATAACATATGTTGAACTTACAAATATTGGGCTAATGCTTTTAGCATCTACTTTAACCCCCCTAGTACATTGTTATTAATCCCTTTCATCTCTTATAATGCTATGCAAAACTATTGCAGCTTACCTTGTATCATGACCATTTGTCAAGATTTGACATGACATCTTTAGGTTAGACGTTATGGGCTCCTTTTGGATTTTGTTTTTGCGGCTCTAGCGATTTACAAAGTCCTGTCATTCTTCTGTTTAAAGTTTCCCCCGCCCCATTAAGAATGATATACAAATTGCCTTAAGACCCTGGGGGTATATTTTCAAGAGTTGCATCTTCTATTCGTCTTCGTCATCACCGTCATCATCATCATCATCGTTATCATTTGTCTGTTCATAGTCTTTAGCTTACGATTATATTTCATTACGTGTTTTTTACAACAGTGCAGCAGCCAGCAACAATGTAAGGTAATCGTCATTCACAAGTCTGCTGCCAGACTTGTCAGACTTGTTGCAAGTTCAAGCCAAACGAGAGGGACAATAACAACAATGTTAGGGGGGCATCTTACTTTAATCTCAAGTCACTGTCAGATTTTGAGCGCAAGAAAAAAAATCTAAATACACTACAAAAAAGCAACGCCAAGAAATAAGAGACATGAAATTTGTTTGAGAAATTAAATTAAAATTATATATACTTTGCATAAAACGATTTAAGCGGATGAAGAGCAGACGTTAAGTTTGAAAAGGTAAAAGTAGTGAAATAAAACAAATATAAAACAATTATAAAATTACAAAAGACTGACAACAAACTTAATTCATCTAAAATTTTTAAATTAAAAGTCCTTAAGAGAAAAAACAAACGTCACAAAAAATTAAGCGTGATACCAACAAACACTTTATTAATAATAAATATCTCTTATCCAATATTTCTATTTACTTTGGCACACAGCTTTATCCCCTTTACTACGTTAAGGCTTCATCCAGCAGCAATTCACTTATGTGATAACGTCAATGCAAAATAAAGCTCACTTACATGGGGGCACGTGTCAAAACAGTGAATACAAACGAATAACGTTATGTATATTCAGTTTATGACACCATTTTTGCCTCAATTTACCCACTTTTCACACAACTGACATCAGCAAAACCGTTTCATATTTTTGTCTGATTTTTCTGCTATCGCGCGTACAAAAGTGAGATTTTGTTATTTGATATGAATTTTGAAAAAAAAAAGTTGAGTGGAAGAACAAAACGTTTCATCAGTAGCGCTGACGTTAGCTCTTTGATATAATTTGTTTGGGGAAAAAAGTAATACAGAGCTTTTTTCTCACTTTGTTATTACATAAAATAAATAATTTCATTTGAGTTATTTTTTTTACGTATCTCTTACAAGTGAATGAATTTTGTATTGCATACAAATGTTGCACTAATTTTCCATGAGCCACAAATCTGATGAGGTGGTGACGTGAACTGATAAAGGAAGAAGAGGCAATACCAAAAAGAAAGGAATCAGGAATTGAAATATGCCCCTATACGATACTTACTAACGTAAAATCGATATTAAATTATTATGGCATGTAACTTGGCAAAACGAATGATGCAGAACTTCTACTTTTTGGGGCTACTTTAACGTGCAATGCTCAGAATTGAGTCCCAAAATCATGTGTTGTACTGTGTTATTTTTCATCAATTTTATCCGATTTCCGGGAATAAAGCTTTTTCTTTTCTGCAATACCTAAAGAAAAATTCCAAAAAAATTTGCTTTTCTATTTTTTTCGGATGGTTGAAAAACCATTTTTTGGCTGAATTCAAAATATTTTTTTCAATGATATCCGATTTGCGGCTAGAGGTAGCAGAAATCTTTGTAAACATCAAAAGAATAATTAAAAAAGAAGATACAAGAAAACTTATATGAAGCAGTGATAGCTGGAAAACTCTGCAAGACCTAAAAAAAAATTATTCAAAAAATTTGCTTTACTATTTTTTGCGGATGGTTGGAAAACCGATTTTTAAGGTAATTTTAAAATATGTTTCATTAGTGATAGCAGAATTCCTAAAAAACGGCTAAAGAGACAAGAAAACTTTGTATACCGCAGTGTTAGATAAAAAAGCGATCTAGTCAGAAAGACCAAAAAAAAAATTTAAAAAAAAATCATTGCTATTTTTTTTGGGTATTTTTAGAAAAACGATTTCTAGGTTACTTTAATAAAAATTGTCAACAATGACATCCGAATTCCAGAAAAACGACAGAAGATACAAGATAACTTTGTATATGGCAGTGGTAGCTGGAAAAGTAGTGAACAAAAGAAAAATTGTAAAGGGAATTTCATAACTATTTATTGCGGATTTTTAGAAAGATTATTTCTTGAGCAATTTTAAAATATTTGTCATCAATGATATCCGAATTTCTGAAAAACAGCTAAAAATACAAGACCAAAAGAAAAATTGTAAAAGAAAAGAAACACTTTTCTGATCTTAAGCCAAATTTGATGTTTCATTTGATACACTTTAACGTAAATTTAATATATAAAACACGATCGACTAAAACTAACAAACAAACAGTTTGAAATTCCATAAATATTTTTTGCGGATTATTAGAAAAATAATTTCTTGGGTAATTTTAAAATATTTTTCATTAAAAGCATTCGAATTCTTGAATAACGGCTAAAGTTACTAAACCTTGCATATGGCAGTGTTGACTTAAAGAGTGGACTTATTTGCAAGACAAAAAAAAATATAAAAATTTTTTTTTTGATATTTTGTAAAAAAAAATTTAAAAAGATTTCCTGGAATACGGCAGGAGATAGAAAAAACTATTCTATAGGGCAGTGGCTGCTGGGGAAATGCTCTTAAAAGTTAGACCAAAAGAAAAAATTTAAAATTTTTTTTCATAAATTGTTTTTTGGGGTGTGTTAAATTTTTTTTTTTTGTTAAGTTTTATTTTTTTGTTCATCAATATTTTTCGATTTCCGAAATAACAGCTAGAGATAGAAAAAAAAGTTTGTATACGACATTGTTGGCTGGTGTCGAGTCAATCGGCATGTCCAGTAAGAGCTTCTCAAACAGTGACGTTCGCAATCGTCGATAAACAAGTAGGTGCCGTTAGTTGTGAACCTAAAAATAAAAAGCGTGTTAACTCACAACAACACGAGAAGCTGTCCCATACCTCATTCATGGGGTGTAAAGGGAAATTAAGTTTTTTTTTAAGTTTATTAGTTAAGTTAAGTTTGGTTTAGATATTTTGACTCATCACCCTAAAACTATCACCAACTATGCAATACAAAAACCCACTTCTCCCAAAAACAACTATCACAACGATACAAATAAAACATATTGAAATCAGCGATGAAGTCGAAAAAGTTGACAGAATATTTCCTTTAAGGATACCACAAAAACATCCTTTTATTCTTGGTTACTTTACCTCAAATGCAGTGACTTTTGTTGCCGGGTGTAAAGTAATGCCAAGAAAAAAAAGAAAACAATTTAAATTTTTTTATTTCCTTATTTTTTTTTCTTTGGTACATTTTGTATGAACTGCAAAGAATATGATTTGAAACTCTTTCGGTCATGGTTAAGTTGCAAAGCAACAACTTTAAGTCATTTTAGTATCTTCACACAACCAAAGGGGGTTGAGATAACCCAGCAAACCTGGTGATGAGAGATAACAAAACCCACAACAATAACGGTAAATAGTATAATAAATTAAAGTAATATTTTATAATTGGACTTGACGCTTTCGGAATATTACTTTGGAGCGCATCTTCAGTAAGGGGTTTCAAGGCATTTCAAAGCGTCTTAGTGGCGGCCAACAATAAAATGATATTGTCTTAAAAAACAGCCAACAGTCGTTTTTTGTTCGAGTTAAAAGAAAATTCTGACATTTAATTTTAAGTTTTTTTTGTTCAATGAAAATAAACAAACCTCTAAATGAATCACTCTTTACACAAGCATATTAGAATTGAAGATGAATGAAATTAGCCGTCATAAGTAAATGTTACTGTTTGTTCTCTCGGCTTATAATAAAGATTACGACAACCAATACCATTTGAAGTGTTTTGTTTAGAATAAACAAACCAACCTCTAAATGAATCATGCCTTATATTAAATACTAATCCATTACATTTAAGGTAAATTATTTAATAAAGTTAAATGTCACGTGTTTTTCAAATAGTTAATAATAAAGTTTCCCACATTCAATGCTACTTTAAGGGTTTTATTTAAAATTAAAAACAAAACGTCTAAATGAATTACCTCTAAACATTAGTCTTCAACGGTTTTTTTATAGTATTTAGATGACAATATTTTTCAGCCCTTATCACTCACTTTCTATCTTTGTTTATTTCGCTTATCTTTTCTATCGCTCACTCCCACATATTTTACTGGGTTATTGCCACAACAAGTGTTTATTTCATTCATTTCACAATGACAATTTTTTTTCCAATTTTTTTCCTGTAACATTTTAGCGTCTGAATGCTTCAGCTACAACAACAACCCCGCCAACATATAAACTAAACTCTCGTATAAATGACGTATGAAGTGCATGACACTTGTTACGTGTTTCCACTCAAAATCGAGTCAGCGCGCCCCCTCTGCCTCAGTGAGTGACATCTCTTACGCATCGATGAACATTTACATTACGTCGTCAGTGGAGGCGACGACGTATGACCAAAAATCCGCTTAGTATACACGGTATCCCAATAATGTTTACAAACAAACAAACAGACAAACGACGAATCCATCAACACACAACAACATTACGTATGGTGGTTATGCAGCGGTATAGCTGGAAAAGTTAAGGGAGAGAGGAAGGAATTATGGGAGAGTAAAATTTAAAAAGTAACGATTTGTTCAGTTGGTCGCACCTTTACAAACATCAAAGCAATTATTATGGGAGGGGGAGGAGGGGGGAATGGATGGTTAGTCGGTTGGTTGGCTGACTGGCTGATTTTTTTTCATTCATATGTAAACGTCAAATGGGAAGTGTAGCAGCAGCAGCAAAGTGAATAAACAGTGGTTTTAAAGAGGCGAAAGAAAACTATTAAGAAACATAAAAAAAATTATTATAAACGTAGTCTACGTTGCGGCAGAATGACTCAGCACAAGATATTTGAACTGCAGTTCCTTAAAGTTTACAGAAGTATATTTTTTGTAAAAATATGACCTTTGAACTGATTTTCATTCATTCACATGTAAAAGTTAAATGGTAAGTGCATAAGCAGCAAAGTGTATGAACAGTGGCAGTTTTAGAGAGGCAAAAGAAAATCTTAGCAAATCAAAAAAAAAAAAAAACTCAAAAATGTTGCATTCTTTTAGGATTGTAAACATAGTCTAAGTTACAGCAGAATGAGACAGCACTAGGTTTTTGGACTAACGTTCCTTAAAATTCAAACAAGTATGTTTTTAGTAAGAATATGACCTCTGACCTTAATGCATCTTGGCTTTCAGAATAGCACCTAACTATCACGCCAAGTTTTTTTCCCAAAGTTTCAGGCCACGTTCAACAACTTTGTTTATATCTACGTTTAAAGCACTCTATAAATTTCTGTGTCTGTGTGTTGGTCATAGACTCGGAATCTAGTTATACTACAGTTATAAAATTAATACACGATATTTTGAATATACAAGCAAAGTTTTTTACAGAAATTGGAAAAAAAAATACGAGAAGTGGTTCATGACATAACATAGTGCGAAATTATAAGTCAGGGTGAAGAAGGTACTAGGTCAGTATAGTAAAAAAGGGATTGGCGTACTCATGCCATACATACGCATATTTATGTACAACGTATGAGTAATATAAATTGTATGCGGATTATATATTACTCATACGCCTATCGTTTCAATATTGTGGTTTTATAGTTGAATTGGAGATTTCATTTGATAACATTAGTCTTGATTTTTTATACGGTTATATTAATAGGAACTATTTATTTAAGCTTTAGCTATGTCTTTATTTAGCCTTAGCCTACAGCTGATGAATTAAATTAGAACTAATCAATGGTTCTTGAGTTATAGATGAAAAACTAAGCAAACAAGCACCAAGATAAGCAAAAAATATAAAATATCATAAAATTTAGTTGGCTTTACAATATTTTGTAATATATAATTTTTTTATATAATGGACGAGCTGGAACTTTGTGTAATAATATACCAGAGTGGCCTTAACAATATCCCAAATATTACTACTTTACCAAAGTTTTTAATTTTTCTCATTTCTTTGGTTTTACCTTTCAAAATATTAACTTTTTTTATCCCAACATTTAAAATGAAAACTAAATGTTATTCAAAATATTATACTAACAACATAAAAATATATAAAATCATAAACTTGAGACTAAAACAAAATTTATTACTATCCAATACAAGACAATGCATTTACTTGGCCACTACAAACTGAAGACGTCTCGCAGCAGTGCCAGTGAAATGGATGACTAAACAAGCACTCTCAAAAAGCGTTCGCCCACCCCACCACCATAGCCACCACAACACAACACACCAGGTTGGCATGTCTCTATGAGTGAGTGTCGTCTTCTGGGTTAATTGGCCAATAAATTATTTACAAAAATATTTGTGATACCAAAACAAAAAACAAACACAAGCGGCCATATACTTCAAATTTCTCTCGCTAACAATGATTTTTTTAAATTGGTGGAAGCTCACTACGATGGGGTATAGTGATCGGCGAGGTACTTAAACGAAAGTCTGACCTATAGGTTAATTTATCTGTGGGGCGAGAGAGGGAGAACACACCTTCTTTGCTATACAAACTTAAAGAAAATAATTGACCAAAAACATTATTATAAACGTAAATTAGTATAAATTGTATTTAATTGTTTGTATGTGTAGATTGTAACAATAGTACAGAAAATGTCCGATAGGTGGCGCATACGCTTCTTTAAGAGACTGCGTCTTTGCACAGTGAGGGCGGTTGGAAAAAAAACCGTCAAAAGATTACAGCTTTTTAAATATTCTGACCGGCCATGACATAGTACAGAAAATGTCCGATAGGTGGCGCATAGACTACTTATTTACACAGTGAGGGAGGTTTGACAAAATACAGTAATTATATTACAGCTTTTAAAATACTCTGGTTGCATAATGGATAGAACACGCGACTACCATGTGGGAGATCCCGTGTTCGATTACCGCCTCCAATCATCTACATATTTCTTTCATTGCCGGACCCCTCAATGTTGTCGACAGCAACTTCGCTGTATAAGTGTCGAGTCAACCGGCATGTTTAGTAAAAAGCTTCTCAAACAGTGACGTTTCAATTCGTCGATAGTTCAGGAGTAGTTAGGCTTTCAGAATATTGCATAGATTCATTGATCTACTGTTAATTCCATGTTTAGATTTATACGCCATTTTGTCAGTATTTTATATAAATCTAATAAAGTCTGAGCTTTTAGGGATACAAAAAAAACTTGTTCTTTCATTGTCGGCTCCCCTCGAATGTAGTTGACAGCAACTTCGCAGTATAAGTGTCGAGTCAATCGGCGTGTCTAGTAAGATCTTCTCAAACAGTGACGTTCGCATTCGTCAATAAACAACTAGGTGCCGTTAGTTGTGAATCTAAAAAGAGAAAGCGTGTAAATTCACAACAACGTGAGAAGCTATTCCATACCTGATTCATGGGGTGCAAAGGGAAATTAAGTTAAGTTCTTTAGGGATCCTTTTAGCATTTGTTAAGTTACACTACAAACCTTCCCAGTCAGGTAGGCAAGCTCATGGTAAAGTTTTATTATAATCGCATGATTTGTATAGGCGACCATATAGAACACACAGACATGAAATCAGTTTTAATGCGAAAATGACTGGCCAGAATGTATACAAGTTCATTTAGGCCTATTATTTAATTTCAAGTAAAAACAATATAAGTTGGTGCAATCACTTGAGCTGCGCTAAATACAACAACAGAACAATTTACAAAAGATAGGTGGCTCATAGTCAATAGAACTGCTCCTACTCTGTGAAAGCTGAAGTCTGTAAAATCTCCATAAGCCTCGGCATAACAAATTGTGATGTCGATTCTTTAAAGGTATTGTATACTTCTAGCGTAAGGTTTGTGACAAAATTGCATTACATAATAGGCAACGCTTAAGTAGGACATAGAAATAATACTCAAAAACTAGTTAAAAACCATTCTGTAGAAGATTATAAGTTTTTATTTTCATCGAAAACATTATTGTACCAACAAAACAGTTTCAATTATGTGATACCCATTTCTTTGTCTCATTTACTAATTTTCTGACTTTTTGTACAACTACTGACCTATTTTTCGTTTGTTGAATTAATGATTCGTCTTATTTTTTCGACAAAATCTCTCAAGTTTCTGTTTCCATCCTACCCATCACGTGCCACAATCCAAATACATGACATTTATAAGAAGCTGCTCAATTGCTAAATTTTGAAATTGTTTTATTTTTTTGGTTGTTTTCTGTTAACCAGTTTTTAAGTCTGATCTGATATCACTTCAGCCTCTGCAATTAATATGTATGTCGGGTTTTAGGAGTAATGAACACGACGACATCGTAGTCAGTCAGCCAGCCAGCCAGCTAACCACAGAAAGAAACTTGTTTCAAATTTCAAGTGTGAATCAATATTTTGCATTATTAAAGCGCTTTAACAGGTGGACGCAAAGTAGTGAATTAGTATTTCGAAAAGATCATTTATTTAAATATAATTAAACTGTTATCATTGCCGCTGGCAACAATTCGGTTGCAAAAAGCAAAGAAGACGAAAAAAAACTTTAATAGAAAAAAACAAAATGATTGATTTGATAAGTAGATAAATAATAAAAATTATTAGGCTTAGGACCGATTGTTAGTTTTTTCTTTGAAATGTATATGTCTATAGACAATACGCAAGCTGAATTTGAATAAAGTGAAAAAGAATCAATATACATAGACCGTACATGATAAAGGCAAGAGGCGCACTTTTGCAGTACGTGCTCACAAAAAAGACTACAAAATTAAATAATAAACAATAGACTTATAGGTAAACTATTTAATATATACTTAAAATGATGCGTCATACATTGCTGAGCTCATCTTTAAGGATTGTACATCAATCTTATGAAGTCTACGCCTTTAAGGATCCTTTAGAGCATCATTATGTTACACTATAAACCACCCCACACCTGTAGACAGCAATTTGGCAAAGTTTAACTACAATCGCATGATCTATATAGGCGTAGACACATATAATTGGGTCAACAACCTTATTGCAAGTTAACGAAATGTAAGCTTGTACCACTCTTTTTTTTATAAAACTGCGGTGAATACATTAATAGTAACATTGATGTACGATACGAGGCTCACGGGTTCAGTGCTTCTTCTCTCTGTGTGTGTGTTCGGCATAAGCCTCTGCAAACTTAAATCAATTTTGCTGCAGTTTTGTCAAAAGTGTTACATTCTTCTGGGCAAAAGTTTGATTGAATTCTTTCCAAAAAAGAAGACGCATGAATGAATTAATGTACGATAGGTGGCTCATGAGCTCTTTGCTACTTCTCTAAGGTCAGTGAGCTTCCCATAGGCTTCTGAATCATAAAGTCAATTGTGATCTATATATGGCAAGAGTGTTCTATACTTATAGGCTACGGTTGGTGATGGATTCATTGCATAAAAGTAGGTGCTTGATTAGGACCTACAAACAGTATAAAAGTTGTCATCAATAACTCATACCTTCAGCCCTTGGAGCCATTTAAAACAACAGTATATTTGCGAAAAATACCATAAGAGCTTTGTAGGCTTGTAGACACAATAAAGTCAACTGTCATATACAGTGTTCTATACTGCTAGGGCAAGGTTGGGGACGAATTTATTGCACCACAGAGGACGCTTCAGTAGTGCATAAAATTTGACGTCGATAAGTCACACTTTCTAAATGTAGAGGAAAAAAATTATTTACAGTATATTTGCGATAAATATCACCAAAGTACAATAAATGTCCGATAGGTGGCTGGGATGGGTTATGTCAATTGTGATATATATTTGTCAAGAGTTTTGTATACTTTTAGGCGCTTGAGTACGACATACGAACATTATAAAAATTGTCATCGATAGGACATACTTTCAGCACTTGTAGCCATTCGAATCAACAGAGATAAATATCCCAATAGTGCAATAAATATACGATAGGTGGCTCAAGGGCTTTGTACTAGTCAGCACACAATAAATTCAACTGTGATCTATATTTTTGTCAAGAGTCTTCTATATTTTAAGATAATGTGATGGTGATGAGTTCATTGCACATATTTTTTTAGCGGTGTCCTGATTAAATCCCTCTTCCAAAAAAAACTATTTATTGTAACGAAACTTATCCGTGCTTATCATTGCCATTTCTCGTGTATTATTAATGGCATTGCTTATAGTAGGTCCACATCCTCCTCCTCTGCAAAGTCTTCAGTTTCAGTGACCATCATCATAAATATAAAACATTAACTTATTTCACCCCCCCCCACATTTTACGCTCTTCTGACCACAACAAATGGTCAATAAATAACAATAATACACATGAGAGAACGCATATAAGATTCATTTTATGTGGGGGAGGGCAGTGTTGGAAAATATATTAAAACTACAAGGGTGAATAAAAGTATTTAACATTAAACATCACAAGACAATCAATCATTGACGATATGAATTACTACATCAAGCTAACAAAAAAAATATGACCAATAATAATGCGGTCCAACTGGGAAGAGAGGGAATAGTAAAATTTTCTTTACACATCATTCTGCGTCGCATATATGGGGAAGTGATAAGAAGAAATGCCACGACAAGCAGCACACAACAAGTGTTTCGTTTATTGGCTGAGGCGTACCAATGCGGAAAAGATAAGAAATTGACTGGCTGTTGACTGGCTATTTGTGTTGGTTTCTGGAAGGTCGTTTATAGAATGGGAGGGTCTAAGACTTATGTGGACTTAAAGTGAACTTTTAGGCTTAGGAACATAAGAGGATTCAATTGATTTGGACCGGCAATGGCATTGGTTTCTATTTTTTCGAAAACGACATTGTTGAGACGAACATTTCCAATAGCGAGCGTGATTTGAAGTTTGAATCCTTCTAGGAATAGAAGACGATAATTTGGACAGCAAGCTACCGCAATATTACAGCCAAAAATACCAACTCGATTATGGCCAGTATGGCATACATATCTCCCATTAGCTAGCCTAAGCTAAATTAAACGATAAGAACTCGGACGAGATGTCCTTTCAGCAAGTGCTGCGTACCCCCACAGAACAACAATTTTTTGCAAACAAGATTTCAAAGCACTTTTTCCATAGATTTGACCTCCTAAACACGAAAAAGATTTAAAAAAAAAAAATTTCTTAGGTGCCGTTTTTTTATAAAAATGTATGAATTTTTTTTTAAATTTTGGAGGTGCGCTTAATACTTTGATAATATTTTGGGTGTCTCTAACCCGATCTTCATATATAACCATTGAAGAAAACAACAAAATTCTCTACAAGTTCTTCCTTGAAAGTTTTTAAATAGGTAATGTCGTTTCGATGCTAGCGATTTAAACTTGCAAAACTGAAATTTGTATGTAAAATTTGAGGTGAAAATTTTATTTATTGTCGTAGGAAAAATAGAAAACGCAATACAAACCCTAATTTTGCATTTTTTCACATATATTTAACTTTTTTTCAATTTTAAGAGTTATGATTTTTGGCGAAACACAAAAAATTCGGGTTTTGAACGATCTTAGTTTTTTTTTTAGATTTAACCCCTTACCACTTGATAGTTGTCCTTTTTTCGGTTACAAAACACAGTATCTCGATATATATTAACATATATTGACGTATAAACATATAATGATCGACATACATATATTGGCACATACATTTATAGTTGCAAATAAAATATTAAAAATATAAAAATTTGTATGGGAATCACCTTAAGGGTTAAAGATAAAACAGGACCTTAGCGTCACGGTCCTCACGCCACCGTGAGAATCTCACACATAATGGCAAACAAGAGCCTTTTATGTAATACGAGAATTTCCTTAATATCTCACACATAGCTTGTTTAATTGCACAGCTTTTTCGACCCGCCCTTATAGAATAATCCAGTCGCCGCCTATCGTTCACAAATTACACTATTATATTCTGTTAAAAAACAAGCTATAAGAAACGAATATTAATTTCTCGTATTAAGCATAAATGCCATGAAATAAAGCCGATCTCCAACTGTTGGTCTTACAATTCTCTCTTCTAGAAACCAGCCCAAATATCTGAATGGCAGTTTGCCAAAGTTTTATGGCTTTCAGGCGGTCGCTAAGGGAGGCTTTATGGAACACACAGGCAGATAAGTTTGACGCATGGGGTAAAAACTACAATACTGCCGTGAAATGACCAATGGCATGAAATCCAACTGTTGTTCATAAATTGAGTTGTTCTAAAAATATGAATATTTGGAAATCACTTTCGAGCGTCATCTATCGTTTATAAATTGCATTGAAATAGTATAATGCGAAAAAGGTATGTAACCAGGCACAACGAAAGCAAGACATCGATAAACTGCAAGAGAAACATCATGATAAGTGCACAGAGTACCTCCGAACTAGAGTAGAACCCCAAAAGTTATATCAGACAGTTAAGACGAGAATGCGTGGAACAGGGCTGCCCTCCTGCAAGGACAGCGATGCTCAGCTAGTGACGGACCCGGGTAATGTTCAGAAGATATGAAGAGAACATTTCAGTTATTTACTGCACAAAGACACCATTGCATTAGATCCCGCTCCAACCCATGACGATAATATAAACTGTCCTAAAGGAAAGCATTCCAGGAGATTGGAGTCTTAGTCTGTTATGTTGCATATACAAGTACGGAGATCGTAGTGGGTATAAAAACTAACGTGGCATAAACCTATTACCGATTGCGTACGAGGTCCTTCTGAGAATATTGCGTGAACGTCTAAAGCAAATTGTAGAAAAATTAACACAGTACAACACATGATTTTAGGACACAATTCTGAGTACTGCACGTGGAAGTAGCCCCAAAAAGAAGATGTTCTGCATCATTTGTTGTGTGAAGTTACATGCCATAATAATTTAATATCGATTTGAAGTTAGTAAGTATGGTATAGGTAAATTTGTCACGTTTTAGGCTCTTTTGTTTGACATAACTCGAGAACCACCATTCCGCCACCAGTAGCTGAAACAAATTCTAAAAAATTAAGATATAGACATCATTGAAATCTGCGGGATGTTACTGCCGTTTTCTCATCGTTGGAAAAGGAGTCAGCAAAAATGGGTTTGGAGAACAAGACTATAATGAAGATTTCAACGAACAAAGAGTTCTCTCGATGGGGACGCACCGTCAATGTTGCAAATTAACTATCTTGGATCTTCCGTTAATAAGAATGTGAAGAATAGTGCTGCCCAATAGTTGTATTTTTAGATTGCGGCTGCTCTTTAGTAACACGACCTTATCTCGAGATACTAAGAAACAACTATAACAGGTGATATTTTACCCAAGATGGTTGAAAATGCTCCATCGGGAAAGGTGTTTTCAGGCGAAGCTGAAGGGCGGCTCAGAGCAGGAAGACCCAAACTCCGTTGTAAGGACCAAGTGGTAGGCGACGTTCTACCATATGGTAGGACTTACTGGAGAACACACGCAGAAGAACGAAGCGTGTGGAATTCTTAAAAAATTTCAGGCCCCAAATTAATCAACCACGTTCGTAAGTTGTAAAGGGCCACTTAAGTAATTAAGCAAGAAATTATTGCGTTGGTATACTTAAAGGCGCTTTAAACATAACATGATAACTGCATACATTTAGGCTTAAGGGTTTTAATAAATATTGTTGCCTATTTTTTTTTTTTGATAAGATATTTTCATATATCGACACCTCGTGCACCAAAAAAATAATGAGTTTTTAATAAATTTTTCGGTGAGAAAAAAAACTGGTTTATTTTGCTTTTTACTGACCGTGCTAACGTCCAAAATTAATCAAGATGTCGAGATAAAATTTGATTGGAATTATTATGTCTAAGACCTTAAATATTCCTAGCAAAGCCCAAGACTCATATTCTTAATGTTCTATATTATTTTTCACTGCACTTCGTAATTTAAATAATAATAATTACAAAAACTTGGCTCGACTTACAATTTGTTCCTTAAGATCCTTTGTACGTGAGAGTGGTCCCAACCATTGATGTAATCCAATATAGCGTTTTTGTACTAATTTTAATGCCGGTGCTCCTTGAGCATACGGGCCGCCCAAAAGGGCACTGGCTGTTTCTAAAACCACCATAGTGATGCTAAAGAAGTTATAGTTGCGACGACGGCGACGTTGACGACGTTGAAAAAACCGTTGAATATAATTATGTTGTTAAAGAACACACAAAGAGAGTGATTCTTTGGTTTTATATTTTTTTTTTTTTTTTTTTGACACGAAGTGTATATAAGTGTTGTAAGATTTATCAGTTATATTGTGTGTGTTGTTTTTTTGTTGGTTTGTTTTCTGGGTATGTTGTTTTAAATATTTTTAAACTGGGCGATAAACTACATCCGTTGTTGTTATTATTATTAATTCATATAAAGATGATAGTATGAATTATTTTTTTTTTTTTTTGTAATATTATTTGATTGTATTTTGTATTCTTTGCACAGAGGGGGATTTTAATTTTTGTAATTTTTACACCAATATATGTGAATTTCAATTTTGTTATAGTATTATTTTGATTAAGGATTATGGATCCTGTATTCTCATATAATTTTTTGTTGTAGTTGTTGATTTTTGTGTTAATCCTTTAAATGTTTAATCAGCTTGAGGATATGATGATTTCTGCTGAAATATGACACTTGATGAAAATATGGCGAGAGAAGGGCAAACAAAACTGTAACAAATCCGGGTCTTACTCTGCTTCCAACCACACACACACACACATGCTCGCGCCAACAAACAGATCATCAGAGTTATGTTAGTAATCTAGAGGATGGCTGGAGGATATCATCACTAGTAGTAGTCTAGTTTCCAGCACACTCAGCTTATTCACATGCACACACACACACACAGTTACACACACACACATCAAAATTATCCACAGGCGAAATGCGAAATCCTTTGAAATCGCTTTCAAGCACGTTCGCCCATATAACAAACACAGGAATTTTAATTAAAAATTTAAACAACGAAAAAGACACAAAAAAAAATACGCAATGCCTAATTTTGGTTTGTTAGTGAAATTTTTCACTAGTTATGAACGGGTGGACGGTCTTATAGTTAAAAATTAAAAAATAAATTTTAAGTGTTCAGACGGCTGAATTTTTAGGAGTTTTAAACCTTTTGTATTATTTGTGCAGTTATAAACTTGGGTAGCGATAATGACATTTAAGTAGAATTATATTTTTCATAAATTTTTTTTTTCACAATTTATCTGTTTCGTATAATTTTTTTTGATTATTTTACAGGAATTACAAAAATTACAAAATTACTCTATAGGTTTGGCGAAGTTGTGAAAAAGTGAAGATTATTATAAATATTTTCGTTTAGACAGAAATTCTCAAGATTTACATGTTTAACACGACGCATTTTATATCGTTATTACGTTGAAATCGCTGTAAAAGTTGGTCGGTAGTAATATCCGTTAAAAGGACTCGCGGTATACTTTTAGTAGCTTTAGGACAACATAACAATTTTCTTCAGAGTAATTTTTCTTTACTTTATATTTCACGATTCGCAAATTTTAAGTATTATTCCGTTACGACAAATTACCTGTTGAAAGTTTGCTTAACAACAGGGTATAGTTTTAGGGGTAGTTTAGATTTTTATAAAATATCAATATTTTGTTTAATTTAAAGAAATCATGAAAGATATTTAACGGTTTAGAGTTTTATGCATATGGTTGAAAAATGCACTAGTTTTTTTTTATTAAATCTTGATCCATTACTTATTAAATTTTTCTTGGCTTTAAAGACGATCAGTTAATATACTTTTAGGCGCGATTAAAAGAGTCCAATGAGTTTGTATTATATTGTGATCCTGTATTCAGTAATTATTATTGGCTGCAAAGACCACCAAATAATCAGCTATTGAGGTTGAAGTGTTTATGTAATGTTACCTGTTGCCAAATCTTACAACAGGTCATACATCTATATTTTGAAATTCATAAAAATACTTTTCAAATTTATATGTTTTTAACATTTTCTAGTTGTTTTCTTAACATGACTTCTTCACGAAAAACCACAACAACACAGCTAATAAACAGCTAGCCTACTTTTAGGCACAGCAAGTAGCATAAAAAGTTTGTAGACAGTCTTTCCAACCGCTGTATTAAATGTAAACAATGAATTTAATTTAATCTGTCAAAAAAAAACCGCTTTAAATGCCGTTCATACAAAGAATGTTGTTAAAGCCGCGAGCATACTTTCATAGCATACTTTTAGGCGCTTAAACCCAGCATTAATAACTGCATACTTTTTGGTTTAGGTAATGTTAGAAAATCTTGATGATTATTTCTATAAACTATAAAAATATCTTGTTCACATTAGTCTTTACAAAACAACTACACTTGATGTAAACGGTGAGTTCAGAAACCGGTTTAAAGTGAAGCCTACTTTAAAGGCATAACTCCTCTTGATTTAAACGCTGTTTGTGTAATTATAATTCCAGAAAACCGCTTTTTATCCCGTTTTAGCAAAACCCGTTGTTAACTTTGTAACTTAAACTTGATTGCATACTTTTAGGCGCTTTAAACACAACTTAAAAACTGCATACTTTTTGGCTTATAATAAGTAAAACTTTTATCAGTATACTAGTGACTTTTGAACTACTTTTATTCAAACCTTTTAAATTTTCCTTTAAATTCAATACAATTTCTTTTTTTTCAATTTAGGCACAATTTTAATTTTTTTGTTTTTTTTTTTTTTAAACAAATTTTCCGTTAGTAAACAATGAAAACTCATATAAGTAACGGTTAGATTTTAGCTCAAAATTTTCTTTAAAAATTTTTGTTGTTGTTTTTGTTTTAAACTTTATATATTTGTTGTTTGCGTTGCTTCAAACGCGCTTTTGTGTTAGAACACTTCAAATTATTTTGATTTAGAACGTGCGAACTCTATTATTTAGCATTTATTTAACGAGAATTATGAAAATATTATTTTTTTTTCTTTCAAATTTTTCTTTGCAAGAGATATAAACAAATAAATTTCCCATGAACCGTAATGTTCAAAGTTCCATCGCGAACTGAAGTCGTAGTCCATCAAAGATGTACGAAAAACGCATAGAAGACTAACAAACAAGAAACGCGCAACAACAACAACTACGACGACGGCTATACAGCAGAGACGACAACGACGATGAAACCCACGAATGTTTTAAACGAATGAGGGAGCGAGCTTCTAAACAAGCTGATTGGTAAGTATACTCGCAAGAGTATGGTCACAGAGTATAGCAGACTGAAAATAAAGAGTGTGTGTTTATTAGAACAACAAAACTTATCTCTTATACGTTTTGTTAGCATTGAAATTCATATGCGGCGAGAGTGAGTATTTTATTATTCTATCACTCCAATATGGAAAATTCTATCGATGGTTAGAAACACTCTCTCTTATATCACACAGAACAAGACACACCCTCTCCCGTATGACTCTTTGTTATGGTGTTTGTTTTCCCCCCGAAAGAAAAATCACAACAAAACATTAAATATGGACTCTCTGTTTGTGTTTGGCTCTTTATCTCTGCCTGCTTCTCTTTGGCTAAACAAAACTGTTGCTTGTGCCGGCAGAGTTGCCATTTAGAAATCTTTATATTAAATTATTATTATGATTAAATTTTAATGAAATTTGTATCTAAAATGACAAATTTACATTTATTGGAAATAATTGTTTGTGTGTTATTTATATGTTCCCATAGCGACCATCGGAATGTAATACAGTATTGAGTAACTATTGCTTTTCTATTTACTCGGGTTTTTATAATATTGAAATTAATCATAGCTGGTTATCAACAATGATTCCATGAAATGTGTACCCATGATGACCACCAGTTCACTTTTATAGAAATTAGTTGTCTGTGTGTTACTTATAGGTTTGTACAGTGATCATCTAAATTTGATAAAACTTAAGCAAATTGTTGCCTACGTGTCTACGTGGGTTTCTAAAGTAGTACACATTACAAACGATAGATGAGTTAATGCCCAGGAAAACAAATACAAAATTGACAAATTTGGATTTTTAGAGTAAATCATTTTATGAATGACGGGAAGAAATTTATGTACGACGGAATTCATATGTGCTTAAATTAACAGTCTGTGTTTTGATTATGATTTTTTTTAAAGCGTTTGTTTGACTGTACTACAGTTTTGAGAAACTGTTGCTTTCTTCTTTATGGTGGTTTTTATAGTATTAAAATTTATCATAGCTGGCTATCGACGATGATTCCATGAAATTTATACCCAAGATTTATTGAAATAAGTTGTCTGTGTGTTCTTCATAGGTTTCTATAGAATATGATAAAACTTAAGCAAATTGCTGTCCTTGTCCGCTGATTTCAGCAGTAGTACAAATTATATAAGATAGGTGGCGCTTGCGAGTGATTAAATGGAGAAAGAAAAAGTATAAGTGACAAATTTGGTTTAAGGCAACAAAAAATTTTCAATGACGAATAGAAATTTATGGACGATGGAAGGATATTCTTTTTAAGTCCAACTATAAATGAGTGTCTGTGAGTTCCTCATTGTCTTCAGTGGCGAACATCTGAAAGCGACAAAAGTTTGCCTAACTTTGGACCAAATATCTGGGCTGGTTTCTAGAAGAGTGATTGGTATAAATGGATCTAAGAAAACGATAGTTACAATTTTCCAACATTTACTTTAACATAAGAAACATTTTGTCAACGTGAGCAGTAGATATAATGTAATTTATGCTCTAACATACAGAAAAATACTCAGAAAATAAAAAAAAATATATATAACTCACTATTTAAATATTTAAAAATTATCTTAATATAACATATCTCGCGGAATTGCCTCACCGTTATGAGCAAGCTTCATCAGCTCAATAAGACTATGTTGGGCTTGCTGACCTTCCACATGCACATTCCGCTCACTTATCGAAATAAAAAAAACTTAGACGTAATAACTATTTTCACATCTTAGGTAACGGGTACATTCTGTGTACAACTTTTATCTCTATTTTGGTAAAGTTTGCTATAAAAAAATACATGCTCAAATGCATATATATACTGCCGATTACTATCTGTAGGCACATATTATCTCATATAGCCGTAAAGAGCATTTTTGTTCTGCCTAATATTCGAAAATTAAAAATTCGTATGAAACCTTGAACCTGTAGTATCAAGTACTCTGTTTACCAAAAAGTATCTCTATAAAATACAATTTGGCAACGCCCAATGATTGAAAATGTTAAATTGTAGTTCCGAGTGTACTATCTGTATATCAAATTGTATCTCTCTAGGGCTAAAACACACTTGTTCACTGTGCGCAATAATATCTGTGCATTAAATTTTATCTCTCTAGGGCTAAAATACAGTTTAGTCACGCCCCTCCGCCCACTGACTGAAAATAAAAATTTCATCAGCAAATATGAACCTAAAGTAAAGAATACTACCTGAATATCAAATTCTATCTCTGTAGCTCTAAGAAAAAGTTTTGCCATGCCTATTTTGCTCGCTGATCGAAAATTGAAATATCGTCTGCATACTCATATTTGTGGTTCCGAGAATATTTTGGTACGAAATTTCATATCACTAGTTAAAAAAATAATGTCACGCCTATTCTGCCCATTGAAATTAAAATTTTGACTGCATATGCATATTAGTGTTTCCGAGTGCTATCTGGGTATCAAATTATTACATCTTTCCCGCACTAAAAAAGTTTTGCCACTCCCACTCCGGTGTCAGAAATTTAACAAATATGTAGCAAATAATATGTAACAATAAATCGGACTAGTGGTTCTCAAGTTATGTCAATCAAAAGAGCATAAAACGTGACAAATTTCTCTTTACGATACTTACTTCAAATCGATATTAAATTGTTATGGCATGTATCTTGACAAAACGAGTGATGCAGAACTTTTTCTTGTTGGGGCTACTTTCAAGTGCAGTTCTCAGATTTGAGTCCCAAAATCATGTGTTGCACTGTGTTTTTATCAATGAAAATTTTTAAAAATATATTGAGAAAATTTACTAAGTAAGTATAAGGATTTCGTTAATATTACTAAAACTGGAGCACATTTAATTTTTGCAAAAATAATTTCATAATTCTATTAATACTTAAACTTAATTTCCCTTTGCACCCCATGAATGAGGTATGGGATAGCTTCTCGCGTTGTTGTGAATTAACACGCTTTCTATTTTTAGATTCACAACTAACGGCACCTACTTGTTTATCGACGAATGCGAACGTCACTTTTTGAGAAGCTCTTACTAGACACGACGATTGAATCGACGCTTAATACTGCGAAATTGCTGTCAACAACATTCGAGGGGGAGCCGACAATGAAAGAAAATTTTATTAATTTTTTTTAAGATGACTGGAGCCAGGTTTTGAACCTGCGATCTCCCGCATGGTAGTCGCGTGTTCTAACCACTATGCCACGGCCGGTCCTATTTACAATATAAAAAAAACTCTACACTCTTTTTGAGCAATATGTAACTTAAACATATATAAATATGCACTTCACTAAAAAAAATGCCAAAAATCTTTTTTTGGCATTATTTAATATATTGCGCTTTTCTTTTAAGTCTCCGTTAGACATTAATTCTAATAGTCGTGGCAGCCCTTCTGTCACATGCAAAGAGACAACAATCACTATAAAGTGGAGACTTTTACCAAAAATCAAAACAACTAATACTCTTCTCCAACTAATAGCACCGTGCACCATACACTGATACTACTCTCTTAATTAAAATAACACAACAAAATCTATTATCGGCAAAAGTCTCCACTACCGGCGTCTCTTAAATAAACGCACATGCTCGTTTGTTTGAATGCAGCTCTTTCTCTCTTATGCACTCTTGAAAATTCTCTCTATCACCCCCTTGTTGGGCAGGCAGGCATGTTGAATGCCATCAAAGGAAAAGTCTATTAAATGTTACTCCAATGTTTTTCTTTCTCCTTTACTTTGTGTGTTGTTGATGTTGTTGTTGTTGTTGCTGTGGCGTGTGTACATTTTCCGAGTTTCCAGCTAACAGGTTGCTTGCCTTTTTTTCCGTACTTTTTTTCATCTTTTGTTTTTTTTCCGTTTTCGTCTGCCTTGTGGCGTTTTTCTTCTATTTTTTTTATGTGTTTGATAGGAAAAACATGATTCAGTGGTTATGTTTTATTGTTGCTGCTGCCATTGCTCTGATCAATGTTAGTGGTGGTGGTAATGGTAGTGAGATTTTTATTTTTTTTTTTTTTTGTATGCCAGCAGTAATTATGAGAGGAAGAATATTATTTAGACAGTAGGATAATTCTAGACTAATGTGAATAGTTGGGGGATATTACTCGTAACATTCGTTTGTTGGAAATGATTAATGATATCATATAGAGCAATTGAGGAATTCTTAGTTTCTAATTGTTCTGGTTAAATTTTACTGTAGTGTAGTGTAGTGGAATAGTGAAGGCAATATAATTTTGTTGGTGTTAGTCCAAACAAGTTACCGTTTTTCTTTAAAAAAAATTTGGATTTAGTGAAACTGAATAGTAAATTTTGAAAACTCATTGATGTGGGACTCAATTCTGAGAACTGCACTTGAAAGTAGCCCCAACAAGAAGAAGTTCTGCATCATTCGTTTAGTTAAGTTACATGCGATAATAATTTTATATCGATTTGATGTTAGTAAGTACCTCATTTTCACGTACCGATCGTAATTAAATGAAAGAGCAGGCTGTGATGTCTTTTCGGGGGAGTTGAGTTTGCAACTATCGATCAGACTATTAGACTGAAAACTATTAGAAAAGCCGTAGAGTAAATTTAGTATCGTGGAATGTTCTTATTCTTAACGATAGTAAAACGGCTATCACATTCCTGGAGAACGTAAACCACTTCGAGATATGTTCGAGTATACCTGTCGTCTTCTCTTAAGGAGAAAGCGAGACACTTGGTTACTCTGACATGGGTTCCAGGACATTAGCAAGGGCCGCCAAAACCATGAAATCGAGCATAGTTTACTTCTTCATTGGTGTCCCTCCCACAAGGGGAAGCAGCTAATTGCGAGGAAACTGAACCTCATTGCTAAGGAAAGATGGGTGAGAGAAACTACTTGAACGGCGACCAAACAAATTTGGCAAGCAAGGGATATACAGAGAATACAAATTGTACTGAACCTATCCATAATCCAACAGAGGAACATCAGGTTACTGGGCGGTGGGTAAACACGATAAGAGTTTAAAACTTCCCTATAACGACTTTTGTAGAAGCTCCAATGATGAGGAAGAAGAGCAGACCACGGAGCATCTTCTATGTCACTGCTGGCATACTAGTGACCTGAGATATGAAAACCTTGTTCATCGGAAACTTATGGACAATACCTGTCTATCGATAGGCGATATGCGGTGCATCCATGCCGTCGTCAGAGCAACGTAATGGTTTGATAGCGACGTTGACCGTGCGAAAATTTGGAAATGGTATCACAACGGGACTCATACTAGGACCCATGTGAACGCCTCTGCCGAATTAACCTAACCTAATCTACCATCTTTTCGTCGACTATATATCTCCCAAAACCCAAACCAAAGCAGTAGAAGTTATTCGAATCCATGGCCGGGTTTGATATTCCAGCGAAGCTGATGCACCTATACCGAATGAGCAATTGAATACCAAACTATACCTACGACAAGGCGACAGCCTATCGTGTGGCCTATTTAACCTAGTGATAGAGATGATTAGGGCAAGGAATTTAAAAATGCGCATATAACGTGCACTTAAAATTAAAAAAATATGCGTTTAAAACTCATAAAATATGCAATTAAGAAATTATTTAAAATTTTTTAAAAAAAAATTTCATGAAGAGATGATTAGGGAAAGGAATTTAAATATGCGAATATAACATGCACTTAAAATTAAAAAAAAAATGCATATTAAACTCTCAAAATATACAAATAAGAAATTATTTAAAGTTTGGTTAAAAACAAAATGTTCATGAATTATGTTATTATTTGTACATATAAAAATATTAATATAAATTTTAAATCGTTGTCGATTTTTATATTTGATATAACAACAGGCAGTGGTTGATTGGTTTTGTCTATTGACTTTGAGCAAAGATTATTTTGTTGCGCATATTGTCTTTTTATATAAAAATCCCCGCAATATAATATGCCCAGGATAGCGGTGTAGAAATTTTGTAAAAAAAAAAATATGTAATTCAGATGAATATTGTATAACAATTTACAAATCAACTTTTACCCAAAGGTGTCCCACAAAATGTTAATGGCATTTAACTTTTTAAGGTGATTGTTAATCAAAAAACCAAAATTATGCAACAAAAACCTGCATTTATTGCAAAAAAATGGTAAAATATGCCCATAAATATGCAAAACCATGTATTTTCGAAAACTATGCAAAATATGCAAAAACGATTGGATGTCTTTTTTAAGGTAATTTCATTATTCTTAAAGATAACTTAACCGTTTCTCTTTCAGATTGTCCAGAAAAAATATGCATTTGCATAGTATACCTTGCCATAGACATGAAAATAGGGAAAGCTACAGTAAACATAAGTGGCATACTATTCAACAAAATCCGCAAAAGCCAAAATTATGCAACAAAAACCTGCATTTATTGTAAAATATGCTAAAATTTGCCCATAAATATGCAAAACCATGTATTTTCGAAAACTATGCAATATATGCAAAAACGATTGGATGTCTTTTTTAAGGTAATTTCGTAATTCGTAAAGATGACTTAACCGTTTCTCTTTCAGAATGTCCAGAAAAAATATGCATTTGTATAGAATACCTTGCCAAAGAGATGATAATAGGGAAAGCTACAGTAAACATAAGTGGCATACTATTCAACAAAATCCGCAAAAGCCAAAATTATGCAACAAAAACCTGCATTTATTGTAAAATATGCTAAAATTTGCCCATAAATATGCAAAACCATGTATTTTCGAAAACTATGCAAAATATGCAAAAACGATTGGATGTCTTTTTTAAGGTAATTTCGTCTCGTAAAGATGACTTAACCGTTTCTCTTTCAGAATGTCCAGAAAAATATGCATTTGCATAGAATACCTTGCTATAGAGATGATAATAGGGAAAGCTACTGTAAAAATGTGTGGCACAATATTCAACAAAATCCACAAAAGCCAAAATTATGCCACAAAAACCTGCATTTATTGTAAAATAGGCTAAAATTTGCCCATAAATATGCAAAACCATGTATTTTCGAAAATTATGCAAAATATGCAAAAACGATTGGATGAAATTTTTAAGGTAATTTTATGATTCGTAAAGATGACTTAACCGTTTCTCTTTCAGAATGTCCACAAAAAATATGCATTTGCATAGTATACCTTGCCATAGAGATGAAAATAGGGAAAGCTACAGTAAACATAAGTGGCATACTATTCAACAAAATCCGCAAAAGCCAAAATTATGCAACAAAAACCTGCATTTATTGTAAAATTTGCTAAAAAGTGCGCATATAAATACACAGAAACACGTATGTATCATAAAATATGCAAGAACGATTGAATGCCTTTTTTTCAAGGAAATTTCATGATTTGTAAAGATAACTTACACGTTTTTATTTTAGGGTGTCCAGAAAAAATATGCCTTTGCATAGAATTCCTTGCTATAGAGATGATATAAGGAAAGCTTCAGTAAACACATGTGGTACGGTATTCAAAAAATGCCAAAATTAAACAAAAAATGCAAAATATGCAAAAACGATTTAATGTAATTTTAAAGGAAATTTCATGATTCGTAAAGATAAGTTAACCGTTTCTATTTTAGGATGTCCAGAAAAAATATGCATTTGCATAGAATTCCTTGCCACAGAGATGATAATAAGGAAAGCTACAGTAAACACGAGTGGTACGATATTCAACAAAAGCTGTATTTTAATTGCGTACGCTGATGACGTACACAGGCATCTAAGCCCGAAAACTGCTAGATGTGACAGCAGCCTTCTCAGGTATACAGAAGGAATCAGCAAAACTGATTCTAATGGCGAACGAGGACTAAATTAAAGACATTTGACTTCAAGAACCTATGATAAAATAAAAAAAAAACCTTAATTTACCTTTACATCCCATGAGGGGTATGGGATAGCTTCTCGCGTTATTTTATAATATTAGTGAGCTGTTTATTTTGTGTTTCGGAACTTCCACATGGCAGCCTAGAACATCTGATACCATACTCCTGTATTGATTTCAATGAGATTATGTGATGTCAAAAGTCTTCATCGTAATGAAAATGGGTTGGTTTTAGATTTAATTCTAGTCAAAAATTTAAAACAGAGAAACATACAAAATAGTTAACGAAAGCTGTATTTTTCGAACAGACCAACTACGGCAAAGTTGCAACCAACATTTGCATTAAAATTATCTTTAAAAATTAAAAGTCAAAGTTTGTTCTTTCGGCTCCTTATAAAGAAGCCGTCATCCAAATCTCTTTTAGGTGTTTTATATACAATTAAAAAGAAAGCTTCTAAATGAATCAACCTTTACAGTGACATTATTTAAAGTATTACTAAGTCTATAAGCTAATAGCAGCATAGCAGTCACATATGTATATTTAGTGTTCAAGTAATAGACTCTAGTTGTAGACAGTTGCGGTTTAAGCTCTAAAGTAATTAAGAGTCCAGCAGCAGGCAAGATATCAAAAATCACATAAGATTAGTTGTACTGCATTTGCAAGTATGCATTTTCATTGTCAATAATGGAAATTTAATCGATTTTTTTACCCTGACTGTTTGTGATTAAATCCCTATTCCACTGAATATTAAATTAATATGAGGGCAGCAGTATTATGTATTATGACATGTCAGTGACGCTTTGCGCCCCCTTGCCACAGCCATTCCATACGAAAATTTCCAAAAAACCTTCACATACAACAGCCATCGATCATTATTAAATAACCAAACTTAATTTACTCTATAATGCCACAGTAATAGGATGTAACTTATGGTGGTTTGAAATTTCATGAAAAATTTCTCTAAATCACAGATTTTTCGTAAATCCAAATCATAAACTAAGAGTTTATTTTGCCACCAAAAATACCCGCATTTATGTGATTTTCCATAAAATCTGTAAAAGAGAATCACAGAAATTCTCAGTAAAAGCAAAACACAATTTTAATGCGATGTGGAGTGAAATGGTCAATTGGGGGTGGGGAGGGGTGAGTATATGTAATGGCACAGTAGTGTGGAAGACCTAAAGGAGCAGAAAAATCTAAACAATTTCAACAATAAAAAATGTGGAAAAATTTAAGTTGTTCTATTGCTATACATGTGAACGATCCGTGGCATGATGGTTACGACTAGGATCAATTTGTTTATAAGAACCGAAAGCCCATAACTCAGAAGTGCGAATGTGTAAGGCAAGAGTAAAGTTATATATTCTTGAGACCTACAAAGACTAATTTAAGAATTTTAAACTTTGTACCAAGTTAATGACAACACTACTATTAGGACATACTTCGTTAGCAATATTTTGATATTTGAAATTTCCTAAAAAATATTGAAAATATTGAAACCAAAATAAATCTTCCACTGTGCATCATGATGAAGAAATAACGTAATGCAGCCGATATCCTGTGCATACATTGCACACACATGACCATATTACGGAAAACGCTGTCATGGTGTTTAGTCGCTACGTACTCGACTCATACGAATGTTGGTTACAATTTTCATAGAATAATGTATGGTGTTATTACTTGTTGGTTCTTCTCTCCCACCCAACCCTCCCCCGTGCACCAACCGGACACGACCCCTCAAATAGCTATGACAATAAATCCCATAACGATGTGTGTTGTGTTCGCGTGTGTTTATGTGTATAGACGATAATGAACTCTGAGCCAACTAATATGGTCAATAACCAATATTGTACAAATTATTTAGCATGACTTGTTGGTCGTCCGCACTTCCACATTTGTAGCGCGCAAAATGCCAAAAACGTTCGGGCAAGAACACAAACATGTGGTCGCTCGTGAGTGAACAATGTAAACAATTTGTAAAATCTTAGCGTGACGTTTAGGCCAAACAGCGAACTGGCCAACAACTATCAACATCCAGCAGCCACAACACAACACACATATGAGATACAAACCACAAGATACCAAAGACAAAGCAACGCTTACAGAGTCCATTCATGGTATTTGTGTTTGTGCACACAAGAGAGTCTATTGTATCTGGCTTGAGATGTGGTCGAGATTATTAGCTCTAGAACTGGCCTAGCTAGGCTAGCATTTTATAGGTAAGATTGAAGTTGAACAACAACAATAGCAATATTGGCCCCAAAGAATATGAGGCCAAAGAACAGAAAGGAGAAAGACAACAACAACAAAATTCAAACGGTAATCGGCCATAATGTATGATGATCATGGCAAGCTGTCTACACGAAAGAAGGAAGGCAGGGTTGGAGATGCGGAGTGGATGCAGGGAGCTTCGTTTGATTTTCAAAAGTTCATAAAGAAAATTGAGGGTACAGTGGGTCAAGGGAAAAAAATTTAATAGTATAATGAAATTATCCACTTTTTTAAATATACCTAAAATTCCCTTAAACCGCTATAAAATTTAATTTCTTTACAGCTTTAGCTCTATAATGTTTTATATGGAATATATAATAGGTTAAATACATTTGAAATTTTGGATTATATGGGCGTGGCAAAACATTGAGCTAGAAAGATAAAATTTGGTACACAGATAGTACTCGGCACATCAAGTTCATATTTGCAGATGAAATTTTTATTTTCGATCATTGGGCGGAAAGGGCGTGACCAAACTGAATTTACGTCCTAGAGAGATACAATTTGTTATCCTGATAGTACTCGGCAACAAAATTATGAATATAAAGACGAAATTTTAATTTTCCATCAGAGGGCGGTGAGGGCATGGAAAACTATCACATTTAAGCTGTAGATATATACAATTTGGGACAATGATAGTACTCGGCAAGACTGGTTGACATTTGCATACGCGGCATGGCAAAACTGTATATTAGCCTTAGAGAGATAAAACTTGATATGAGAGAGATAAGACTTGATTCTCGATCAGTGGGTCAAACTACGATTTGGGGGGTGACAAAATATTTTTAAGGGTTACAGCGATAAAATTTGACATACAGATAATACGTTGCACTACAGCAATCAAAACGTAGACGAAATGTTGTTTTTCTGATTAGTTGGCGTAAACGATGAACACCTAAGGAAACGTGCTCATCATTGCTGTTACTTTGCCGGCTCTAGTAATTCTAGATATTGAATATTTTTAATTTTCGTCAACTATGCAATAGCGAAGCATTGCCGGGCCCACTACTGTATTATATTTTTGTAATATTCAACATAAACATTATATTTATTAAATTTCTCGTATTTGTCATATTTATAATATTTATCATATTTATGATGTTAATCATACTATTCTAATTTATGATATTTGTAGTAATTACTATAGTTTATCATATTTCACTTACATATATGTAAAATATTGTCGTGTTTATACTATTTATCATATTAAACATATCATATTTATTATTTTTATCACATTTTTCATACATATGATTTTTATGATATTCATCGTATTCCTCATGGTTGTTATATATAACCACATATTTGGGACATTCTCATACATCTGATATATCTAACTTTTCTGATATTTCTGATATATCTAATATTTCTGATATTTGTGCTATTTATGATGTTTGACCTATTAATTATATTTAAGATTTTTCCGATATTTAGCATTTTTTGATATTTCTGATACATATTTATGATATTTATAATATTTATAATATTTATGATATTTCTGATATATCTATAATTTCTGATATTTATGATTTTTATGATATTTGTGGTATTTATGATATTTGTGGATATTTATGATATTTATGTTATTTATGATATTTATGATATTTATGATATTATGATATTTATGATATTTATGATATTTATGATATTTATGATATTTATGATATATATGTTATTTGGGACCGGCCGTGGCATAGTGGTTAGAACACGCGACTACCATGCGGGAGATCGCAGGTTCAAACCTGGCTCCAGTCATCTTAAAAGAAAAAAAAAATAAATACAATTTTCTTTCATTGTCGGCTCCCCTCGAATGTTGTTTGACAGCAACTTCGCAGTATTAAGCGTCGATTCAATCGTCGTGTCTAGTAAGAGCTTCTCAAAAACAGTGACGTTCGCATTCGTCGATAAATAAGTAGGTGCCGTTAGTTGTGAATCTAAAAATAGAAAGCGTGTTAATTCACAACAACGCGAGAAGCTATCCCATACCTCATTCATGGGGTGCAAAGGGAAATTAAGAAGAATGGTATTTATGATATTTATGATATTTATGATATTTATGATATTTATGATATTTATGATATTTATGATATTTATGATATTTATGATATTTATGATATATATGTTATTTATGATATTTATGATATTTATGATATTTGTAATCTTTATGATATTTATGATATTTACGATATTTGTGATATTTGCGATATTTATGATTTTTATGATATTTATGATATTTATCACATTTATGATATTTATGATATTTATGATATTTATGATATTTATGATATTTATGATATTTATGATATTTATGATATTTATGATATTTATGATATTTATGATATTTATGATATTTATGATATTTATGATATTTATGATATTTATGATATTTATGATATTTATGATATTTATGATATTTATGATATTTATGATATTTATGATATCTATGATATTTATGATATTTATGATAGGGGACCGGCCGTGGCATAGTGGTAAGAACACGGGACTACCAAGCGGAAGATCGCAGGTTCAAACCTGGCTCCAGTCATCTTAAAAAAATTGTTCTTTCATTGTCGGCTCCCCTTGAATGTTGTTGACAGCAACTTCGCAGTATTAAGTGTCGAGTCAATCAGCGTGTCTAGTAAGAGCTTCTCAAACAGTCACGTTCGCATTCGTCGATAAACAAGTAGGTACCGTTAGTTGTGAATCTAAAAAGAGAAAGCGTGTTAATTCACAACAACGCGAGAAGCTATCCCATACCTCATTCATGGGGTGCAAAGGGAAATAAAATAATAATAATAATATATGATATTTATGATGTGTATGATGTTTCTGTTGTTTATAATATTTCTGATATTTCTAATATTCATATTATCATATTATCATATTATCATATTATCATATTATCATATTATCATATTATCATATTATCATATTATCATATTATCATATTATCATATTATCATATTATCATATTATCATATTATCATATTATCATATTATCATATTATCATATTATCATATTATCATATTATCATATTATCATATTATCATATTATCATATTATCATATTATCATATTATCATATTATCATATTATCATATTATCATATTATCATATTATCATATTATCATATTATCATATTATCATATTATCATATTATCATATTATCATATTATCATATTATCATATTATCATATTATCATATTATCATATTATCATATTATCATATTATCATATTATCATATTATCATATTATCATATTATCATATTATCATATTATCATATTATCATATTATCATATTATCATATTATCATATTATCATATTATCATATTATCATATTATCATATTATCATATTATCATATTATCATATTATCATATTATCATATTATCATATTATCATATTATCATATTATCATATTATCATATTATCATATTATCATATTATCATATTATCATATTATCATATTATCATATTATCATATTATCATATTATCATATTATCATATTATCATATTATCATATTATCATATTATCATATTATCATATTATCATATTATCATATTATCATATTATCATATTATCATATTATCATATTATCATATTATCATATTATCATATTATCATATTATCATATTATCATATTATCATATTATCATATTATCATATTATCATATTATCATATTATCATATTATCTCCAATACTTCAATCTATGTCCACTGTTCTAACGCAAATAGAACACGGAAATCTAAGCGTTCATAATATGATCCAAGAAAATTATATGAGCCCGCACATTTGTGATTTTTCCTCCCCGGCCCTAGAAGAATGGAAGTCAAGCGCATATACTTATAAGGGAAACCAAGCATATTTAATGGAACTAAAAATCAGCACAGCAAAAAAAAAACAGAAAAACATAATTCGATAAAAAGTACAAAAATCTGCACAACTAATTTATGGTTATGATTATTTACAGTTGAGAATTTTCTTGACTTCTTTAACTGCAGATTGCCAACAAAACAACAACAGCAGGCCAACGAACGACACCCAACTAACGGTTAATAAGAAAATGCTGCAGCGCAAAGAACAAGGAAATGCAACAAACGAACAGTGAAAATTGCAAACCTGTTTGAGTTGTTTTTGTTTTTCGTTCATCTTCTTAACATGACTTTTTGCAATAATCGTGAGATTCAGCTGACAGATACTGAGATTGTCCAAGAACGTGAAGGTTTAAGCTGCTAAGACGTTAAATATATCCAAAGTTAATGGAAAGAGGGAAACACGGAAGAATAAGAAAGAAAAAAAAAACAGATAATGATCATGATGATAACGCAGATAAAGGTATGGACCAACAGTTGGTCTAAGCTTAAGAAGCTGAGCTGAGAGCCGGAAAATTGTATACGTTAGCAGTCGTAGGCCATCGTGGGGAATTTGCAATGGGTTTGTAGCTGATCATGAACAAATCTGTGGTAACGTTAAGCAAAAATAATATTGTTTTTAGGTTTTGTTGGTCATAGTCAGCTCAACAAATAATGGATTACTTCATTTTGTGTCAGACTGTGTGAAGGCATTTTTGTTCTAACATCCACAAGAGGATAACAAATTAATAAAGTTAAATAATAGACTAGTAAAATTACAATACTTGTGAGTACTCTAGAATTATGTGGGCAAAGCTGCGGGTTGCCGGCGGTAGACTTTTTATATTAGTTTAAGATAATTAATATAATAGTTGCAAATTTGTAGAATAAAGTACCAAAAAGTAACCTGAGAGAAAGGGGAAGGAGGAAGTTAAACAAAAAATATACGTGTTGGTATATAAAACATAATAATTGTGAATACATTTTGTAAAAAGTTTTTACAGTAAAAAATTTAATCGCAGAAGAAATATTCATAAAAGTATTATGATCACAAATGTTTGATATTGGACTTTATGGACAGACTTACCAAATACTACACAATTTATATTGACTATACAATATTTTTCGTAAATTAATTGCGAACATACCTGCAAAGAAATAAAAATACGAGTCAAATGTTAGTGATAAGAAATAATGAATCAAAGTTCATGATGTAAGATTTAGGACATACTAAATCTTTGAGCCTAGAGCTCGGAGCTTTATAAAATTTGTTATATGATTACTGTATGTAACGGATCAACTCAGAAATTAATGAACCGATTTTAATAATTCTTTCTCTATATCAATATTATTTGTTTAATAACCGGAATAGGGTATTTTTTATTTTCCAAATGCTTAACTTTCGGTATTGATATTTTTTAAATCATACACATAAACAGGAACATTTCACTCGTTTTGTCAAGTTACATGCCATAATAATTAAATATCGATTTGAAGTTAGTAAGTATCGTATAGGGGAATTTGTCACGTTTTCAGACACAGTAATATACAAGCGAAGGGGGTAGTGGATAAATTGGCGAAGAAAGGCTCAGCCATAGGACCCGGTGACCACCAGTGTGTTTCGATTAAAGGAATTTTGAATCGTCACAAATGCATCCTGTGAACACCGCACAGACAGCAATGTATCACGTGATGTTTGGTCAAAACTGGCTGGAAGGCGAACCAGATCACTCATGGAGTTGTATAGGGAGTCTGTCAGAAGACTAGTCAACGTAATTACAGGACACTGTCACGTAAGAACCTTTACATCCAACTGGGAGACAACAAAGAAGGACTATTGCAGACTTTAGGACGATGAGAAGGAAAATGAGATCATTGAACATTTGCTATGACATTGCCCAGCTCTTCACAGAAGAAAGAAGCAATTCCTACGGAAATAGTTCTTGGATAGTCTCAATGAAATGTCGTTACGCAATATAGAGAATCTGGTAAAGTTCACCTATGGTTTGAACTGGTTTAAGGGCCAAGGACCATAGTAATCTTACTACTTTGTCCTCTATCACCTCAACTGTTTACCATCGTGCTGGATGAGATCATTAGCGAAGTCTGTCTAGAGAGAAGAGAAATTACATGGAGTTTCTCAAGCCAACTCGAGAATTTGGATTATGCTGATGATATTTGTCTACTCTCGCACAAAATCTGCAACATGCAAACGAAACTGAAAGATCTAGAAAGATTAACGAGTGATGTTGGACTTGAGATAAATATCAAGACAACCAAAGCCATGAGAATCAACAAAATATCACAAGGATGGCCCTAGAGTGGAACTCACAAGGCTTAGGAAGCCGTGGTCGACCCAAGAACATCTGGAGAGGAACGTACTCCAAAAGATGGGACAATACAATCTAGCATGGGAAGACGCTAAAATGACAGCAGCAAATCGAGTAAGATAGAGCCATTCCTCAAAACGAAATGTGAGCAACCTACGAACAACAATTCACCGTTGATCTCAGCAATTCTAAACCTAAACTCATGCGCCCCCTATCGCACATAAATTGCACTACATCACGAACTTTCGCTAATATGTCAAACTCATATTGTAAAATTCTTTTTATGACGAATTGTCCAAAAATACTGAATACACGGAGGGCCAAATACAAGTCGAAATCTTGACAGAAAGTAAGGATAATACCTCTGCAAAACGAAATGCGTCGCTATACGCTTAAATAACCCACGAACAAAAATTCACCATCGATCTCAACAACTGAACATTTTCTGGACTAGTCTGAAGAAAATTCTGCACAAAGATCTCAGATTATTCGCTTACAAGTCCAATTCTCGCACATAAATTGTACTACATCACGAACTTTCGCTAATATTTCAAACTCATAAACCCAAATTCTTTTCATGACGAATTGTCGAAAAATACTATATACATGACAGAAAGCAAGTATAATAAACTAAATGCGTCGCTTTACGCTTGAACAAGCCAGAATCTCAACAGCTCAACACTTTTGTGCACTATTCTGAGGTAAATTCTGCACAAGGGTTTCAGATTATTCGCTTACAAGGTCCAATTGTCTCAGCAATTAAAGTCGCAGGTTAGCTCCGTTAGCGCTTCACAGTTTGGCTCTTAGAGCAGCTTGAAATGGATAACGATTTTGACCGAAAAATTATCCTAACTGACGAGGTCCTTTGCGCCTACTCTAACAAACAAAATTGCCGCATCTGGGAAGATACTTGTTCTTTCATCTTTATTTACAACATTGAGTAGATATAAAATATGGAACCAATCTAGAGCTTCAGAAAGGAAGCTGGGCTTCAAAATTAAAGGATACTGATAGATAACTTTAGGGTCAGCTCCTAACGTTCGACAGCACTTTCTGGCAATTTTATAGAATTGTTGTCACAGACACAACAATCTGCCATATTTCAAAAAAAAAAAAAAAATACTTTCGTTGAAGTCAGACCGCAAATTAGTCACACTTTTTTTGTCGTTCCGAAACCGAAAGGCCAATAACAATAATAATAATAATAAAACCATTAGATACCGAGAAAACAAAAACAACATAAATTTTTTCTTAAAATTTGTAAACAAAAAAAAATTACCAACAACAACAAATGCGAACACATGATGAAACCCCAAAAGGGCAATGACACCTTAATTCCGCCGAAAATAAAAATGTTCTACGAAAATATCATTATCAAAAAAGCCCCTCAACTAAACCCTTTCGAGATGGGGGAAAAAACGTGCAGTCATAAAAGAGAAATTGTTATAGTTTAACATTGTTTTAAAAAAAAAACAACAAGCAGGAGCAGAATTTGCTCTCATTCCTATTAAGGAAACTAATACCAACGGAATTTAAGCCAAACACCAACAATGAAAAATACTTAATAAATACAAATAATACATAATAATAATAATAGTGGTAATAAAAAGAACACAACGTTAACAATGTTTGTTTTGTGTGTGCGTTTTTTTTCGTTGCTGTTCACTTAAGCCGCACACACAATACAACAAACAACAGCAAGCAGTGAATTAAAATGTTCAAGACAACAACAACAACAACTGCCACAACAACAGAACCCGGCCACATTTTTCTCTACTACTTTCCAGTCAAACTACTTTGAGTTCGTTCACCGCGCGCTACTTACGAGAAAACGACGACAACGACGACGACGACGAAGATATCACGCTCATTTGTAGCAAAAAGAAAGGCCACAAAGCCAGAACAGAGAATCATGATTCTAAGTACTTAAAGTCAGGCTTGAGAATGAAGACAACACCATGGAGCTCGTAACAACCGGCTGCAGCGGTTGTTAATTCCGATGGTGGCGATGATCGTGGTGGTGCTGGTGTTGGTATTGCTTCAGACGCACACATGCGCATTCATTTGCTCGCGCTGGCTCAGCCACATGAAAGAAGAGGATGTTGGTTCAGTTATGGTTATACAAATTTTGGTTTGTTTGTTTGCTTTCCCTCACCCTTTCACCCCAGTCCCAGCACTTCCTTGAGGCTATGTAAAAGTTTACCTCGTAATTCTTTAGTCGACGACTAAAGCCAGGAAAAAGCAACGATTTACACCAAACATAAGGGTTTATTTGTTAACAACAATAACACGTTGTTGGTGTTGTTGTTAATACTGTCGCTGCTGCTGCTGCTTTTGGTATCTTTTCATACCTTTTCCCATTAATGGTCATTATAGCCATCAAGCGTCTTATAGTCTTTATAGGCTGTTAAGACGAAATTTGTTGCGGAAGGGCGATTAAGAAAACATATACACGCAGTACAACACACACACACGACACACATGCTTCAACGTCACAATGTTGTAAGCACTTGCGTGTAAAATAATGGACTTGTTGGCCACTTAAAGAGAAAAGTTCTCGCGATGTAGCTAAAGAAATTAAGGCAAACATGACCTATCTTATTAGTGGTTTCTATATAATGTGCGTTTATATATACAGCTATGGGCCAGATTTAATACTGAATGGTGGGAAAGTCATGTGGATGTTGTATGTGTTGTTAGAAATCATATTCAGATGGATGGGAAATGGATAATAGTGATAAACTTTGGGTATATATTAAAAAATAAGACCCCAGAAAGTTTAAAGGTTTTACTCGGGTACAACATTTGTTGGCGCAATCCCATGTGAAATATTTTCGAAAATCAGAGAAACCCTCCTAAATTTTGGAAAACACCTTCCGGAGCATAGGAAAACAAAAATTACGTTTGTTGTACCAAAAAGTACTGCTTGTGCACTAGAAAGTACTCCTCAAGAAGTACCTTTATTGTACAAAAAAGTATCTTTATGCGATCAACAATTACGTTTTTGCATCAAAAATTATAGTTATTGTACCAAAAAGTTCATTTTTTGCAATAAAAAGTACTTTTATTTTATTTAAGAAATATTGCAATAAATCTTTTATTTTACACAAAAGGTACTGCCCATCAAGTGTACCAAAAAGTATCATTAGTATATCAACAAGTTCTATCCGTTGTATTAAAAATTACTTTTTTGCACCAAGAAGTACGTTTATTGTACCAAAAAGTACTTTTTTTGCATCAAAAATTACTTTGTGCAAAAAAGTACTTTTGTTCACCAGTAAGTATTTGTAGTGTGTCATCAAGTACTTTTAGTGCACCAACAAGTACTTTTTTGCACTAAGAAGTACGTTTTTGTACTAAACAGTATTTATTTCTTACCACAAAATACTTTTATTTTATCTAAGAAGTACTTATAGTACTTATTTTTCACCAAAAAGTACTTTTATTTTATTTAAGAAGTATTCCAATAAATCTTTTATTTTACACAAAAGGTACTGCCCAGCAAGTGTACCAAAAAGTATTATTAGTAAATCGACAAGTACTATCCGTTGTATTAAAAATTACTTTTTTGCACCAAGAAGTACGTTAATTGTACCAAAAAGTACTTTTTTTTGCATCAAAAATTACTTTGTGCAAAAAAGTACTTTTGTTCACCAGCAAGTATCTGTAGTGTATTATCAAGTACTTTTAGTGCACCAACAAGTACCAAAAAGTACTTTTTGTGCACCAATCGATCGTTTGTTTTACCTAAAAAATAGTGCTTAACAAGCACACCAAAAAGTACTTTAAGTTCATCAGCAAGTACTTTGATTATAAGTACATTTGTTGTACAAAAAAGTACCTTTAGTCCATAAACAAGTATTTGTAGTGTGGCATCAAGTACTTTTTGTGTACCAATATATATTTTGTTTCACCCAAACAGTACTGCCCAACAAGAATGTATATAAAAAAGTACCTTTAGTTTATCATTGTGCCAAAAAGTACTTTTTTGCAGCAAGAAGTACGTTTTTGTACTAAACAGCACTTATTTCTCACCAAAAAATACTTTTATTTTATCTAAGAAGTACTGCTTAACATGTTCTTTTCTTGTACAAAAAAGTACATTAAGGTTACCAACAAGTAATGCTTTCAGTGCATCAATAAGTACTTCTAATTGTAGCAAAATTGTTTAATGTATAAAAAAGTTTACCAGTCTATCTTTTTTTACTTTTTTGAATCAAGAAGTACGTTTATTGTACCAAATAGTACTTATTTTTCACCACAAAGTACTTTTATTTTATTTATGACGATCTGCTTACCAAGTAATTTTATTGCACAAAAAAGTACTTTTTGTCCATTAACAAGTATTTTATTGTGTCAACAGTACTTTTATTGTCCAAAAAAGTACTTTTTGTGTACCAATATATGTCTTTTGTGTTAGCCAAAAGATACTGCTCAAAAAGTAAATTTAGTCCATCAACAAGTGCTGCCATTATACCAAAAAGTACTTTTTGCACCTAGAAGTACGTTTATTGCACTATATAGTACTTTTATATTATCTAAATAGTACTGCTCGACAAGTACATATATTGTACAAAAAAGTAGCTTTTGTGCATCAACAAGAATATTAAGTATATCATCAAGTGCACTAACAAGTACCTTTATTGTTTAAAAAAGTACTTTTTATGTACCAATAGATTTTTTGTTTTACCCAAAAAGTACTGCTGAACAAGTATACCAAAAAGTAGTTTTAGTCCATCAACAAGTACTTTCATTGTACCAAAAAAGTACTTTAGTACACCAAGAAGTACGTTTATTGTACCAAAAAGTACTTTTATTTTTACTAAGAAGTACTGCTCAACAAGTATATTTACAAGTACAAAAAAGTGCTTGTAGTCCATCAACAAGTATTTGTATTGTATCATCATCAAGTACTTTTAGTGCACCAACAAGAACTTCAATTGTACCAAAAAATATTATTGTACTAAACATATTATTTCATTGTACCAAGAAGTACTTCTGTTGAATGAAATATGTACATTTTGTACCAAAATTTACTTTTACTTTACCAGAAAATACTTTTAGTTTACTATATCAATTTCGTTTATTGCACCAAAAAGTACTTTTATTGTACCAAAAGTACTTTAATTTTACCAAAAGTACTTTTATTGTACCAAACTTCTACTGAACGAAATATGTTTATTGTACTAAAAAGTATTTTGGTTATACAAAAAAGTACTTTTGTTGTACCAAAAAGTACTTTTATTGCAAACATAGTATAATTTCCTTGTACAAAAATCAAAATCCTCGGTCTTCAACTGCAAGAACATTTTACCATTTATATTAAGTATGCAAACCAAATGCGTTAATACTACATGTGGGATAGTGTTAACCATTACTTGTTCCTCATACTCGATAAGATTCCCCCAAAATAAAATACCACAATTTTACGGTCACTTACATTGTAAATGCTGCTGCCAACATTTACCACCAAATGAGAACCACACAATATCAGCCAGAGTCCGTGCAACCAGAGCATTTGCATTGATGGTGGTGCTGCTGCAGCCGCCGGTTCTTGTTGTTGTTGCGTTTAATTCGTTCCAGGTAAATAAAAATCACCACAAAGTGTGGCTTTAATCGTCAATGTAGCACCTTTTTTTATGAGTGGCCCAGTGGCCGTTGCATTGAGATGATGATCGGGGGGCAATGGTCAAGTTAGTTGTCATGGACGCATACACAAGCTGCATCATTATTAAGACAACGCATGCGACATAAAAATACATATTGGTGCAACATAAAAATCCATTGATTCGGGTTAAATGTACTTTGTATGCAACGTAGGTGGCAGTCGTCTTCTCATACTATTAAATGTTTAAATGCTATTCTATTTTAACGTTATTGCACGCTTTGGCAGGCTGTTACGAGAAAGAGAGCTCAATTTACTTGATAGGGACTACATTCGTGCTAATATTATAAATGTGATTGTATGGCTGTCTCAATTACTCCTAAACGGAAATTTGGTAGATATGATAATACCGTTGACAGTACTCATCACTGTAGGGTCCAAATGGCAGACGAAAGTTTTATTTTCAATCAGGGGGTGGAGTGGGCCTAGAGAGATCAAATTTAGTATCCTGGTTGTACTGAGGACTGTAGGATCAAATTTGCAGGTGCAAGTTTTATTTTCAATCAGAGGGCGGAGTGGGCGTGAAAAAACTCAATTTTGGGCCTAGAGAGATCAAATTTGGTATACTGGTAGTACTCAGGACTGTAGGCTCAAATTTGCAGGCGAAAGTTATATATTTGATCAGTGGCTAGAGTGGGCGTGGCGAAACTGTATTTAAGCTATAGGTCTTTAGATCTATTCTGTTATTGCTAAAAGATTTTGTTTAACAAGAGTCGTATGAAATGGATTATATTGACAGCTGGCAGGGCAGATAGCTATTTCGATAGTTGCCAAACCATGTTTATCAGTACTCTTTTGCTGTGACTTCTCAACTCATTATCACAAACTTAAGTGTTAAAAGCTTCAAGAAACCATTGTTAAGCTCACACACACACCGGTACAAAAATGGTATCAACGAAGACCACACGTCAACATAATCCACACAAGCTCTTGTCTATGCTTTGTCCATCGGACAAAATTGCATAGAATTGTTTTTGGCAACAAATGCCAACCCAGTGTACCTCTCGTGTATTGATTTCTCTTGTTTTGTATTGTTGATCTGTACATGTAAATAATGAGTTTGGTTTCATTGTTCGGTATTTTATTATTGCTAATAGAATTTGTTTTACAAGACTTGGTCACAGCAAACGGGTACTGATGAAGATGGTTTGGCAACCATCGAAATAGCTATCTGCCCTGCCAGCTGTCAACATAATCCATTTAACACAACTCTTGTAAAACAAACTACAATATTAATCATAATTTGTTATATTTATTATACTTATCCTATTTATCATATTAAGTTTATTTATCATATTTTGCCATATTTAAATATGGTCATATTTAAATATATGTCATACTTATCATCATATTTATCATATTAATTTTATTTATCATATTTGTCATATTTATTATATAGATAGATATTTATATTATTTATAGTAGTTCCCATATGTATTTGTCAAGTTTTATTTTTCATATTTGGTATTTATTTATAAAATTGGTTATATTTATCATACTTATCATATATATCATATCCATCACACTTATCATAATTATCGTATGTATCATATTTATCATTTTTATTATTCTTATCATATTGATCATATTTATCAAATTTAATATATTTATCTTTATCGGGACCGGCCGTGGCATAGTGGTTAGAACACGCGACTACCATGCGGGAGATCGCAGGTTCAAACCTGGCTCCAGTCATCTTAAAAAAAAAGAAAAAAATAAAATAATTTTCTTTCATTGTCGGCTCCCCTCGAATGTTGTTTGACAGCAACTTCGCAGTATTAAGCGTCGATTCAATCGTCGTGTCTAGTAAGAGCTTCTCAAAACAGTGACGTTCGCATTCGTCGATAAATAAGTAGGTGCCGTTAGTTGTGAATCTAAAAATAGAAAGCGTGTTAATTCACAACAACGCGAGAAGCTATCCCATACCTCATTCATGCAAAGGGAAATTAAGTAAGTAAGTAATATATTTATCGTATTCATATTATTTATCATATTTAGCTTATGTGTCATTTTTATCGTATTTGTCATATTTATCACATTAATCAAATGTACCATATTTATATCGTTTATCATATTTGTCATATTTATTGTATTTATCAAATTTATTGCACTTATCATATTTGACACAATTATTATATTTATCACATTTATGATATTTATCATATTTTTCATATTTATTATATTTACCATAATTATAATTTTTATTATATTTTTCATATTAATCATATTTATTATATTTTTCATATTTATCATATTTATAATATTTATCATATTGGTCATATATATCATCTCCAGTATACTTTAATGCATTTATCGTATTCATAATATTTATCATATTTAGCTTATGTATCATATTTATCGTATTTGTCATACTTATCATATTTATCACATTAATCAAATGTACCATATTTATCATATTTATATCGTTTATTATATTTGTCATATTACTTGTATTCATCAAATTTATTGTACTTATCATATTTGACACATATATTATATTTATCACGTTTAAGATATTTAACACATTTTTTATATTTATTATATTTACCATAATTATCATATTTCTTATATTTATAATTTTTATCATATTTATCATTTTTATCACATTTGTCATATTTATCATATTTATCATATTTTATCATATTTATCATATTGGTCATATATATCACATTACCATATATATCATATCTATCACACTTTAATATATTCATCGTATTCATAATATTTATCATATTTAGCTTATGTATCATGTTTATCGTATTTGTCACACTTATCATATTTATCACATTAATCAAATGTACCATATTTATCATATTTATATCGTTTATTATATTTGTCATATTACTTGCATTCATCAAATTTGTTGTACTTATCATATTTGACACATTTATTATATTTATCACATTTAAGATATTTAACACATTTTTCATTTTTATTTTATTTACCATAATTATCATATTTTTTTTATTTATCAATTTTATCATATTTTTCATATTTATCATATTTATCATATTGGTCATATATATCACATTATCATATATATCATATCTATCACACTTTAATATATTTATCGTATTCATAATATTTATCATATTTAGCTTATGTATCATATTTATCGCATTTGTCATACTTGTCATATTTATCACATTAATCAAATGTACCATATTTATCATATTTATATCGTTTATATTTATCATATTTATTATATTTATCATATAAATCATATTTATCATATAAATCATATTTATCATATAAATCATATTTATCATATAAATCATATTTATCATATAAATCATATTTATCATATTGGTCATATATATGACATTAATCATATTTATCGTATTTATCATATTTCTTATAAATGTCGTTAGCCTTTATCATATTTCTTATAAATTTTCGCCAGCCTTCTTCAGCGAGAAACTACCGATCCGTAATATATAATAGGTCTAATAACTAAGTCATAAAACCAATATACGTTTTTGGGGTTGATTCTCTTGTTGAGGCAGCAGTATAGAGCCGTTGCCGCTTTACTGGTCTGACATGAATGTTTCAGATTCCAGTTTAGTATACTGTCCAATGTATTTGGCAGAATCAAAAAGTGTAAATGCGATTCTATTAAGTCTGGGCTCACAAAACAAAATCCCTGTATCCCCGACTGAGTGACATCAGTTTCGTTTGGCTCGGGTTAGCATCCAACCCACAGTTGTGACACCAATTTAGCAAAAGTTTTAGCGCAGATTCAAAAATCTCAAAGAGTAATTAAGGATCGTTGCCGCCGGTAACTATAAGTGCTACGTCATCCGCATATGAAAGGTCAAACAATGGAAAGACATTAAGTTATAAAGGACGACATTTTCAGTGTGACCTTTAGGTCATATTAAATCTGAATATCTCAAATTTGAATAATAACGATATTTTAACCAACCATACATTTACATATAATCCTCCCAGTACATCACACAAGTCTTTACTAAACTACCGTGCAAACCAACGATTTCCGCTAAAAGGAAGTATCGGCAAAAACATAAACTGTTAAACTCTCATTGCTAAGCTCTCTTTCTCTCTCTAGAATACTAAAGTTGGCATTTTAAGTGGTATTTTTAACAATCCGTTACCGTTATTGTATTTCTTCTACCTTTTCACAATTTAGGTTTTGTTTCAATTTTCTAACGAAACGGTAAGGAACAAAAAACAAAGTTGCAACAACGGCTCTTGGCCATTGTTCAAGAGTACAGTAATGTCAAGTACTATGGGCAATAGCACAACAACAACAACGACAACAAAATCTATCATTTTATAGCAAACATAAAGTTGCCATGCCACGGGAGTATCAACGATGGCTTGATAGTTCCACTGGGACTAAAGACAGCTATAGCAATTTTGATAGTACTATTGATGGATAACATTGAAAACACTGCCTAACATATCGGCAGCAGTTAACCGAGTAATGCTTGGAATGCCGTTGTTAGAGAGGGGCGGTGAATACAAAATAACGATTGAATCGTTGCGTTATAAAAAGAAGTACTTAAAGTCTAACAGAAAAAAAACAACAGCAACGACGAGAAAACTATTCAATCCGCATAAAACACCTCAGTTTACTCCGTTTACATGAACAATTTAATGATTAAATGTTGCATCAAGTTGTGGATGTGAAGTTAAAACTCTGTGTTGCTGTATGCTGCTGCTGCTGCTGTTGTTGTTAGAGCTTTTTACGCGATATGCCAACGTAGTTCGAGTAAGCGATGATCATCCTTTGTGTCAGTTAGGGATTGAGGACATATACCAACATCATTATCATAATCATCGTTTCAACGTCATGATGATGAGTTGACGAGATGACTCGTCTGTGATAAGGTGAGAATGTGTTTTTGTGTCTCTATGTAACATCATCACTGTCATTCCCGGTATGTTGTCTCTAACGGAAATCATTTGAAACAATGTTAACATGTTCTGTGTATGTGTGTGAGAGTATATGTTTTTTTCAGGTCCGTTACATAAATGCCCCCGCCGACGACAAGTACAACATGCGACTAAAGCTTTTACAATAACTTTATCTATTAGTTTATGTTCAGAAGTAGTCGACAATGGGGAGTTGGGTTGGGGGGATTTGGGGAGAAGCAAGGATATATTCAAAAAGCAATGGAGTTTACAAGAGAGTTGTGTTAAACGAAGCACAGTGGGAGAAATAGGCTAAATATTGAAATATTAAAGATAATAAGTTAATCCCAGGTTTAGTTGACACTTATTTGCAACAACAACAAAATGATAGTAGAAACTGCAAGTACATCAACATTGTTAAATACTTCATGTCCACACGCCACCTATAGTAAATAAATTGTACTAGACTAGAAGTCATAGCACATATAAAAAGTGACACTAAAAAGATATCCCACAATGGGGAATTTGTCGAATTAAAAAATAATTTTAAAGCGAATTTATACATTAATGATAATGACGACATAGGACAAAAAATAATGTAGCAGATAGGGCTTAGTGGTATGCATTTGTTTAAGATTAGAGGATAATATTAATATAGCATATTTTTAGACGTATAGAACTTCCGGCAGGCATAACCTGAAAACTAGCTGTTATACTAATGTGATATGTGTTTGACTGTTTTTTGTACACACGTAAAAATGTATTTCCAAAATTCTAGCTCTGTTCGCCAAACAATCCTCATCAGACTCTTAAAACTCAATTTACTTAATTTCACCCCATGAATAAGGTATGGGATAGCTTCTCGCGTTGTTGTGAATTAACACGCTTTCTATTTTTAGATTCACAACTAACGGCATCGACGAATGCAAACGTCACTGTTTGAGAAGCTCTTACTAACTTGTCCCAACGATATACATGTAAACAACATTCTGTCAAAATTTAATCACATTCGAATTATTTTTACCTATATTCAATTCAATGAAATGATTCGCGATAACACCTTATAGTTTGACCCACTAACGCCACCTATAGTTAGTAAATTGTACTATTTAAGGAAATCAGCAACATGTGAATTGCAATTTCAACCTTAAATCGCACTCAGACATTCACTGCAGGGACTTGTAAGTAACACACTGATATTTTGTAAAAATTTGCAATTTGAAAAATAATTTTTATCAATTTCAGTTATGTTCCTTTAATCCAAAATGCTACTTACACTAATCACCTAAGGCTTTTCGTATCCAGCGCCGCATAGAAGAACAACATTTTCTTAGCATACATTGAATGCGCTATGGAAGAGCTTCTCGCATTTCAATTCAGAATTTGTGAGCTTTAGAAGAGCATTTATTTTTGTAATTGGTTTCTAAAAGTACAAATCTGAAGTTTAATATGTTGTTTGCTACCTTCCACTGTGTTACTGTTATCCTTTTTTTCGTTCATGGAAAGCTAAGGTATCTACCTATCGATTTTTTACCCTCACGTTAGTTTTAATGAACCGAAAGCTGTTTTTTTCTTTCGACTTTATAAAAAAAAATACACAGCATCATAATCTGCAAAACTTTACTGTAGTTATGAACACCTTAATGACAGTCTCGGAAAATTTTTCATCTGTACCGAGACGATTTTTACATCATCAACTTGTAGTTGATAAATTCAAGTGACGATGATGCTGCTTTAATATCCTTTAACTTTAATATCCGTCGCACCCCTGGTATGTAAAAATATACAAATTTAAATTGTCATAATTGAGTTCAAGTTAAAATGTCTTTAAATCATTGAAGAATGGAAGTTATGCAAATTACAATAATCTACTACATTTAGAATTTCTTTTACATTTTCTTTTGTCACTAGTAATTCAAAATCATACTTGAGTTCAATTTGAAATGTTTTAAAATATTGGCTTAATAAAAATTATGAAGTTATAATTATTTCGCCATAATTACTACTATTCTGAGTATATCACTAAGATTCCCTTCTACAATGAATAGAAATGCTTATTTGTTAGATATATAAAGACATCATTACTACTGCGGCATCATTTTAATGCCCATGTTGTTGCTGCAATCATTCTCATTGATTAAAATTCTTCCTTTGCTGAAAAACTTCCTCTTTATTACTACTACCGCATTCAGGGTGGCGACACAAGTGTCAGCGTCCAGCAGTAACTTCATTATAATCCCAATATTATTATTTGTTATTTTCAATTTGTATAAACAAACACCAAAACAAAATTTAATTAAAAAAATATATTGCTATCAATAAAGTAGAATCCGAGGGGAGTGATGGAAATCCTGGGTACAAGAAGATAATTATGTTGGTCGCCACCTATCGTTCATTAATTACACTATTATTAAAGACGATGGACGATATGCTAACTATAATTGATGTTGTTAAAAAGAAGATCACTATATGAGACAATAAGTAACACACAGACAGTAAATTGTAAGAAATAAGAATTTGTCATGTTGCGAATAAAATGTAAGAAATAAACCACGATAAGCCACCTATCGCGTATAAATTGAACTCTTAAAGAAACATTCGCAGACATGTTAGTAACAATTTGTGAAAGCTGTAACGCATTCAGACGATCATTATAGCAACCTATAGAAAACACACAGACAGATCGTCACTTATAACTCAAAAATTGCATTATTATAAAAAATGCGCATATATGATAGCAACATTTTTCCGAAGCTATAACACTTTGAGAAGATCGCTATAGGATCCATTAAGGAATACACAAATATTAAATTTTCAAGAAACTGAATTTATCATTTTAAAAAATATTAGATATAACTTCCAATAATAGAGCCACAGCCACAGTTGTACTATCCTAGAAACCAGAATACATGTGTGCTCTAACACATTGACAAAGTTCCATTACATTCGGACTAAAGCCATGGGAGCTAATAAGGACCACACAGAAAAGTTAATCTAAGAAATGTGCTCTTGTTATTTTGGCTATATATTCAATAAATTTGATCTGCTATACCTACTTGCAGTTATTAAACATATATTTTGATGTAGATTTTTAAGCATATTAGATACAATTTTAAAAAAATTGCCAATGAATGATTCGCCACCTATCGTTTAAAAATTGTACTATGTAAGAAAACCAGCGCACACATGTGAACAAAAGTTGTTGAATGTTAAATTGCTTTCGGCCAATTGCTAAACGGTCCTGAAGCATCGTAAAAAGAGCGCACAGGCCAAATATCTAAATAAATATAAATTTAAATATTATGTATCAACTCCAAGAAGGAGTCTCGCTATGGCCAATTATATTTATTATATTTCATGTTATTCCAAAGTTCAGCGCAGACATAACAATAAAAAATTGTTTTGCTTCTCCCCACATCGTTTTTAAATTGTTTTATACTAGAAACCAGCGCAAGGATGTAAGCAACAATTGGCAAAAGCTGTAACACGTTTGTACTAACGCTAAAGAAGCCTATATGGAACACACAGACAGGTAATTATGAAAAATGTGAATTATTCATTTTAGATATTTATTCAACGACATTGATTTGCGTTAGCCGTTCAAAATTATTATTTTAAACATTATTTTAGAAATTGAAGCAGCCTTAAAAACATATTAAGTACAATCTTTACTCCACTGCGGCCAGCTATCGTTTAGAAATTGTACTATTCGAGAAACCATCGTATGTTCCAGGTGGAGATCTTCGCTATTATAAAATCTGTGGAGGAAATACTGGCAAGGAATTTGGAGTTAATAAGGATCGTTAACAATCTATGTGGACAGTCAAGCGGCCTTAAAGACTTTGGTATCAAAGGTTATTAAGTCGAGATTAGTGTACAGATGTAGATGATGTGTAAAACGGCCGGAGAATAGTGTTCGACTTTGTTGGGTCCCCGGACACAGTGACATTTTAGGAAACGAAATAGCGGATGAACTGGCGCGAAAAGGCTTAACACTGAGAACCGGCCAATCGGGTGGATCAGTTCGACCACCAATGTGTCTGTGTGTATCACAGGATATTTGACCAGAACTGGATAGAATACGAACCAGATTACTATTGAAACTGTATAGGAGGTCCGTTAGACGATTTATTGATGTAATCACGGGACACCGTGACGTTAGAGCATTTACATCCAACTGGGAGATGTCACAGGGGGATTATTGCAGGCTTTGCGACGATAAGGAGGAAATTGAGTATTTATTAAGCCATTGCCCTGCTCTTCATAGAAGAAGAAAGCCATTCCTCGGGAAATGGTTCTTTGATAATCTCACCGAATTGTCGTCATGTAATATGGAGAATATGGTGAAGTTCACTGATGGTTTGAGCTGGCTCATGGGCAGAGGACCATAGTGTACGCACGTCGTCTCACTACTTGTATATATGACATTGAAGCAGACATGTAGGCAACAGTAGAGAAAATTTGCATCGAATAGAAATGTTTGTATTGAATTCTATAACGAAGACACAGACAGTTTATTTGAACTATAAGTTGAATTAAATTAATCCAAACGCTAAATATGATTTATAAGTTGGCCAATTCTAAAATAATGGCATAAATTGGAAAGCTTATTAGATATGGACTCCAAGAAGAGATTCACTATCGCTTTTTAATAAATTGTACTATTCTAGAAGTCGCTATAGATATGCAATTAAACATTACATGCAATGGCCGAGATTTCCACCTATAAGCATATTATGCGTTATTCTACAAATTGGAGCTGAGATCAGGAATTGAATAGAGATCTCCATCCATAGTTTATAATTTATATTGACCTAGAAATCAGACATGCAGATATAAAATTGTAAAAGTCGAATTACATTCAAACGATCGCTTTTGAGAAAGTGAGCCGATCTAGCAAAGACACACAAGAATTATAAGAGAGGATAAAAATACAGTGGAACGGAATTAATAGGGTGTTTAAATTTCAGACTTAAGTGGCGGATTAGGGTAACCTCTTTCTGTGGTGGGCGAGTGAAGAAAAACGGTAACTGCGCGGGTTGGGGGAACGTAAGTAACTAAACCAAGAGATCGCTAAGGATCGATCTCGATACCTTTCAGAAGTTATGAATATTTATATACAATTCACAGCGAGGGACAGCTTTTATGGATAAATTCATACATTAGGAGGGGAGGAAATTGAGCGAGGGCTTACTTCATTAGCGCTTAAACAATCGCTATAGGACAATTTTTTTTTAATAAATTTAAATGTGCCATCTTTGGGGTGTCTCGATTATGTAGGAAATCAAACAAGTCGTAGTACCAAAGTACTGGCTTCTAAGTGATGTCTGCAGATGCCCAAGAATTCTTTAATGGCTCAAGTTTCTTTTGTTTTGTTGCGATAAGCAGCACATCTTAAGATGTTTATTTCTGCCAAAACAGTTTTTTTCCGCATCATGTTCTAGTTTTTGTAACTTGAACTGAGAACGTTCCACAGTTGAACACTCAGTTCAGTTAAAACTTTGAGTTAAAGTTTAAAAATGTTATACGAGTATTGTTACGTTATGGTATAAACTGAAGAAATACACTAGGTACACTTCCAATAAGTGTCTAGCAATCGCCATCTATCGCTTATAATTTTACTAATCTAGAAACTAGCGCACACAAGTGAACGACAACTGGTAAATGTTGCGTCGCATTTGAACGATCACTAAAGAAGCTTATTAGAAACACACAGACAGAACACAATATATAAATGTTTCATACTTTCCCATTATAACTGTTTTAACTGTACAGTTAAAAGTTTTAATGAGTGGACGGCTTTTGGAAACAATTTGAGCGACTGATAAAGACATCATAATAAATTATGTACCACTTCCAACAAGTATCCAGCGATTGCCACCTATCGACTAAAAATTGTACTAATGTAGAAACCAGAGCACATGTGTGAACAACAATTAGCAAAAGCTACATCGCATTTGAACGATCGCTTTGGGAGTCTATAAGGAATACACAGACAGAACTTATTAGTCATAAATTTATTAAAGGGAACAATGATAACTTAATGTTATTTTTAAACTGGACTATCCTAAAAATATATTTGAAATATTTCAATGGAAATGGCACCACTACAGTTTTTAAAATTTGTTTTATTCTAGCGACTGGTGGAGATATCATAATAAACTAGTTACCGCTTTTAACAAGTACCCAGCGATTGCCACCTATTGTCTTTAAATTGTACTACTCTAAAAACCAGAGCTCACGTGAGAACAACAATTAGCAAAAGCTACATCGCACTTGAACGATCGCTTTAGGAGCCTGTAAGGAATACACAGACAGAACATCATAGTCATAAATATAATAAAGCGAACAACGATAACGAAATGTTATTTCTAAATTGGTTTATCCTAAAAATCGGCGGATATTTGACAACATAGCAAATATAACTATTACACCTACATTTTACAATTGAAGACATCAAAATACACTAGGTACACTTCCAATAAGTGCCTGGCGAACGCCATCTATCGCTAATAAATTGTACTTGTCTAGAAACCAGCGCACACATGTGAACGACAACTGGTAAAAGTTAGAACGCATTTGGACTATCACTATAGGAACTTATATGAAACACACAGACAGAACACAATATAAAAACGCTTCATACTTTCCTTTCTAAATTATTTCATAAATTTTATCATCCCAAAAAAGTATCGTATCTTGTCAATACAATACATACAGTTCATTTAATTGACATTTGTGCTATATGTTTGATATCCCATACGTTGCATCGTTGTATCGTCACAACACATCAGTCAGTGATGTGCTGTGTCTCTATTGAGTCCAGTTTGTGGCTGCGGTTCCCACTATGGAAAAATATAAAAATTGGAAATTGACAATGAGATGTTCAATTAAGCCAATGAATGTGTGAGTAGTAAGTAGTCAAAGCCTTCAATAGTCACAACACAACAGGCAGCTCAAAGAGAAAGAAAGCAAGATTTAATTGTAAATGGGTTGGGATGGTGGTGGCTGCTATTGAATGCAAGGTTAAATGTTCGTGGGTGCATAAGTCAAATCAGGCGAATTATTTTATATTTGCTGATAAAACTGACAGGGAAATATGTAAAAAAAAATGTTACAATTAGATTATAAAAAATAGAATTATTATTGTATATAAAAAGCTGCAATTGTTAATTGATCAAAAGGGTAATTGGCTAGATGACTAGCAGAAAGTCAATTGAATTGAAGAGCGACGAGATACAAGGAGATAAGGCTGGAAGAAACTTTAACATCTAGCTTAATTTAATATTTATAGGAAATTATTTAATGGCTGTTGATAAAAAACTAAAATTCAAAAATATGCTATATCTTAATGAAGTTATACAAAAAAAAAATTTGAATACCAAATAGAACTGTTAATTAAACATCAAGAAATTACTAAAAGGATCATATTTAGTAAATATAAACTAAAGAATATTCATAAATAAATATTTAAATTTGTAATTACCTAATATTGTTTTCTATGCCAATTTGCCTAAGCACTTTGGTTTATGGCCATGGCCGCCTGTTGCCAACCAATTACTTAACCAATATTACAACGTTCGATATGAAACCTCGACCCTAGCCATTATCAAAACGTTTCCACGCACTCTAAATCCTTATTGCTTGTATTTATTTTAATATTTATAGAAATTTTAATTTATGAATATATAAGGAATTTATATACTATAAAGTTATATAAATTCCATGAATACATAACTTTATTACACACTTGAGACTTGTGTGCCACATAAATGTTTGAGTGTAAAATACAAATGAAACGTGCAACAGTGAAATAAAGGTGGTATTGTTGTTCGCCCAACCAATTGATGGTGGTGTTGGTTTTGAAGTTATTAATGCAATCAGTTGTTCGAGGTTTTGTTGCCGCTGCTGCTGCTGCTTCAATAAACATATAATTTACTTGCCAAACTTAATGCAATATTAATTCAATAATATAACACAGTACAACACATGTTTTTGGGGACTCAATTCTGAGAAATGCACCTCAAAGTAGCCCTAAAAAGAAGAAGTTCTGCATCGTTCGTTTTGTCAAGTTACATGCCATAATAACTTAATATCGATTTGAAGTTAGTAAGTATCGTATTGGGATCTTTTGTTATATTGTTATATGGTGGTGTATGATTATCATAAGTAAAATTCCACGTAAATCATACGTCATGGAGTACAACAGTTTTATTGTAACTGTTACAGTAACTGCCCAGTTCAAAATCATTTGATGAATGAAAAAGTGAAACTTTTGCTTATGTAAGGAAACACTATATGAACAGATTACAGAAATTGTATTTCTTTAAACTAAATTTCAGTTACATCGGACTAATGGTTCTCGAGTTATTTCAAACAAAGGAGCCTAAAACGTGACAATTATTCGATATTAAATTATTATGGCATGTAACTTGATAAAACGAATGATGCAGAACTTCTTCATATTGGGGCTACTTAAACGTGCAGTTCTCAGAATTGAGTCCCAAATCAATGAGCTAAAAAATGTTGTACTGTGTAATAAACACATTTGGACAACACATTTGCAGTGGCAACACTGCCGCACTTTACAACAGTTGATATACAACTCATACGCACAGATGTGTAAAGATATATGAAAAGATCCTCGCGCGAGCATACATATCCACTATATATCCACATTGGCATCACAAGGATATTCGCTGCTACTACACAATCTCATGCCCACGACGACCACTGGGAGTTTTGCACACAAAGTCATATATTCTCATTTAGGTCATCACAATAGTATATGCATTATGCACTAAAGGGACTATGGGGGTAGAGGTTTTATGGTTACATGAAGTAAATTTTGTGTGCTCGCATTGCAAAACTGTAAGTTCATATACAAATCTAGGTGAAAGAAAAGTATATGCCCTGACTAGGTTAGGTTCGGTTGCGGACCCGTGTAATCTAATAAAAACCAGATCACATTATACACCAAAATCTGCTGATCCATTGTGATTGCGCCGTAAGAAAAGAGAGATATGAAAAGGGATGAGAAAGAAAGGGAGAGGAGAAGGAAAAGAAAATCGTGGGAACCCAAAATTGTGATACCTTGACCCAGTTAGCCATGGAAGGCACCCCTTACTATGTATGGCGTAGTCGACTTTCGACAACTTTCGACTGTTTTTTTTTAATAAATTTTGTAATTATTAACAAAAATATTTAGTGTTGAGAATTTTTCATCATCTGATGAAAAAGAACATGATACGAGAAAGATCAGTCGTATTTCAGTCTCACAAACGACATCAGCGATGTCATATTTTAAAAACGACAAAGATTCGACGTGACTACGACATACATAATCAGGGGTATTAAGTCGCCTACACGGATTGTGAAGACATACTCTAGATCTTCTATATAACTTTCCCTCAAGTGTCTAAGCCTTCTACGGGCTAAGAATTTCATGCAATGGCCGCGATTTCCACTTATAAGCATATTACGCGTTATTCTAGAGATTGGAGCTGAGATTAGGAAACAGAGTTCTCCATTCATTACTTACGTATTTCGTAGTCGACTTTTGACAACTTTCAACTGTTTTTTTGTTTTTGTTTGCATAATTGCATAGTAAATTTTAACAAAAATGTTTAGTGTTGAGAATTTTTCATCATCTGTTGAAGAACATGATACGAGAAAGGTAAGTCATATTTCAGTCTCACAAACGACATCAGCGATGTCATATTTTAAAAACGACAAAGATTCGACTACCACATACATAGTAACAGGTATTAAGTCGCCTACACGGACTGAGGAGAGAGACACTAGGTCTTCTATATGACTTTTCTCCAAGTGTAGAAGCCTCCTCCGCAGCTACAGCTACAAAAAATATGTTCCATAGTCTCGAACTCCTCCTCGTCCTCACACACAAGCCTGTAGTGCGGATTACCAAACCACAGCTCTCCACCTTTGCCTTGCTAATTCCTGCCCTTTCACTTATCAGGTCAAGAGATCTCAGCCAGTATGGTGGCTTAAGCAACTGGAAACCCTGCGCAAGGCTACTAGAAAGATTTTCAACAAAGTGAAGAGAATGGGATTAAAGAAAAACCGGAACGCTTGTGGACTACAGTTTCAACAGTTAAAAAAAATTGTAATTTCCCTTTGTACCCCATGAATGAGGTATGGGACAGCTTCTCGCGTTGTTGTGATTTAACACGCTTTCTATTTTTAGATTCACAACTAACGGCACCTATTTGTTTATCGACGAATGCGAACGTCACTGTTTGAGAAGCTCTTACTAGACATGCCGATTGACTCGACACTTATACTGCGAAGTTGCTGTCAACAACATTCGAGGGGAGCCGACAATGAAAAAAACAATTTTTTAAGATGACTGGAGCCAGGTTTGAACCTGCGATCTCCCGCATGGTAGTCGCGTGTTCTAACCACTATGCCACGGCCGGTCCCAGTTCAACAGTTACAAAAGAAACATTAAAGGGTCAAAATACTGCGAGTCCATACTCGTTGTCAATAACGCCGCCCGATTCAGAAGGGTTCTGTCTAAGGACCCTCAAGGTTTGGGTTTCATTCGTAGGAAAGATGGTTCATGACTCATGAACAGAGTTCAGCGCTGAAATGCTGAAGCTGCTGATGGATACACAATAGACCGGGTCGGTCCTTATATATTTAAAAAAAATCATTTCCAAAGTTGAATGCAAATGTTAAAGATAACCACGAGACAAAATTAAAAAAATATTGTATTTCCTGCCCACTCCCGAAATACCGCCATAATCCTTTTTTTGCTGCTTTTTTGTTTGTGCACAATCGACTTCGTTGTATAGGTTCGTTGTATAGGACGGGATCAAACGTGTCCTAAACCAAACTCAGCCTAAATGGTCAAACAATTGGTCAATGCCTTATGTAAATCTTATATTTTTTTAAAAAATTAAACGCGTTTTTTTTTAACTTTTGAAAACTTATGCTTTGCAATAATACAAAAAAAAAAACCCCTTAACCACTCCTACATGTTGTTATTCTTATGCAAATTGGTTCATTCGTCCTTCTCTCCGCCTCAAGTCCCATATGTGTTTGCCCTCATTAAAACTACCAACAACAAAAGCCAAACCCATGTATTTAGTTTATAACACTTTGTTTCAATCTCAATGTTGTTTGGTGCTGGTAATGGTTGTCACATCGTGGTTGTCATTCATTTTCTACACAAAATAATTACTTACTTACCTACCAACACAGCCAACACATTCGTAGAAGCGACGCATCAACTAATATCATTTGCCAAATAACACTATAATTACCATTACTCGCTCGCTTGTACTTTGCTGTATGTTACTTTTCGATATGTGACTGCACATTGTTGGGGAGATGTGTCAATCTGTCATTTGCATTGACTCATTCACAACCTTTGGCAAATATCAAGTATCAGTTAAAAAGACCGCATCACAACTCCCCCCAAATTGCACCTACCAGCAACCGGCATTGCACTACAGTGAATCTTGTGTTGGGCTGTGTTGTTCACACACACCCTATCTATATGTTACTGCCACAACGCGGCTGTCTGTCTACCTGTCTATGTTGCAAATGCAAAAAATGTGTATATGGAATATTTTGGATATGCGAAAAGTGCGATTGATTTAAAGACATCCCCACAAGATTAATTGTTTTCTGCTATGTAACTGACAAATGATTGTAGTGACATTGTCACTAGGTCAGCCGGGTTAAAACTGCAATATTATTAAAGAATAATATTTATAATTTAATTTATTTGCACCAAATATAATTACAAATAATTTACAATCGTAAAAGAGCGACAAAGCTACAAAAAGAAAAACAAGTATGTCATTACTATACCACCACAGACAGGCATACTGCAGTTGCCGTGTAATGAATGCAGCTGGAACGAATCCAAGACGCTTGTTGTCATATTTGATGAACTTTTAAGACACTGCTGAGGACAACACACTAGCCAGACTGCGGTCGTATCACCATTTAAAGTAGTCCATCATCATTGTCATGAGCTCTGTACTTTGAATTAAAAGCCATAATTTTTAAAATTAAATTATATCTTTTTTTTTTGTGTATGCACTAGCGACTGTAATATATGTTTGTAGTTTCTATTGTTAGCATTTCGATCACGTTTTGCCGTTTGATTTCTATAAGTTTTGACTGTTTTTTGTTTTTGTTTTTGGGCCCATTTGAGTTAGATGGACTGTAATTATGTCAAAGTAAAGCATTTGCATGTTATTGGCATAGTAGAAGAGTATATGTGTGTTAGTAGACTAGTGCTGACTATTCAAAAAGTTGAGTTTAGAAATTATGATTTTCCTTCAAGAATATCTCCAAAATGCATAAACCATATATAAATAAGTTAAAAATCACACCTGGGTTCACGGCCCAGTTAACCATAGAGAGCCCCGCATTAAACCTATTAAATTACTTATTCCGGCTGAGGAGAGTAACTCCAGGTCGTCTATACTACAACCTTTGCCTAAGTATCTCAACATCTCATAGTTTAGAGCGGGACAGCTACAACGGAGTTGTTTCATCGCTCGGAATCCTCTTCGTCATCACACACACGTTAGTAGTCTGGTATCTACTTATCCCATTTGCCTGCCTTATATTGCAGTGGCTAGTTAAAAAACCACAGGCCATTCTCAAGTCACTTATACATAGGCTATTGCGATAAGGATGTGCTATAGTCGGACCACAGCTATCTAGCAGTTATACCGTTGGTTCTGGAGATCCAACGTCTGTTGGCAGTTTTTCCACATCCCATTCTCTACCAAGCCAAAAATGCTACATATGGTCGGGTAAACATCTATCAGATTCATAATCAGGCATAGGTAAGGTTCCTTTAGGAAATAAGTCTGCTGATTCATTCCCACGGATCTCGCAATGTCCTGGGACCTAACAGCTGCTGACTCTTAGAGATTTAAGTCCAACTTGTACTCACGGTGAATGGGACTTTGCTCAGAGGTTGAAAGTTACTGATTGTCACTCACTTGGGAGTGACCAGAAGCGATTTCTGTGTGGCACTGTCCAACCGCTTTAAAGTTAGATAGAGTTAGAAGGTGAAATTTTGAGCATGCAACCACCGATGCGTCTTAGGAAGTAGGTAACAGAAGTTACAGAAGCTCAACACAGGCTCTCCAAGTGGCTTTGGCATCCCCAGAAACAAGAAACAACAAGGCAACCCCCCCAAATGTTGACGACTCCTGCAAACGATATAAGGACCATGATTAAAGGATATGCACCTGGCATGTCCGAACTCTATACAGAGATGGTGCCTCTATCCAACTGGCGGATGTCCTCGACAAATACAAGGCTGACATCACCGCCATACAGGAAATGAGATGGACGGGACAGGGATGCAGAGACTTCGACACCTGATCTCGCAGTTTAACCCTGTAAGTGACCGAATAGCCAACATTCGCATCCAAACGAAATATTTTTACATCACGCTGATTTGTGTACACGCCCCGACGGAAGACAAAGACGATGAAATTAGAGATGCATTATATGAGCGCCTGGGGAAAATATATGACCGCTGCCCAGCACATGACATTAAATTTAATGCTAAAATAGGAAAGGAAGATGGTCTTGGTTCAGCAGTCGGAAAATTCAGTCTACACAACAACACCTCCGATAACGGATTCAGACTGGTAAGTTTCGCGTCGGCAAGAAACATGGTTGTGAGTGGAACCAGATTCCTGCATAAAGATATCCACAAGGCAACCTCGATATGTCCCGATCAAAATACAAGAAATCAGATTGACCACGTGGTAATTGATGGAATGCATGTCTCAAGCGTTATGGACGTGCGTGTGATGCGCGGTGCAAATATCACCACCTTTTTGCAGCCAAGGTACGCTCACGATAAGGTAGTGCTAAAAACACTCGTAATCAAACGCAAAGGAAGCTAGACATCACAAAGCTGCATGCCACTAAGATAGCCAATGCCTACTCCAACCAACTCTCTCAATTACTCCAAACAAATCCCCCTAGTTCTGATGTTCCCGACATACAATGGCAGCATATTGCGAATTCTTTGACCACTGCCGCAACGACCGTACTGGGGTATGAAAAACCACCCTCAGACAAACCCAGGTACGATGATGAATGTCGCGAAATTTCTGAGGAAATGGATGCTGCATACAAGGCCAAACTGCAGTCAATGGCAACGCGTGCGGTGACGGAGCGTTATAAAGAGAAAAGGAGGGAGATGAAACGTCTGTTCAGACGGAAAAAGCGTCTGTGGAAGAGAGAGCCAGGATATCGAAAACTACAGGGATAGAGGTGAGGCGCGAAAGTTCTACCAAAAGGTAAAAAGTAAAGGCTTTGGAACAGGGATCCCCACCTGTAAGGACAGAGACGGAAATCTGGTCACGGACACTCAGAGTGAGCTGCAAATATGGAGGGAAAACTTTCAATCTCTTTTTGTTCCGAAGGCAGCATAAGTGATGAAATCGCACCAATCATCGACGATGGAGTAGACTGTCCACCACCGAGCCAAAACGAAATCAGCACGGCATTTGCGCGGCTTAAAAATAATAAAGCTGCGGGAGCCGATGGACTGCCGGCAGAGCCAAGGCGATAGTCTGACCTGCGATCTCTTTAACATCGTAATTGAGATGATCATGCGGAAAGCAGCAATAAACAGGAATGGCACCATATTTAACAAAAGCTCGCGTATGCTGATGATATAGATATTATTGGACGTGGATGGCGAGATGTTACTGCGGCTTTTTTGAGTCGGCTGAAGTGGGTCTGGTGATTAACGAGGACCAAACGAAGTTATTTGTATCAACTAACAAAGAGTCCACTCGTCTGAGACGCTGCGTGAACGTTGACAACTATAACTTTGAGGTGGTAGATGATTTTGTCTACCTTGGCTCCGCCATTAACAAAAATAATAATGTCAGCCTCGAAATCAAAAGACGAGTATTGATCGCAAACCGCTGCTACTATGTGCTAAGCAAGCGATTTAACGACAAAGCGCTCTCTCGAGGAACAAAGATCCAGCTATACCAGACACTGATCCGTCCTGTCTTGCTCTACAGCGCAGAATCCTGGGTAATGACACAAGCGGATTAATCTATTCTGGGAGTCTTCGAGAGAAAAACACTCCGCAAAATATTTAGACACATTATCGTGAACGGCGAGTACCGTCGTCGAATGAATCATGAGCTGTATGAGCTGTACAACTGTACAAGACCGAATGCGCTGGCTTGGACACGTTGTACGAATGGACAAAAACGCTACGACTCGAAAAGTCTTCGGCACTAAACTCGATGGGCGGCGCAGGAGGGGGCGACCAAAACTCCGATGGATGGACCAGGTGCCGGAAATGTTAAGTAAGCTTGGTATGACAAACTATCAACGGTGCTCAAAAGACCCAAGCGCTTGGAATACTTTTCTACGTGCGGCTACTGATAGATAAATTTCTGTAGTTGCTGCCACTAAAGAAGAAGAAGAACTTGTACTCACAGTTCCTCACCAACTTTGATTTACCCCATGTAGAATTGAAGGCTATCTGCACAAAGACACCAGATGAAATCCCATCGCCATTCCATTCCGATTTTTCCTGAATTCCAACGGTCACTTTACGGAATCCACACGTTTGTCAAACATTCAATTAGAGGTGGCATGTGGAAAGACTTGTCATTATTTGCACTGATGCCAATCGTCAGCTTAACTCAGTCTGATAGGCCTTTGGGCTTCTCGTAGCCTTGACGAACAAGTCCAGGGGCGGAAGGCACAGGAAACCATCCAAAAAATCCGCTGGCCGTGTGCTTCTTCTAGCCACAGTAATCCCCATTGCAGCTATCCTTTGGACATTGTTGAGCATTTTCAGTACATTACTCTAACTTAGGCCCTCTCACCAAACCAGACATCCATATGTAATTATTGAATGGACTGCCACGACCAATATACGACCCTTTAATTTTATAAAGTTATTCAAAAGAACGAAGAAGGAATTTTTGTAAATTTGTACTTTTAGGGGTAAAAAGGCCCAAAAAGTGATAAGACTGGCACCATCAACCAGACTAAACGCATTGAAATAGAATAGAGAACATCAATATGGACATGCTCAATACAAAATTAGAGAGCTGTCCGAAGGTATTTTTCGAAAGTTGTACTTTTAGGGGGGGAAAGGGATAAAATTGGTACCATTACCCATACCTAATGGCTAAAGTTAGAAATGCGAAAATTTATGTGAATAGTTATTTTTTAAAGTTGTTGTGTGTCACAACGGGATTTTTCGCAACTTGTACTTATAAGGGTAAAAAAAGGTTCAAAGAGGGATGAAACTGGTATCATCACCTAGACCCTGAAAACTTATAAGGGCATTATCCTTGTAGAATTAGAAAACTGCAAGAAGTTGTTTTGCAAAGTCGTACTTTAAGGGGAAATAATGCCGAAAGAGGCTACCATCACCCAGACTTAACGGCTTAAAGTAGAATCGCGAAAATTGGGCTGAATATATTTTTTTAGGGGAAATTCTTACTTTTAGGGTTAAATACACCCAAGAAGGGAAGTATACTTACTAACTTCAAACAGAGAACGAAGCCGACCCGAATTTGTCGGCAGCGGCGGCTCAGATTTTTACCGGCGGCAGCTCAATTTCGGTTCATTATTTTGTAGCTTATAAGTGCTTCGGGTCTTACTAAAACACAGTGACCAAAAAAAAAGGTCATAAGGATTTCTCAAAAATTTTGCAGACCAAAAAAAAAGGGTACCAACACAACGAAATTTTTCAGACTTCAGTCGCTACAAGTCAAATACATCGGCGGCTAACAATAAGACGACACTAGCCGTACATATCGGCGGCGGCGGCTAAAGATAAATCGATATTAAATTATTATGGCATGTAACTTGACATAACGGATTAATGAAGTGAGCTTGATGATTTTTTTTTCAGAAGCACACTGTTTGGTGCGGTTTACATGCCAAAGGTGTCATGGGACAATATGTCTTTTAATCCGCTAACGTTTTCAAGAATGATTCTATTTTTTCTGTTAATTATAATTTCATTACAAATCATGTGGAGGAGAAATGAATCCAACAAGACGGCGCCACATGACGTACAGCGCGTGAAACCACGCTTTATTTATTGAGTCAAAGTTTGGTGAACGAGTTATCTCAAGAAATGGGTTTTGTTATTGGCAATCCTGTTAGTGTGAATTGAAATTTCAGAACATAAAATAAAATTTATGTTTTATCAATATCTTTTCATGACCTGAACGAAAATAGGCTAAAGAATATAGGTATTGGTTCCGTGGTATCCCATGTTGCCTGAAGAACAAATTTCTATTGCTTTTAAAAAAAAATGTTTGCACTTACATATTTGTTACATATTCAGTTTCTAAGAAAAGTTGTCGTTGCTTACCTGAAAATAAATGAAAGTAAAAAATTTATTAGTTCAAGCTAAAAAAATATATATGTATATATATATATATGGGAACAAATTATCATAAATAAAATTACACAAAATTGTTAAAAATAAACAATGTTGTTCAGGCACGTGTTTCATTGCCGTTTGTTTTTTTCTTATTACACTTAATTCAATTTTGCTCATAATGCACCTCATAAACTTAGGAATATACGACGAATAAATTTTTATAACGTAATTTTCATTTAATTGAAATTTGTATTAGTACAATGGAAAATAAATTCCTGACGGAGAACACCATAAAACGTTTTAAATATGTGCGGCAGCAATTTGTGTGTGTATCCTAAAAGTAGGCTGTGCCTAAAAGTATGATGTACATAACTTTAGGTTGTGCCTAAAAGTATGTTATTTGTATAAGTAGGCTGTGCCTAAATATATTATGTGCCTTAAAGTAGTCTGTGCTAAAAAGTAGGCTATGGCTAAAAGTAGGCTATGCCTAAAAGTAGGTTTTGTCAAAAAGTAGACAGTGCCTAAAAGAATGCAGTGTCTGTAAGTAAGCTATACCTAAAAGTATGCAGTGTCTATAAGTAGGCTGTGCCCTAAAGTAGACTAGAGTGAACAATCTGCTTGATATGGTAATTTCTTTAGCAGTTTTTAGACAACGATTTTTCAATACGAACATATATTTTTGTGTAGAAAACAACGAATCGCCGGGACACGTATGACCCATACAACTTTATCCGGTAGTCAGAACCCCCGCCGATTTTGGATGTCACTCAGTGTAATTAAAGCAGTCGGCCTTGATTTAACTCTTTTATTTGAGTCGCAAGGCTCTGCAGCCGCTCAATAAAGATACCAGTATTTGAGTTCAATTTGGTTCCAATAGATGGCCTACGGCGTAATCGTAAAAACTTTTGAATAATATTACCCTTAAAAAGTAAATGTCAGACACTGCTTTTTCGGATCATAGTAAAGATTTCGGCATTTAATTCTACTGTAATTGTTTTCTTTTAAATTATAAAGAAAAGTTTTAAATGAATCAATAGTGATACCACACCTTTGGATTTGTATTCGTTGGGGATGTGTGAAGTCACTAGTCTTCAATAAAAAAGCCTCAAACGATACAAGGCCTAGAAACCAACATTGCTTGCATAATACGTTCGACATCACGGTTGAAATGATGAAAAGAGTGACCGAAAGGTGGGTTTTTAACATATACCCATTAAGGCGTAGTCGTGGCTAACATTTAAAGGAAATTGTCTTTAAAAACTAAATGTCAAAGAACGTTCTTTCGATTTATAAGAAAGATGTCAGTATATAATGTTATGCTAAGTGATTTATTTACAATTAAAAATAAACGTTTCTAATGAATCACCTTTGTTGGGGTTGTGTCACAAGTCTTCAATTATAAACAACGATTTAAGACTTGGAAGGCAACGTTACTCACATAATACGCGCTAGATAAAGGTTACAATGCTAAAAAGAGTGATCTAAAGGTTGGCTTTCAAATAGAGCCAATACTTCTTAGTCATGGCCAACATTTGAATGAAATTAACTTAAAAAGTTTAATGTTCTTAATGAATCAACTGTGATAGCACCTCAGCAATTTTTTCGGGTAATGTGAGTGAAAAGTTTCAGACGATAAGCCAGTAACGTTTTAATATCTGGAAGCCAACATTACTCGCGTAAGGCGCGCCAGATAATGGTGGCTGTGCTGGGAAGAGTAATCAAAAGGTGGACTTTTTAATAGACCCATTAAGACGCAGTGGCCAACATTTGAATGAGATTTAATGCCAGAGACTGTACTTTCGGCTAATATTAAAGATTTCGTCATCCAATTAAAATTAAAATGTTTTACTTGAAATTAAAAAAACAACTCCTAAATGAATCACTTGCAGTATCATACCTTTTAGATGTTTTTCTTTGAAGTTATGTGAAAACTAAAGCCTATGCCTATAACACAGCATACGACTAAAGACTTGAAAACCAACATTTCACTCATAATTCGAGAGATACCGGGGGCAATGCTAGAAAGTTAGACTTTCCGAATAGACCCGCATATGGGGTAGCCACGGCCAACATTTGGATGCAAGTATTTTTTAAATGTAAATGTCAGAGTTCAGAGATAGCGGCTGAAGAGAATAACCGGAAATTAATCTTCGTATGTACCACTGACGGCGTAGTCGTTGCTAACACTTAAATGAAATGAACTTGAAAAATGTAATGCCAAATACTGTAATTTTGACTAATATAAAGATTTCGACATCCAGTTGAACTTAAAGTGTTTAAGTAAACTAGAAAAAAACTGCTAAATGAATCTTACCTCTACATGTTTTTCTTTGGGCTAATACGAAAACTAAAGACTTTGCCGATAGTCCAGCCTATGATTCAAGACTTCACAAGATAAATGTTATATTGCTTCAAAGAGTAAACGAGAGTTGGACTTTTTGAATGGATGACATGCCCTTAAAAATATGCCACAGTTCGTCCTTTCGGATCGTAAATAAGATTTCAATAGCCGACTCAATTTTATGCTTTCTAATTATAACTTTAAAAAACACTTCTTAATGAATCACCCTTTAGGATCACCTAAAACTCATTTTAGACCTTTGTTGTTCAAGGTTGCGTAGAATATTTAAATGGCGAAATCGTAATTAAGACATTGCCAAATCTTTGTCAACCATCAACGTAGCTGTTGGTAGGCCTACGATCACGACCGACTACCAAATGCTGCCAAATTACATCCGCACCTTAGACAGAGAAGCCAACCTTGTTGCAATTAAATAATTATATTTTAACACCATCCTAAGAAAACAAATTACCATCAATGTATACAGTTTTTAGGTGTAAAGTAATTTTAATTTATGACACAATATTACGTTGACGGATGCCTGTTCTGGGCCATTGTTTCTTTAAACAATGCAGTGTAAAATTCCCAGTCATCAGAAGCGGCAGTGAATGTTGTGGCTTAAGCTACAACTTTATCTTCAGCTGGCATTTACCAGGCCAAGTTCAATGGTACGTTGTCGCAGGTAGAGGTAGCTATCGTGACATTATATATGACGAAATCCCAAGTACTTTAGCATTAGCTGCGGCTCATTACAATTGGGCCATCATGGCTTTGTATATGATTTAATGATGTGTGACTGAGACCCAGGTGACAAAAAAGAGGGAGAAGATTCGTAGTCAAATAAAGTTGAGTTAAAAAAAAGGGAATATAAAAAAGTTTTGTGCTGTTGTTATTTTTTAACCCATAAAGCGTATAGAAGAAATCAGCAGACGAAACTTACAAATTTGTCATCGATTATGTGACTTTTGACAAATTATCGCTTAATCAAGAAAAATATGATTTCGTTTAACAAATGTTGTTATTGATATTAACATTTACGTTTTTTTTGGTTATCTAAGTAGTTTCGTTATAAAATTTCTACAATTGCTATTACTTCAACATTTCACAAAAAGTGTAGCATACTTTTGTCTGCCCAGCAAAATCAAATTATGTAGCCTACCTTAAGGCTATTTTGTCCCCTCCAATATCTGCATTACCTAAAGGACCTTAAAATAAAGTTACCCAAGGGACCAAAAACTCGCCACAAGAAATCAAAAACATAATTTAGAATGAAAACTTATAAAAATACACACACACACACAACAGAATTCCCCTAGAGATGAACACGCGCGCTGTAATCATATTTCAACTAATTACAAATTGATTGAATTGCTATAGTCTGAAATATCTGTTTTCATTAAAAACTAATTATATTCTGTGTGTTCATTTATATTTTTCTTCGTATTTTTTTTCGAAACGAAAGAAAAATACAGCGGGGTACTGCTGCGCTTGTCGGAGAAATATACATTGTATGTGGCAACCTGTGCTGCTCTAAACAAGATAAATTAATATTGTACACTTCATTTAATTTGCGCGATGCTGGTGGTAATGATAAAGCAAATTATGAAGATGATGGTGACGTTGTCGCTGGGGATGGGGCGGGATCGTTGGCTTTGACTGTTAAGACTGATCCGAAACGACTAAAAGTATACAGCTCAAAGGATATGTGCGGTCATATAGAAAACAGGAAAGTTGCCGCTGCTGCTGTTTCATCGCCAGTAACTAACTAGGTAACATTGTAAGGCACACACTAACACATTCGTGCTCACCCACCCACCCAACCACCGCCACAAAGCACCGACTATTGCGGTAAAGTGTATTAACTAAAGTTGCTATAAAGTTTATATTTTTATTACAAATTGTCCTGGGGGAAAATTTGAGTTCATCTTTAGTAGTGGCGCTGCCTGTCTTTGTGTTTGTGTGTGTGTGCGTGTGCGTGTGTAGAGGATCTCTGATGATGACGGTTTGTTTATGGCAAATAAAGTGCCAACACCACAACAACAGCAGCAGCGTCTCCAGTGCCGCCTCCGCTGCCTGCGCCATATCCAAGTGAAAATGTATTACTTTACAAATTGCTTTTTAAATTCAATATGCTTTGCCTTGACTAGCCTAAGGATATGCTACAAACAAACAAACAATCACTCACTTTCTGTGGCTCTCTTTACCTCGCTCTCATAAACACTAGAAAAATAAACTAACTAAAGCCATAATATACACACTAACTCAAGGCATACAACAAATATCATTTGCAGTTGAGTGTGAATTTTGAGAGGGGCAAGGGGACACATCTCCAAATCATAAAGAGAAACAAGTAACAAGTGCTGAAGCACAGTGCTTCGAGCCCATACAATGATGCGACAAAAAAATAGCAGAAGTTATAGTAGACGTGTATGAAATTAGCCCATAAATTCATTGAGCTAAGTGAATTAGGGTGAGCTGGACTGTCGAATATGTGGTGGGTTTTATGGGGATCCTGACCACATGCTGGGTACATATTAGGGACGGCATGGTCTATGCGGCACCAGTAGACGTTGAGCCTGTTGCTTCATTCCGATCTCACCTATGCCAGAGCAGCTATTGTTACACAAGGCTGGTTTTTCTCTATTTCTGCTATAGGCGGTGTGTGATGGCCACGGTAGTAATGGCGTCTCTATCCGTATCGTTCAAAGCTGCTGTATATGAGGTAAGATCCAAGGGATCCTATACATAACACGGTACAATATTTTTCAGCCCATTGATATGGGACTCAATTCTGAGAACTGCACGTGGAAGTAGCCCCAAAAAGAAGATGTTCTGCATCATTCGTTTTGTCACGTTACATGTCATAAATACTTAATATCGATTTGAAGTTAGGGGAATTTGTCACGTTTTAGGCTCTCTTGTTTGACATAACTCGAGAACCAATAGTCCGATTTAGCTAAAACAAATTAAAAAAAAAATTACGAATTACAATTTCTTTCTTCTGCTCATATAACGTTTCCATATATAAGCAAAAGTTTCACTTTTCCATTCATCAAATGATTTTGAACTGGGTTAATTTTGTAGCAGTTACAATAGAACTGTTGTACTCCGTGCCGTATGATTTACGTGAAATATTACTTATGATAATCATACGCCACCATATAACAAAAGAGCCTAAAACGTGACAAATTCCTCTATACGATACTTACTAACTTCAAAACTATATTAAATAGTTATGGCATGTAACAAATGATGCTGAACTTCTTCTTTTTGGGGCTACTTTCACGTGCAGTTCTAAGAATTAAGTCCCAAAATCATGAGTTGTACTGTGAAATTTCGTAAGCTCTCCTCGCATACACGAAGATCCTCCCTGACATGCCATGGGGGGAGCATTCAGCTGTGTGATGTTAAAATAAGGATGACTCCTCAGGTGACACACCAGGAGCAACTGTGTAGTCAGCATGACATTATGTTCGTTGACTAGGAGGACCTTCGTTTCCACGTGTCGTTGATAGTCATTGATAGTCATCAAGCATCCATGAGGACCTTGTTTCTACTTGGCAATCTGTGTGCAATTACAGTGACATTAGCTAAGGAACTATACTGGCTGTCAAAGGTGACGCTCTCAAAATTGTTGGGTAGTTCACAGTCGGTTTATGTAATCCATTGACTACGACACCTAAATTGAGGTTTACATCCTTCGTCCAGATGGAGAAAAGTGTTGCTGAAGACTTCGCTGTTGATAATTTCAAATCACGTCCAGTAAAGAAATCGTGTATTTGAACCAATCACAAGATCGCATAGTTGTGGCCAATCGCCATAATGATAACAGTCGTCCAGATATTCCCCCTTATTTTGCACGTCGTAGTCACGACGAATCTTTGACGTTTTTAAAATATACCATTGCTGAAGCCAGAAATAAGACTGCCCTTGCTCGTATCATGTTGATTTTCATCAGATTATGAAAAGGATCTCAAAACTAAACATTTCTGTTAATTATTACTAATTTTATTCAAATAAAAAAACTGTCGAAAGTTGACGGAAGTCGCCTACGATATACATAATAACACAGTACGAAACACCGGGACATTGACCATAGGAATCAACAAAAAAATAGGTCTAGGTCTGGGGACCCGTGGTGTCTTGCAAATTATCTGACGGCACACATAAGGTCATCATAGAACCCAAGAGGCTCCTTTTTGGCCCCTCCCCAAGGCATAATGGTTGCCTGCGCCAAGTTTGACCTACCATTCCGAACCCATGCCGATTTTGGCTGTCGCACAGTGTTAACGATTAAGTTTAGTTCGTTTCTCCGACAGCCGGTTCTACGTACCGGAATGACCCGAATTATTCGGCCAAGGGCTGTCATCTTCAGCAAGAATCCCCAAAAGGGGGAGGTTAGAAGCTGGCATACAAAATTTCAGCTTGATGTCTCTTAAACTAGGCTGTAATCGCGGGGACAGACAGACGGACACCCCAAAAAGGGAGAGTTGTATGGGAGGTGCGTGTAGTTTTTGTCCGATCTTGCTCATCTTAGAACTTTACCTCCGCTTAAAGGTAAAAAGATTGCGCAGCAAATTTCAGTTCGATATCTCCTAAACTAGCCTGTAATCGCGGGGACAGACAGACGGACACCCCAAAAAGGGAGAGTTGTATGGGAGGTGGGTATAGTTTTTGTCCGATTTTGCTCATCTTAGAACTTAACCTCCGTGTAGAGCTTAGAAGCTTGCATACCAAATTTCAGCTCTCTTAAACTATGGCTATAATCGCGGGGACAGACAGATGGACATCCCAAAAAGGGGGTATGGTAAGTGAAAGTAGTTTTTTGTCTGATCTTGCTCATCTTAGACCTTAACCTCCGCTTAAAGGTAAAAAGATTGCGCAGCAAATTTCAGTTCGATATCTCCTAATCTAGCCTGTGATTGCGGGGACAGACAGACGGACACCCCAAAAAGGGAGAGTTGTATGGGAGGTGGGTATAGTTTTTGTCGAATCTTGCTCATCTTAGAACTTAACCTCCGTGTAGAGCTTAGAAGCTTGCATACCAAATTTCAGCTCGATATCTCTTAAACTATGGCTATAATCGCGGGGACAGACAGATGGACATCCAAAAAAAGGGGGTATGGTAAGTGAAAGTAGTTTTTGTCTGATCTTGCTCATCTTAGAACTTAACCTCCGCTTAAAGGTAAAAAGATTGCGCAGCAAATTTCAGTTCGATATCTCCTAATCTAGCCTGTGATTGCGGGGACAGACAGACGGACACCCCAAAAAGGGAGAGTTGTATGGGAGGTGGGTATAGTTTTTGTCCGATCTTGCTCATCTTAGAACTTAACCTCCGTGTAGAGCTTAGAAGCTTGCATACCAACTTTCAGCTCTCTTAAACTATGGCTATAATCGCGGGGACAGACAGATGGACATCCCAAAAAGGGGGTATGGTAAGTGAAAGTAGTTTTTTGTCTGATTTTGCTCATCTTAGACCTTAACCTCCGCTTAAAGGTAAAAAGATTGCGCAGCAAATTTCAGTTCGATATCTCCTAATCTAGCCTGTATTTGCGGGGACAGACAGACGACACACGCCAAAAGAGAGAGTTTTTATGGCAGGGGAGAGTAGTTTTTGTCCGATCTTGCTCATTTCAGAACTTAACCTACGCTAAGATGATAGAAAATTGTATACGAAATACCAGCTCGATATCTCTTAAACTATGGCTATAATCGCGGGGACAGACAGACGGACGGACATCTTTAAATCGACTGATCATTAATATATATGTATTTGTGTACATTGTATCACGCCTCTTTATGGGCGTTACAAAACACCCATATTCCTTAAAAAGAGCCTTTGAAAAACCTGTTGAATGTGGTCCAAGTGTCAGTCACATCAACATGGCCACCATCAAATAAATTTTTAATTCAACATGTCTATGACGACATCCTATCAAGTCAGCCCACCCCTATAAAGCGCCAACCTTCCACGTTACAGTTCACACTCACTTTAAAAACTTTTACTGCTGCAGCGCAACATAAAGAAGAAACTCGATGTGTTCGCCGTCGTCTTCGAAGATAAAGTCATACAAAACAATAATAAATGATTATATTTAAAACTGGAAAATCTGATACGCTATGGGCGCATAAATTTACTTTGTATTGACATTCTACACCCACCCCCCTGACCTTCTATCTCTCGGAATCCTTTGACCCGTTTCCCCTATTTCTCTTACGGAAGAACGAACTAAAGTGTTAATGGTACACATTCCTGGGCTAAAGGAATGTCTTTAAATGTGATGTGAAGAAAGAAGAAGGCGAGCGGCAACAACAACAACAAAAAGAGTTATAAGAGCATTTTATTTCCTGACGCGTGCAAAAATGAGAGTTTTGGCCCTCATACATGAACATATATCGCAAGTTTCGTCTAAACATGTGTGTGTATGTATGTAAGCTATGTTAGTAGTAGTTCATAGTATAAATATATATATATATAAATTGTAGTATATCTTAGGGGGAGTGTATAATTTGTATTCTGTACACGCGTCAAAGTGTCGTCAGCTAGCAGCACATGTCCCTTATACTGATGGACCCAGAGGGGGGGAGACAGTGTGAGAGAGAGAGTTGAAGATATACTCATATTATAAACACCCAACACTTAAGTGTTAAGAGACTCGCTTACAGATATATACACACAAATATAGTATATAACTATATAGACAAATCTATTTACACAAATATATTTATGCAAAACACAAACAGTTGGTATTCTTTACAGAGTCGCGTATATATACATAAAACATTTCATTGCGTCGTACTTCGTCCTGCTGCCAGTATTCGCCTCAGTCCGACTTAATTTTTTGAAATTCTCTAGTTCTTTTTGTAAAGTATCACTAAGAAAAGAAAAAAAAAAACAAACTGACGCCAGTTTTATTTCTACTTCTCAACTCACATGCTGACATTTTTTGTTTGTGTCGTGATGCTGCTTAGCGAGGTAAGTTAGTAAAAGGTGGTAAATTAAGGACTTAGTCTTAGAATAAAAAAGGTAATTCAAAAAGCAAGTTCCAAAAACTAGTTCAACGATTGAGGTAGGGCCAATGTTTCCAGTACATTTTAAAAATTTTCTAGTAGTTGGTTAAAAAAAGTAAACTTTTTCATATTTCCATACCTCCCTCGCTATTTCGCAGTAATGTCGTCATCCTTGGACTGTTGCTCATTTAGTCAACAAACTGTTGCTTTGTCTCTGCCACACTCCATACAAAACTACATGGCTGCTGGGGATGTACTAACATCTCTGCCCCCTTTTCTCTTGCCCACACTGTAATGCCACGAGCGCCACAAACTGAACTAATTTTTTTTGCACAGTATATTTTTAGGAGTTTATTATCATTACAGTGCCATATGGCGGTAAAAATTATAATGTGGTTGTGCTTATTTTCGCCCTTGTCACGTTTTTTAATGTTTACACTGTTGTCTAATAGTGCAAATGTGTTGGGTAAGTTTTCTTCTCCTGTTGATGGAGAGGAGCTGGATGTAGTGAGGGTAAATTGGAGTTCATCTTGGTAGTAGAGAGAGTGACATTGATGATGATGCTGCTGCTGTTGCTGGTGACGGCGTTGGTGACAAACAAGGACGACCAAGGCCCTGTCGACATTTGCAGTATGCTGCTACAGTTAATGATGGTGATGATGATGACGATGATGCTGTTGGTTGGTATTTGTAGATGTCGTCGGTGTCGTCATGGACAATCCGCTAACTGTACCACGAAGTTGTAGCTTTTCGTGTAAAAGCCTGACATAAGAGATTAATAGTTAACAATGTAAAACTGATATTAAAATGTTGTGTATCATTGTCTCACATTCCCCTCTTCGCAATCTCTCTTTTATGGACATTAGAGTAAATTTTATTTAGCATTTTGCAGCTAAATGGCGCCAAACGTCTCGCCCAGTGTGTGGGAGTGTGATGATGATACACTTAAATGTCGACTATCATGCAATGTGGAAAATTTTAATTATAACTTGTACCTTACAAAGAATTTTTTATTAAGTTAAATTGTTGTGTTAAAGTGGGATTTTTTTTTCAAGTAAAAAATTGTGACATTCTTGAGGCAAAAACCTAAAAGTATGCAATCAATTTGGAAGATTTATAAACGACTCATGGTAGGCAGAGTTTTAGAGAATTAATGAGATGATTTTCTTTTTTTTTGGTGTATTATTTATAATTTCCTTTTGGCAAAGGATTTGATTTGAACTTTATATTTCATATTTTGTGGGGACCATCATTAGGATGAAAAAGACAACACCATTGACAAGCCTATATATATTTTAAACATAATTAAACCACTATTTTAATGCTATTTTATACAGCAAAAACAACAACTAAAGCTTTGAAGCTTTCCATAAATAAAAGCAATCGCAAGAACTGACGTCCAAAGGGGAGAGTGTGTAGGAGGCATGAGTAGTTTTTGTCCGATCTTGCTTATCTTAGAACGTAACCTCCGCTTACAGAACAGTAGCTTGCATACCAAATTTCAGCTCGATAACTCTTAAACTTTGCTATAATCTTGGGGACATACAGAGGAACACCACAAAAGGGGGAGTGTGTGGGAGGTGGCAGTAGGTTTAGTCCGATCTTGCTCATCTTTAAACATAACCTCCGGTTAGAGGTTTGTATATACAATTTCTGCTCGTTAGCTGTTATACTACACTGTAATCTGGGAGACAGATAGACGGACACGCCAAAAAGGGGAGTTTGTTTTGGACGTGGGAGTAGTTTTGGCCCGATTTTGATCATCTTAAAACTTAACCTCCACTTTGAGAGTAGAAATTTACATTAAAAATTTCACCTCGACCGCTTAAAAATTGCGTCTGTAATCGCGGAGTTTTGGTCCGATCATACTCTTCTTAGAACTTAACGTACGCTTAGAGGTTAGAAGTTTGCATACCAAATTTCTCGATTGCTCTTAAACTACGACTGTAATCGCGGGGACAGATAGATGAACACCCCACAAGGTGGAGTTCTTTTGGGAGGTGGGAGTAGTTTTTGTCCGATCTGGCTCATATTAAAACGTGACCGCCGCTTTCAATTTCAGCTCTATATCTCTTAAGCTACGGCTGTAATCGCGATGACAGATAGACGGACAATCCCCAGAATGGTGGGTGGAGGGTTGAAAATTTCAATTCGTGCAGTTCCGCCAATTAATGATGCCTTTAATTGACCTTTGGAGCAAGCCAACTCTAACTTGACGAATTCCTTTATCTAACTTTTATTATCACCTCTAACCACTAATAATGCAACCGATCTTCATTTACCTTGAACATCACCTGAACCAACGCCACCTTCAACTTACTTCGAACATACCACCTACAAACAACAGGAAGTAGAAGCACATCTACTTCAAGGGCCAACAACAATAGATTCATTCATTCGTCCCCCGATACGACCACTACGAACGATGCACTTTATAATCTCTACGAACAACGAATTAGTGCGACAAACGATACCAGTCCAAAACATTGGGAAAACGGCAAGCACATAGGGATTGTGCCTCCGAGAGTACCTGTGTGTGTTGTTCGATATAATTCTCATTACATCGATGGCTACCGCAGTGAAGTTTGTTTCTAAGTTGCTATGTACCCGATCCCACCTGCCCTTTACAGGGGAAATACTCAAAGAAATAATTATTTGTTAACCAGACTTCGGTCTGTTAAATCCATCTTTTGTTGGTTAAACATAATTATAAGTTTTATTCAACTTCGGCCGGTTGATTCGGTCTGTTGAAATAAACTATTGTTGCTTGAACCGACTTTGTTCATTGAAACGGACTTCAGTCTGTTGAATCCAACTTTTATTGATTGAACCTAATTATTGTGGTTTAGCTCGGCTTCGGTTGGCTGAATCTGGCTTCGGTTTGTTTTATCTAACTTTTATTGGTTAAACCTAACAATTGGTTGAACTCGACTTCGGTTGGTTGGGTCGGACTTCGGTCTGTTTAATTCAACTTATGTTGGTTGAACCTAACTATTGTTTAAACTCGGCTCCGGTCGGTTGAATCGGACTTCCGTCTGTTGAATCTAACTATTTACGGTAGAACCTACCTAATGGCATAGCTCGACTTCGGTAGGTTGAATCCGACTTCGGTCTGTTAAATCCAATTTTTATTGGATGAATCTTCGGAGCATCTTTGTTCAAGGATGTTGGTCTAAGGGCTAACTAGATCTGATTCTTTGAAGCAGTTAACCCGCCATTTTTGAATTTATGCTTTACGCAGTTCTACAAGAGCTCAATGAAAACCCGCTGTTTTCGTGCATAATTTTGCTCAGTGACAAAACATATTTCGAGCTCAATTGATACGTCAATCCGAATAGATTCTCGAACTGGCGTTACATATACAAAAATTGACTGTTTGGTGTGGGTTAAGGGCGCGTTTAAATATGAGACCGTTGTGATTCATTTAGGGGTTTTATTTTTTTATAGTGCTTTTGTTGCAGATCACGAGCAATTGTTGCCGTACTATCGTCTTATTTTTATTCAATAACGTATGATATTTCGTCACGGTAAGAGTAACACCACAACAACGTCTCCAAATTACCGAAAATAGTGATCGACACATTTACCATATTTAACGAAAAGACTATCTAAGGCATAGGAATCGGTCAACATTTAAATAAGTTTATCTATAGAAATAAATGTTAGAGATGGTTTTTTTTGGTCATAATACGATTCCGGCATCCAATTTTTAGTGTTTAATTTAAAACTAAAAAAGGATCTTCTAAATGAACCACTCGTGATATTACACCTCTGAATTTATTTTTCTTAAGTAAATGTAAACTTTAGTCTTCATCGATAAGCCAGTTAAGATTTATGACTAGGAGACTCACGTTAATCTGGTAATTGCCCAGGTACCGGTGGCAATGTCATTTGAAAATTTGAATGCAATTATCATTAAAAAGTAAATGCCAGAAATTGTTCCTTCGGATGAAGACAAAGATACCGACATCCACTTAAATATAAAGTGATGAGAATTTTAAAGTTTAAGTCTCTATGCCAGCATTACACAAAATTACTCACGTATATTGCAATATACAGGTGGCATTGCTAGAAGAACTGTTCCAAAGTTGGACCATTCGTACGAGCAAAGACGTCGTAGCTGCGGTCTATATTTGAAGGAAATGTCAGAGATTGTTCTTTAAGCTCATAATAAAGATCTCGACATTCGATTCTATTTTTAGTCTTTTATTAAAATTTAAAATTTATTTATATTTCTAAGTAACATCGTCTAAAACATTCTCACAGTCCGCCACATGTTTACACTGGTTTTTGTTTTCTTCTTATCTTTCATACAAATTTTTAATTATTTTAATATAATATAGAAATCCCCCTGAGAATCCAAATTGCTGCATAAAACTTGCGGTTTTCCCTGTAGATATCCATAACGTGAGAAAGTTTTAGTTCCCATGAATTGCAAAAATCTAAGACATAGCAAATTTTGCATATAAAAGACTAACGACATATGGGTTGTCGGACAATACGCTGCTAGTTCTTAAAGAGTAAAATCGAGGTTCTTGAAAAGCACAATATGTTGAATTCGGATTTTCTAACATTTGCACTTATTTTATTAATTATTCCTGTGGACGAGATTTTAGCCATGCGGTGTGAAGATGGCAACAGCAAGGTGCGAATACTTGTTGAAAGAAAAAATCGTTATGTTTTAAAATTTGATTAAAATTTTCTTTTTCTAGAATTCCTATGGCGCAGAGGAGTTGTTAACTCGTCAACAGTTTATGCATGAAATGGTAGAGATCAAGAACGCATTAGAAATTCTAAATTCAAGGTAAGACAAGAACAAGATATTTACGAGTAGGTGTTATTAAAAATATTCATGTAGCATCTTATGACTGTAAGGATATTCCGTGATATATAGATATGCGCCCAAGTAACTTCAACACACATATGAATGATGTCTGCGAATTAGCGACAAAAATGGTTACTAAATGTCTGGCAGTTTTTCAAACTATAAATTAGTATAATAAATGCGCTATAGGTGGCGCCTAAGAAACTTCAATACATATGAACAATGATGTCTGTAAATTAGCGCTACAAGGGGTGACATATGCAGACGCTGTGGTCATCATGAAAGATGGGAAATTTCTACCAAGGACTATCAGACTAAGGGAAGCTGGCGAATGACATCAATCTATATATGGGCTTATTACCTTTCTTTTACGATTACCTTTCTTTATATCTGCCACCTGTACAGATTTTTGAAAAAATGTGTGGATTTCTGCAAAATAAACATTAAAATACCGGAAATATCGGAATGTAATGACGGCGGCACACATTATGGTGAATCTAATTCTGTTTCCTTAACGGACCGTTTAAAAATGAACAGGGCACCGGAGCTGGTGTTTACAGCAAAGACCTGTTAGTTAAACCTCTCTTTTAGGCTACATAATGAATGCAGAGTTTTCCAAGCTGAGATACTGGTCATTCAGAGAGCCGCGGGGGCTATTATGGTATAACCATCTGTCTGAATAGCCAGTCTGCAATAAAAAGCGATCAATTCTATATTGTGCAAATCAAAGTTGGTAAGGAACTGAAAGCATAAGTCGGCTGGATTTAAGCCTCTGGATGTCAGCTTTTGTTGGGTCCCAGGACATTGCGATACTTTTGGGAATGAATCAGCAGACCTATGTTGGATCATGAGTCCCATTTGTTACATTTTTGGCTCAGTGGAGAATTAATGTGGAACACTGGCAGCAGACGATTTCTAGAACTAGAACTATAGGGCGATTCATTTAGAATTTTAATTTTTAGCGTTTACTTAAACATGTAAAATCGAATTGAATGGTGGAATCTTTCTTACAACCCTAAAGAACAAACTATGACATTTTGTTTTTAAAGATACATCTATAGAAAGTGTTGGCTGGAAATATGCCGTACGTGGTCTATTCGGAAGGCCCAACGTTCAATCGTTCTTATCAATATTACCACCGATATTTCGAAACTTTGCAACTAATGTAGGCTTCTATATCATGAATCATATTTTACTGTAGAGCTCTGTGGCCCGAATGCAGCAGATCCCGATCGGCGTACATAGTTGGCCTGGGCAAGAGTGATCTAAGACTGGCCTGTAGAATTCTTACAGGCCGTTGTAATATCAAGCACCTAACAGGCAAATGGGATAGGTCCATACTGGACTATTGCCGTGTGCGTGAGCACCAGAAGGAGTCCAAGACGATAGAACATCTACTTTGTAGCTGCCCCGCAAAGCCACTTATGGGAAAGTTGTATAGACTCAGTACGTTAACAACATCTTGCCGATGGTTCATAGAAATTATATAAAACTAGTAAGAGTCTTAGCCAAAGACGATGCGCCCCCTATAATACATTAATTGCACAAGATCACAAACTTCAACCCAGTATGTTAACAACTTCTTGCCAAGGTACCATCGCCGCAATCGACTAAACTATTTGATAGTAGTTGCTAAACACACACTTATGTCTTAGCTAATCATCCATCAGGATGTCTTTAGAAAACAAAATATTGTGAAAAATTCCAATTATCCTTTCGCGATATTTTTCTATAGTCCTGCTTTCTTACAGATTTCACTGATGTCCTTAATTTCGCCAGTTAATACGTTTAGAAATTAGTACAAAAAGTACACTATAGGTGGCGCCTTAATCACTAGTAAAAATATACAGAATGATGTCCGCGAATAAAAGCAACAAAGGTCAACTCCACGAATTCACACAAAAGTTCTTAACATTGTTATTAGACATTGCATATAGAGCATATATATTTGTTGAACTCTGGAAACTCTATAGTTATGGAACATCATTGCTATCCTACCAATGTTACCATGAGAATGTCTAAAATAAAAAATTTCGTGAAAAATTCCAATTATCCTTTCGCGATATTTTTCTATAGTCCTGCTTTCTTACAGATTTCACTGATGTCCTTAATGTCCGCCAGTTAATAAGTTTAGAAACTAGTACAATAAGTATACTATAGGTGGCGCCTCAATCACTAGTATAAATATTAACAATGATGTCTCAGAATAAAAGTAACAAAGGGCAACTCCATACATACACACAAAAGTTTTTGGTATCGTTATTAGACATTGTATATAAAAAAAGCATAGTCATGTCCATCCCAGTGTGAGATAAGAGAACATTCAATGAATTAATACTTAAACTACTATGAGACGTACATAAATCATATTCTCAGTTAACTTACTTGATCGACTATTTTCTTTCTATCCCCACAGGAAAACTGTAACCGAAACTGAAGCTAAAGGTAATAATATAAACTAACATGCTATATAATGCTAACAATTACTAAATACATCTGTCCTTTGCCAACACAGACCTGCCTTTGTTTGATATACGTTATGATACCCTGCCCCAAAGATGGTAAGTGATATACAGGTGATCCTTAAACTTCATTAAAATCTCTTTTCCACTCTTGGCCTTTTACAGTCAACCTCAAAAAATGCCCTCAAATTGTGCTGAGGCCACTGCTTGTACCCATCTCAGCGGTTATTATTACATCAAAATCCAGGATTTCAGCAATGATTCCTTTTTGGTGGAATGTGATGCCCACACCGAGGGTGGTGATTGGTTAGTCATTCAAAGACGTCACGATGGTTCTGTCGATTTCTTTCGTACCTGGTCTGAGTATCAAGCGGGATTTGGTAATATTAATACAGAATTCTTTATCGGTTTGGATAAACTGCATGGCTTGACCAACTTGAATGGACCCCAAGAGCTAATGATACTAATGGAAAATGCCACTAATTCATTTAAGGCTCAAGTGAAATATGATGGATTTGTTGTGGGTAACGAATCAGAAAAGTATGCGCTTAAAGGTCTGGGTAGAATGACGAAGGGTGATGTGCGAGATTCTATGAGATATCATTTGGGTAGCGCATTTACAACCAAAGATCAAGATAACGATGAATGGGGTGAAAATTGTGCTCTAAGCTATATGGGGGCGTGGTGGCATAAGAAATGTCATAATAGGTGAGGCGAGAATGGGTTGATATCAAGTTTATAAACATATTTTCTAAAATACTTGTGTATTTTTTTCAGTAATCTTAATGGTCATTATGGTGATACCGCCTATGGCAAAGGCATAAACTGGCTGGGCATAACCGACAATTATGCCTCATTGAAATATGTTAAAATGATGATAAGACGAAGAAGGCAATATTAGCCATTACTCAGAGGCTACAATTGGAATGTAAACATTTTACTACAACAACTTAAAAAAATGAAATTGTTTATGTTATTCCTCGACTTTATAAACAAATAATAAATACATTTTTAACTAAACTTAAAAAAAATTCAAATAGTTGTGTTTCAATCTATATTTCAACGCGGTTTGTTAAATTCTAACGTTTCCTATACGCCTGCGGTAAGTTCCCTAGCTCTTATCGCTTCTTACAGCAGTAGGGAAAGATTTAAAAATAATACTTTCCTCCGGCAGAACAATCAAAAAATCGGAAAACAAAAAAAACCTCAAGTCTATGTGGTTTTACCCACTGCCAGTAATTACATAAACTGCAAATAAAAATTTGTATATGAATTAAAAAAAAAAACTACAAAATTACGATAACATTATAAGTTTTTTTCAAAACGAATAAAAGTTGACTCATTGCAACAAGAGCATACAAATTGTAAAACACAGCCAATAAAAAACTACATGCAAATCCATAAGAAATTCCCGATAACATGTTTGCCAAAAACAAAAATCCCCCTAAATATCCCCTGGCAGAATAACTCTTCCGCAGAATTCATTCTCCAGTGGGAATTTTATGATATAAAAATGAAATCTTTAACAAACTTTCAATCAGTTATAACATAGCCTCCAGTGTAGAGAGTAGACTAAACAGGCACGAGTGAAAAATACGGTTACCGGTTCTTAAAAAAAAAAAATGTTGAAAAAAATGTTCTGCAGCAGCTTTATGCTCATAGTTTTAACACTCTCTTTCCCTGACGCCTTTGGCATGCGATGTGAAGATGATTATGGAAATGTAATTATTATAGAATTTAACAGAAAAAACTGTTAATCAAAGTATATATTATCATTTGTGTTTTGCTAGAATGCCCATGGTATTGAGGAGTCTCTAACGCGTCAACGTATTTTAACAGATTTGGAGAATATTAAAAATTCGGTTGAAGATTTAAAAACCAGGTAAGCGAATCTTATTCCTAAGAATCGATGGTTGATTAAAACAAAAACCGAAAAAAATTGTCTTTGCATACTATAAATGCGGAGAGTTTCTCACAATAGTGTCAGTTAACACGTTTTTGTACGGTGATTCATTTAGAAGTTTGGTTTTTAGTGTTTACTACAACTCTTAAAATTAAATACAATTGTGGGATCTTTCTTACAAACTGAAAGAACAAACTGTGACATTTAGTTTTTAATGATTCATCTTTATAAAATGTTGGATGGAACTATGCTGTAGGTGGTCTATTCTAAAGGTCCAACGTTCAAACATTCTTATGAGCATTACCACTGGTATTTTGAAAATTTGCAACTAATGTTTGCTTCTATATATCATGAATCATAGTTGTTTTGTAAACAAAGACATGCGACTTTATAAAACTCTATAGAAAAAAATCGTAAATCGTGATATTCACGACTCACGGATGATTATTTTAATTTTTATTTTTTCAATTTAAGAAAAACACATTAAATATAAATAAATCTTTATAAAAATCCGAAAGAACAATCTTTCACATTTACTTGTTAAGGATAATATCATTCAAATGTAGGCCGCGACTACGCAGGAAGTATAAGCGCCCTCTATAGTACATTAATTGTACTTTCCCACAAACTGCTCTAAATATATTTATTAAATCTTGTCAATGTATCATAGGAACCGATTAAAACTTATAGAACGTTTGCTAAAGACGCTGTAGGTGGACTATTCGGTAGACACAACCTTCGAGTGATATATGCGCCCCCTATAGTACATTAATTGTACTACCCCACAAACTTCTTCCAATTTGTAACAAAATCTTGCCGAAGAGCAATCAGCGCTATTTAAGCCATTTTAGAGCATTTGCCAAAGACACAAACACCTATTAAGGATGATTGATTTAAAAGTTAATATTTAGTTATTAATATGCGCCCCCTATAGTACATAACTTAAACTATCCCACAAATTTCTACAAAATTTATTTAAAAAAATCTTCCCAATGTATCATCGCAATCGATTAAAACTTGTAGAGACTTTGTCTAAGATGCTTTAAGTGTACTATTCGGTATATAGCACTTTAAAGTGATATATGCGCCCTCTATAGTACATTAATTGTGCTACACCATAAACTTCTCTGATATGTGAAGAACTTTTTGTCGAAGTGTAAACGAAATGTCTAAGCCACTTAAGAGTATTTGACAAAGACTCAAACACTTATAAAGGATTCCTTTAGAAGTTCATTTTTAATTTGATATCAAAGATTTAAAATGGAAGTAAATAGCCGAACATTTATTATGACCCGTAAGGACAATCTCTGGCATTTACTTTCCCAATATATTTCCATTCGTATGTTTGCCGTGACTATGTCACGGGTGGTATATTCTAAAGTTCCAACTTACGTTTGATATATGCGCCCTATAGTACATTAATCGCAATCTACTAAAACTTATAGAGCCTTTGTCTAAGACGTTGTAGGTGGACTATTCTGTAGGTACCACTTTAAAGTGATATATGCCCTAAATTATATTAATTGTACTACACCACAAACTATTACCATAGATTTTTCTTCGTCGCCGCCTTGTTTTCTTCTTTGTTTTTCCACTAATTTTCTGTCACACCCAAATTTTATATTGATCGTCAGGAATTTTATATATTTGTTGAACTCTATAAATTGTAGAGTTATGGAACGTCATTAATGTCCTACCAATTTACTCATCAGGATGTCTCAAACAAAAAAACAAATATCGTGAAAATTTCCAATTATCCTTTTGCGATATTTTTGCTATAGTCCTGGTTTATTTTATATTTCATTTATGCCCTTAATGTATTTCAGTTAATAAGTTTAGAAACTAGTACAACAAGTATACCTATAGGTGGCGCCTAAATCACTTTCATACGTAAAAACTTAATTTCCCTTTGCACCCCATGAATGAGGTATGGGATAGCTTCTCGCGTTGTTGTGAATTAACACGCTTTCTATTTTTAGATTCACAACTAACGGCACCTACTTATTTATCGACGAATGCGAACGTCACTGTTTTGAGAAGCTCTTACTAGACACGACGATTGAATCGACGCTTAATACTGCGAAGTTGCTGTCAAACAACATTCGAGGGGAGCCGACAATGAAAGAAAATTTTATTTCTTTTTTTCTTTTTTTAAGATGACTGGAGCCAGGTTTGAACCTGCGATCTCCCGCATGGTAGTCGCGTGTTCTAACCACTATGCCACGGCCGGTCCCTTTCATACGTATTATACATATATTAGGCAATGCATAGTCATGTCCATCCTAGTATGAGACCAGGGAGCATTCAATGAGCTAAAACTTAAACTATTTGATACTTACAGATATCATATTTAGTTAACTTACTTGATTGACTTTATTCTTTCTATCCCCACAGGAAAACTGTAACCGAAACTAAAGTTCAAGGTAAAATTATTAGCTAACGTGATTCAATATAATACCCACAATTACTAAATACCGCATTACTTTCCCAACACAGATTTAGCCATGTTTGATATACGTTATGATACCCTGCCCCAAAGATGGTAAGTGATATAAAACTTAGCCTTCATCAATTCGTTTAAACCTCCTTTCCTCTCTCTCTCTCTCTCGTCCTTTTTTAGTCAATCGCAAAAAATGCCCTCAAATTGTGCTGAGGCTACCGCCTGTACCCATCTCAGCGGTTATTATTACATCAAAATCCAGGATTTCAGCAATGATTCCTTTTTAGTGGAATGTGATGCTCACACCGAGGGTGGTGATTGGTTAGTCATTCAAAGACGTCACGATGGTTCTGTCGATTTCTTTCGTACCTGGTCTGAATATAAGGCAGGATTTGGCGACATCAATGGAGAGTTCTTTATTGGTTTAGATAAACTTACGGCTTTGACCAATTTCAATGGACCCCAAGAACTGATAATTTTAATGGAAAATGCTACAAATTCAGCGAAAGCTCAAGCTTAATATGATTCCTTTATTGTTGGCAATGAATCGGAAAAATTTACATTAAAGGGTCTAGGACGATATACGGGAGATGTTAAAGATTCCCTTCGTTATGCTTTGGGTACGAAATTCTCTACAAAAGATCAAGATAATGATCTGAACGATAAGGGCAGTTGTGCTGAGGCATATATGGGTGGTTGGTGGTATACAGCATGTCATCATAGGTAAGGAGATCTTATATTTCTCTTTATAATGTAATAATATTTACGTTAAATGTATGTTCTAGCAATCTCAATGGTCATTATGGCGATACAGCCTATGGCAAGGGCCTTAACTGGCTGGGTATAACCGACCACAATTCGGTGCTGAAATATGTAAAGATGATGATAAGAAGACGGAGAAATTTGTAAATAAAGAAAATGTTGTATGTAAAGAAGGAAGAGGCGAACAAGAGTTAACTTGAAATAAAAAATGTTTCAAACACATCAAGAATTTTCTGCAGTTTTACTAGGAAAGCGAAGAAGTACTGTGAAAGTGATAGATAGATAATCAACTGTATATAATCTCCTATAAACCTATATATAAGATGCAGATTATTTAAAGGCTAAAGCCTTTCTAAATAGGCGAGCTACAATTACTCTCAAAATACCAGGTCACACTAACTGCAAGAATGATAGAGTGTTGGACTTTCTGTATAGACTAAGAAGTAGTTGCGGCCGAAATTTAATTAAAATTACCTTTCAAAACTAAACGTAAGACAGTACCTTGTTCGCATATAATAAAGATTCCAATGTGCAATTCTTTTTGATGTGTTTTATGTAAAATCGAAGAAAAAACTTCTACATGAATCACCCTTTATTACTACATAGTTAATTTGCGCAGCATTCTCTACAAATCATGGTTTAAATAATTTTGTAGAATTTTTCCCTGTTTCTCGTGGACTTAAAGGTTTCCGTAAAGTGTTTTCATCAACATTAGATTATGCCACACATTAAGACTAAACTTTTGTGTTATGCTGCATGCAACACAGCGACAAAAAAGAGCATAATAAAAGTGGTGGTGGTGTTGGTGTCGGCAGTAGTGGTAATGATTACGGTGAGTGAGAATGATGATGATGATGACAATGGTGGTGGTGGCGGAGGCCACAGTATTGTTAGAGCTGCTGCTGCTGCTGATGTTAATGTTGCATGCTGCTTGCTTGCTCACTCACTTGTTTGTTGCAAGTTGCAGCCTTAGCTGTTGTTGTTGTTGTTAGCATGAGCTGTTATGGTCGTTGACCTACAACACAAGATACCAAAAGAAGGCAACGAGAAAACTGGAAAATATGTTGCAAATTTAATTCTTTGATTGTGGTTGCTTTCTTCTACTTGCACCATCATTGTGCTCTGCCGCAGCCGCCACTACAAGAACACAATAATGGTGAAATGCACATAAGTGGCTGGAAAATCATTTTTCTATTGTAGCTACCCCTTCACCATATGCCGCGCCTGTACCACCAGCTTGTCTGGTAGTGTTGATGACGACAACGAGCACACCATCACTAGTTTTCCTGGGAAACAGTAGGAAAATCAAAGAAAATGTGATTACAAGAAAACTGGTTGCTATTTTTTTTTCTCTTTTAACTCAACTTAACTTCTAGAGTGCTGCGCCTGTATATAGCGCACTTCCAGTAAAAGTCACGTTATAATGGTTTGGAATTCTTGTCTTAAGTTTTCTTTCAATTCTCTTATTGTTTTCTTCTTGCTGCACAAAAGTTGTTCTCAAAGTCAAACCAGGAAGTAAAAGTACAACTGCTAGAAACTGGATTTGCTGATTCTGTTAGATAGACGTCATAGAAATGGCACAACAAGTCATTCTTTTTGCTACCATAAAATTATCATTTTCACGATCTGTGGCTATGTTTGACAAAGGCTATAAAGAAGGAGTGGACATCTGCAGTGGCTTTGTAGTTATTGTAATAAATATTATAGAGGAGAAAAAAAATAGGCTGATAATTTTTTTTTTTTTTTTGAAGTGAAGAAATGTAAATCTGGAGAATAAAGATGTGAAAAGGCTGCTATATGTTTTGTATATTTCTAAAATTTTGCGCTCAGCAAGTGTAGTAATAGATTGTAGCCGGTCGCTACACGATCTGCAGCTCAGAATGAAAACTTTGATCTTGAATGACGGTATCAATTGTTTATGTCCTTATGTTATTGTTTTTGAATTATGAGATGTTACTGCAACCTACTCGAGTGTCAAGTGACTTGCGAAAATAAATCATTGAGGAGACTGCAGTAACATATCATATTATCATGTTATAGAAGCATAACCTCAGTTTGAAAACTAAATAGTTGATAAATAATATTTTATTGTTTTTGAATTGTGACAAGTTACTGCAACCTACTCAAGTCTCAAAGAACGACTTAATAGCAATCTCTGAGGTAACTGCAGTAAGATTTAATATTAAGCGAATTATTACATGTTGACAGAAGAACAACCCCAGTTTAAAAACAAAACAGTTGATCTTCAGTAATAGTATAAATTATATTTGAATTGTGATATGTTACTTCAACCTACTCAAGATTCGTCCGAACATCATTCCTTGAGGTTGCTTTAGTAACACCTCATATTAAGCAAGTTAATACATGTTGACAGATGTTTAAAAACAAAACATTTGATCTTTACTAAAGGCAAAGATTGTATATTTTTTATTTGAATTATGACATATTACTGCAACCTACTCAATTGTCAAGTGACGTCCGAATATCAATCCTTGTAGAGACTTCAGTAACATCTCAGATTAAGCAAGTTAATACATGTTGACAGAAAAACAACCTCAGTTTAAAAACAAAACAGTTGATTTTTACAATCCATGAGGTGACTATAGTGACATCTCATATTAAAAGAATTAAGACATACTGACGCACGGATAACCTCAGTATAAAAACAAAACAGTTGATATTGTCTGTATATTATTGTCTTTGGTCTATGACATGTTACTGCAACTTATTCAAGTGTCAAGTGGCGACTTAATAGTAATCCCTGAGGTGACTGCATTACATGTTGAACCTCAGTTCAAATACCAACAATTGATCTTTACTAACAGTATAAAATTTAAATTATGACTTGTTACTGCAACCTACTCAACTGTCAAGTGGCGAGTTAATAGCAATCCCTAGGTGATTAATACATGTTTACAGAAGAACCTCAGTTAAAAACATATCAGGTGATCTTTACCAACAGAATACATTTTATATTGTTCGAATATCAATCCTGGATGTGACTGCAGTACATTTCATATTAAGCGAATTTAGACGTGTTGGCGGAAGAACAATTTCAGTTTTAAAACAAAAAATGTTAATATTGACCTACGGTATAAATTGTAATGTGCCTTATTGTATTTGAATTATGAAATGTTACTGCAACCTACTCAAATGTCAAGTGGCGTCCGAATATTAGTTCTTGACGAATATCAGACCTTAAGGTGACATCAGGAACATCTCATATTATGCAAATTAATACATGCTGACAGTAGAAAAACTTCAGTTTAATAACAGTTGATGTTTACTAACGGTATAAATTGTATTTGAATTATGAAATGTTACTGCAACCTACTCAAATGTCAAGTTGCGTTCGAATATCAGTTAAAAACCTACACAATTGGTATTTACTAACGATATAAATTGTATATTTTCGTATTTGGATTATGACATATTACTGCAACCCACTCAAGTGTCAAGTTAGAATATCAATCATTGAGGTGACTTTAGTAACATCTCATATTAAGCGAATTAATAAATGTTGACAGAAGAACTTACACTTAATTGAGGGAAGTAAAATAATAAAAAGGGGACCGGCCGTGGCAGAGTGGTTAGAACACGCGAATACCATGCGGGATATCACAGGTTCAACTCCTGGCTCCAATCATCTTAAAAGAAAAATTTTCTTTCAATGTCGTCTCCCCTCGAATGTTGTCGACAGCAACTTCGCAGTATTAGTGTCGAGTCAAACGGCATGTCTAGTAAAAGCTTCTCAAACAGTGACGTTCGCATTCGTCGATAAACAAGTAGGTGCCGTTAGTTGCGAATCTAAAAATAGAAAACGTGTTAATTCACAACAACGCAAGAAGCTATCCCATACCTCATTCATGGGATGTAAAGGGAAATTAAGTAGCAAGTAGTAAAATAATAAAAATATTACAATCTGGATAGTAAGAAGAATCTCAAATCAGAGGCACTTCTTAAGTGAGATGGTTTAAGTCTTCCGACGGTGATAGTATCATTAAATGGAGGTAACATCATCAGAAAACATTGGCCTGATGGACCGGACGAAGATATTCTCGAACTACCATTTCATCTACTTAAATAAGTAAGTTTGGTATGAAATATGGATCGGTGGCATCATCGGTCCGTATTTCTATAAAAATCAGGCAGAATAGGACATAATCGTCAATGACGAGCGCATATGATATCGAAACATTTTGTTGAGTAAAATAGGAGCGAGTGTGGTCGGCGACATTTGATTCGCCAGTCGGTCTTACGGCGCACACAGCGCGCTATGAAGAAATCACGATCGTAAGCACACAATTTTGCGTTTCAACCCGTTAACTGCCCGCCCAGAGAGTGAGATGTCAAACCACTGGATTTTTTGTAAAGTTAAATGTCTTCGTCGATAAGCCAGCTACGATTCAAGACTTGGAAGCCAAAAATTACACGCGATATTCGCGAAATACCGGTCACAATTTGACCTGCAAAATTAACCACCTACTTCGTAGTCGCGGCTTACATTTGGATGCAATTATATTCACAAATGACCACTGCAGTCTTTGTTGTGACTTTTTCCACTATCATCACGAACCTTAAGAGTAAATGGGTTTGGCGAAACATTGGAGAAATAATACACACCAGTGAGAAAATGGCATCAACGAAATGTTGTGCAATAAATCTTATGAATTCGATGTACCGAAAAGTTAACAAGTTAAAATTTGTAATTTATAATTTCTTCAGATTGTGCTGCATACCTATGGATACCACACAAAACCAGTACACAAAGCATACTTTTAGGCAGTCACACAAATTAACGCTTCGCAAAATTGTCAAGTTAGTACTCAAATTAAGAGATTTAAGTTTTAATTACAGCTAACACTGACAAATAATCTTATGTTGCACTCTTCAAGTGTATTATCATATTATCAAAGGAAATTTAAGAAACCCAAGAGTACAACCCTACATATTTCACTATACATCTGACATTTCATCTAAAGAATCCAAATGTACTTTAGATACCTATGTCCTCAAATCAAGGTTTCGAATTTACAAAGCATTTCTTAAGCATTTCCCAAGTTTTCGTTTTTAAAACAATAATAACATTCTTAAAAAGCTAAAGGTGTACTGTTCCCATGTCTCCAACACTTAAGCAAAGGATAAGCAAACGCCTACTTTTAGGCAACGCTTTTAGAAGTTATCTACCTTACACAAAAAAAAAACAAAGCATTAAACGCTATAAAAACGTTATCTCTTTCACACTCTCTGTGTCTTTAACTAAAAATTAGTATGTATATAAAGTAACGCATATATAAAAAACATCGTGTGTGTGTGTCGCCCATTTGTATGCTTCAGTTTACTCACATAATAAAATTAAAACAAATATTTACATTTATCATATGAAAACCATACCAAAAACACACACTCACACATACTAACACTCAAAGTGTTAGAGAGCTGGGAAAGGGTTTGTGTTTTTCCTTTATTTTTTTTTTTGCAAATGGAATTTTTAGCTGAATATAAAACTAACTACAGATACGAAGAGCCAACCAGCCTCATGCTCCAAGTTTATTTGTTTGCATTTATACTAAACTAAACTATTCATACCGTGTGGTATATTGTATTACTCTACAAGTGGTAGCCTGGCATAGAGAAAGAGAAAGGGCAATGGACGAGATGGTAGAGAAAGAGAGAGAGAGTGGGAGGCAGTTCATACTCGACCAACTATCTCTTGGGTCTATTACTTAAGCGCACAGAGCACAGTGGTGTGCGAAACGTTTGTAATGAGAAATGTTATTAGATTTAGCAGAAAAAGCTGCATACTTATAGGATAGAATAGAAACGAATCGCTTGCTTAGCGCATACATGACATAATTATTATTGTTTACAGCGGTGCCAAATCATCTAACTCCTCAAAGTTATAGTTGTCAATGTTCACGTAGCGTCCCAAACGAGTGGACTCTTTGTTCGTTTCAAAACAATCAAAACGACTGCTTCTCAATCCTTGAAAGGGCTGCAGTAGCATTCCGCAGTCCTCTCGTCCATTGATACCTATATCATCGGCATACGCGAGCGGCGAGTGGCTTTTGTTAAATATGGTGTCAGTCGTGTTTACTGCTGCCTTCCACATGATCATCTCCATTAGGATGTTAAAGAGATCGCATGACAGATTATCGTCTTGTCCAAAGCCTCGCTTTGCAGAAAATGACTCTGGCAGATTTTCGCCTATTTTTAGTGAAGACTTCGTGTCTATCAATGTTATTCCGCAAAGTCTTACCAGCTTCGCGGGAATGCTAAACTTAGCCTTAGAATCTATTAGATTCTGTTGTATCGGACTGTCGAATGAAGTTTTGTAATCGTTAAACGGATGTAAAGTGTCGATCTACATTTCTTCGGTCTTCTCCAGGATTTGTCGTAGTGTGAATATCTGGTCGGTCGTGGATTCAAGCCACACCGATAAGATCCAAATAGGTTCTTTATAATAGGTTTTAGTTTTTCACATAACACACTGGAAAGGAACTTTTATGAGATGTGTATAAGGCTGTTCCGGTGATAGTTGGTACACACACCTGGAACGGCTTTCTTAAGCACAGGTCATAGAACACTCAGATTCCCATCATAGGGGCATGCATTCCATTAGCCAAATAGTGTTTATGAGCTAATGCATGCATTAGCACATCGCCGCCAATTTTAAAAAACTCGGCATTATTAGTTTTAAGCCATGAAATCGACATGCTGATATCGTTATGGCTCGATGTTGGACAACCTACTCCTCTGTCGATGATTGGCGTGATTCCGGTACATATGCTGCCTTCAGAAACAAGCAGAGTACGAAAGTTCTCCCTACATATTTGCAGCACACTCTGCGGATTCCAGTAACAAAACCTTTGACTTTTACCTTTTGGTAGAACTTTCGGGCTTCACCTCTATCCCTGTAATTTTCGATATACTGGATCGGATTGCCTTGCTTAAGCACATGAAATAGCACACTTAGTTTATAATCGTTAGGCCGATCTTTTGGAAGAACTTTCTGGCTTCACCTCTATCACTGTACTTGTCGATATCCTGGCTCTGTCTTTTCTTTCCCAAATCAATAAATAAATTTTATGTTTTATTTGACTTTACAGCATATTTCCTTGCTGCAGTTATTGACATTTATTTTGCATACTTTTAGGCTCAACATTACTTTATTTCTGCAAATTTATATGCTGCCTAACGAAACAGTGCTAATGTCATGTATTCCCGAAAGTTTCCATCCATATTTGCAGCACACTCTGAGTGTCTGTGGCCAAATTTCCATCATTGTCCATACAGGTGGGGATCTCTGTTCCAAAAACTTTGTTTTTCATCTTTTTGTAGAAGTTGCGGGCTTCACCTCCATCCCCGAAATTATCGATATCTTGGCTCCCTTTTCTAACAGACACACTTCTTCTGCCTGAAGAGGCGTTTCGTCCTCCTCTCCTCGTCCCATTATAACGCTCCGTCAATGCACGCGTTTATTTCTAATCATAACAGGGCTTGTCTGAGCGTGTTTTTTCATAGCCCTTTACGGTCACTGCGGCAGTGGTCATAGAATTTGCAATATGCTGCCACTGGGTGCTTAGAAAAAACCGAATTAGGGGAGGTTTGCTTGCAGTAATTGAAAGAGTTGGTTGGAGTAGGTATTGTTTGTCTCGGTGGTATGCAACTTTGTGATGTCCAGCTTCCATTGCATCTGGTTACGAGCCTTTTTAGCGCTGCTTAATAGTGTACGTATCTTGGCTGCAACTAAGTAGTGATTCGAGACAATATTTGTATCGAGCATTACACGCACGGCCATAACGCTTATGACATGCCTTCCATCGTTTACCACGTGATCAAACTAGTTTCTTGTCTTTTTATCAAAGGATATCCTGGTTGTCTTGTCGATATGCTTATGCGGGAATCTAGTGGAACCAGAACCCTACCATGTTTCTTGCCGACCCGCAGCTAACCAGTCTGAATACTTTATCGGAGGTGAGGTTGTATACACTGAATAGCATCCATCCCCTCCTATTTTAGCATTAAAATCTTCCAGGAAAATTTTAACGTCATGACCAAGGCAGCGGTCATATATTTCCTCCAGAGGCTTTTAGAAAGCATCCTTAATATCCTCGTCTTTATCTTCCATCGGGGCATGTACACAAATAAGCGTGACGCAACTTACAGAAGCGAGAGTGGTGAGATCAAAAGATGTCACAGTTCTTACGTCGTTTGCATCCCTGTCCCGTTTATCGCATTTCAAGTATGGCGGTGTTGTCAGCCTAGTATTTATCGAGGACATCCGCTAATTCGACAACACCATCTCTGTAGAGAGAACAACGGACATTCCAGGTACATATCTTTAAATAATGGTCCTTATAACGTTTGCGGGGGTCATCAACATTTTTGGAGGTTTCTTGTTTTTATTTTTCTCTGTGTTTTCATAATAGTTTTGTTATTTAAGGAGAGTGGACCATCGCGCCCATTACTAGTTTCATGGGATTGCCTAAGAGCCAAAGACAGCCTTTGTGTTGAGCATTATTCTAAATTTATTGTTGTTGTCTCCGCAAGGCAATTAAAGTAATGTTATGTTCGACTATATAGCATATTTTCTTGCTGCAGTTATTAACGTTAATATTGCATACTTTTAGGCCTCACATAACTTTATTTTAACAAATTGTTATGCTGTCTAACGACACTGTGCTCTATGTCATGTATAGTAGCTGGTTAGGGTCGCCCAGTGTTTACTCATACTGTCGTATGTTTATAAAGTGTGAAGTCATCGCTTTATAATCAAATTTTGCCCATCTTTAAAATATACAGAGTACTATATATATATGTATATACATACAAACATGTACTTGTATACTTACTTCTATATATGTATACGGCTGTCGTCTAAGTTACTCATAGTTACTCATATGCATATGCAAGTTTAGAACGTGCTAAGTTTATAAAAAAAAACCATACAAGGAGAAAAACACAAGAACAAAAATTGCAATATGAATACACAAAGTTAGTCTATATACACAAGGTTCTTGAATTTACATATGTATTTAAAATTATATTTATTTTTTTTCTCTAAAAACAGAGATTGATTTTACTTTAAAAACTAAGTTATAAATACTGATATCAGAGTTCACAGTTACAACGTATAAATATTTTCTTTGGTTTCGCCGTTTCTTTGGGTAATTTTTTTTATTTAAATTTTTTCTATAGCTTTGTTTTTATAGCCTACTTTAGGACACTTCATTGTAATCATGTTTAAGTAAATCTTAAAGTCTTATATAAAATATTTGCAAAAATATATTCAAAATCATTTATCTAAATAATACAAATATTTGATGTTAATCCTTTTTCGGGTACCCTTAACTCAAAGTCATTCAAATTCATTCAAACGGTTCGTGTAAGCCTAAAAGTATGCTGCATCACTTTTCCGCCCTTCAATGGTGACAAATACCATAACATTTCCTTTAAAGATGCTGAGGTGGCATTCTTTAACATAATACAAACAATGTAAACAAAATCAAATACGAATAAATATATGAGAAAAGGCAACACTTTGGAAAACTTGTATACATATAGTATGTGACAACAAAAGTGTATTACGGTTCATTAGCACTTGAATCTAAACCAACTATGGCTGCTGCAGCAAAAGAAACGGTAGCAAACGAGAGCCTGCTGAAAAAGTCCTTAAGGAAACACTGGATGTTTGTTTGGAAAACAAATTGTTGCCGGCACCAATGCCAGGCAATATTTTCTAGCATATTTTGCTGATGTTACTATATGTACATTTATTTATCCATTTCTTACTGTAAGTTTACACTTCACACAGAAAATTGTCTTCTAAACAAACAAACAACATCAGCATCCAGCAACAACACAAAACTTAAGATTTTTGCAATATTTACTTTCAACACTTTAAACTTTATTTAATCAAAATATATAGAGTCAATATAAGAAACAAACTTGTAGGAGCCCTTCTACTATGGCATCTATGACGAAAGAAGAAATTCTAGATCATCATCAGCATTTGACATGTGTTCACACATGTGTACAGAGAGGGGGCAGAAGCTATGATGGTCCTGGTCCTCTTTACAACGGTGTGCATGTTTTTATGTCTGATGATATTGTTGAAAACAAACTTTTTAACAACATTTGGTCAATTTAACTTGAAAACATATTTTCGTTACGTTTGACTTGATTTTTTTTTATCCAAGTTGTACGTTCTTGTTGTGTAAAGGCAAGTAAGATAGCTGTTATTGGAGCTAGAAAAGATGTATTGGGTATCATAGGTATGATGTTTCTAAGGAATATAATGGATTTCTTTTACAGATAGCAAAGGATTTAAATAATGTGTAAGTTCAATAATATCAAATATTTTTAAAACAACAACCAGTATAGAATATCCTTGAACTGAGGGAAACTATCATCAAATTCAGGAAAATGTAACACAGTACAACACACGAGTTTGGGACTTAATTCTCAGAACTGCACGTGAAAGTAGCCCCAAAAAGAAGAAGTTCTGCATCATTCGTTTTGTCAAGTTGCATGCCATAATAATTTAATATCGATTTGAAGGGGAAATCATGTTTTAGGCTCTTTTGAGCTGAACAATTTTGTACTGTGTAAGATATTATATTTTACAGTTTAACAAGAAATGTTATTGCAGGGAAGGCGGAAGCTTTCATCAAATTCAGGTAAATATAAGATAACACATTTATGTTAAAAATGTTATAAGGACCACAATGTCAGGATATGCACCTGAATTGTCTATGCATCTCCACATGGATGGCTCACATCTTCGGAATGCAAACGACGAAAGACGTGTGACACCACGAATATGAATGAGGATTCATGTTCGGAAAGAGACTTCAGTAAGTGATCGAAGAGCCACTAATCGCATCAAGGTAAAATATTTCTACATCTTGCTGATTTGGATACACGCCCCAACGGAAGACAAAGAAGAGGACATTAAGGACATTAACGGGCATGCATTCTATGAGCTCTTCGAGGAAATATTTTACCGCTGCCCTCATCAAGAAAATACAATTTGTCTTGGAAGTTTGTAATGCTAAAGTAGGAAGGGAAGATGCTCTTGGTTTAGAACTCTTCAATTTCAGCCTACACAACAACACCACCGATTACGGATTCAGACCGGATTGGCTTTGCTTCGGCAAGAAACATAGTAGTGAGTGGAACTAGATTCGCGCATAAAGATATCCACAAGGCACCTTGGATATCCCCTGATCGTAAGACAATAAACCAGATTGGTCACGTGGTAATCGATGGAAGGCATGCCTTAAGTCTCAAGGCAAACCTGCAGCCAATGGCAACGCGTGCGGTGCAGAAACGATATCATGATATGAAGAGGAAGACGAAACGCCTCTTCAGGCGAAAAAAATCCGTAATTGAAAGAAAAGAACGATCCAAGATATCGATAATTACAGGGATATAGGTGAAGCCCGAAAGTTCTACCAAAAGAGATGGAAAACTCGTTACGGTAGTATGCTGTAAATGTACACATGATATAGAGCACAGTGTCGGAAACACATGATATAGAGCAAAGTGTCGTTAGACAGCATATTAATTAGGCCAATGGCAACGCGTGCGGTGTCGAAACAATATAATGAGATGAAGAGGAATACGAAACGCCTCTTCAGGCGAAAAGATCCGTAATTTCGCAAAAATTAAGTAATGTTGAGCCTAAAAGTATGCAAAATGAACGTCACTAACTTCAGCAAGGAAATATGCTCTAAAATCGAACATAAAATTACTTTAATAGTTTTACGGAAACAACTAGAATAAGGCTGATGTTCCCAACACACAGTATCAGCATATTACGAATTTTATAACCACTGTCGCATCGGCCGAACGGGATTATGAAAAACCATAACGGCCATTGTATGACGGGGAAAGTCACGTGAAGAAACGATGTAATGAGAAGAAACCTTTTTTCAGGCGGTAAAAGCTCCCAGGAATGAAAAGAGGGAGTCAGGATATCAACAAATACAGTATCGCTATCGCTTACAAGATCCTGTCTAGTGTGTCATGAGAAAGACTGAATCCCATCTTAAAGAACCTGATTGTACCTTAGTGTGGCCTAAGACCTGACAAATTCGCGACCTACCAGATATTCCACTAAGACAAATCCTGCAGAAGACCCAAGAAATGCAGATCGATACATACCATCTGTTCTGTTTAACGATTACAAAGCTTCCTTCGACAGTCTGATACAACTGAATCTATAAAATGCTATGGCTGAGTTTGGTATCCCTGCGAAACTGGTAAGACTTTGCGGAATGACATCGACAGACACGAAGTCTTCACTAAAAATAGGCATTTCCTACCAAGCGAGGCTTTAGGAAAGGCGATAGATTGTCATGCTCTCTTTAACATCATTGGGATGATCATGCGGAAGGCTGCAGTAAACATCATAGAAGCCATCTGCAAGATGTTACTGCGACCTTTTTAAGCATTGAAAAGTAGTCGGCAAAAGTGGGTCTGGTGATAAATAAGCACAAAACCAAGTTCAAAGAGTCTACTCGTTTGGGACGCTGCATGAACATTGACAACTATAACTTTAAGGACAGAGCCATTTTTTTACCATGCGAAGCTACAGACAAGGCAGTTAATAGAACCGACAGCCCGATAGAACCGAAACTATTAGATGATATGGCTGAGTTTGATATCACCGCGAAGCTGATACGACTGACCGACACAAAGTTCTCAGTAAAGATAGACAAAAATCTAAAAGAGCCATTTTCTACCGAACGAGGCTTTAGAAAAGACGATCATCTGTTATGCGATCTCTTTAAAAATTAAATGTAGATGATCATACGGAAGGCTGCAGTAAATAAGATTGCTATCATGTGTAACAAAAGTCACATGTTGCTATTTTCTGACAACTCTCTCTCACGACGAACAAAGATCCAACACTGATCACATCTGTCGTGCTCATCAGCGCAGAATCTTGAGTACTGACACATTTATATCTTTATATTCCTGGAGTATTCCAAGAGAAAAATACTTCGCAAAATATTTGAATACATCATCGTTAACGGCGAGCACCGTTGTCGAATATGCGCTGTATCAGCTGTGTAATGCCATCGGTTTAGTCAAACTCATTCAAAAAGACAGAATGTCCTGTTTTAGGCATGTTGTATGAATGGATGAAAATGGATCAGCAAATTCAATGGGCGGCGCTAGAAGGGGGCGACCAAAACTTCTTGTAAGGGATTAGTGAAAGAGTTGTTATCTTAACCTAACTATCTACGGAGCGCAAGAGACCGAATCGCTTGGTAATAGTTTTTACGTGTGCCTACTGATGGACAAATTTTTGTTGCTGCTTTCAAATAATAAGAAGAAGACGTAATTGGGCAAAGTATCGACCTGGCACTTACAAAACGAATAAGAACCAAATCGTTGCTGTGTTTTAACTGCCATGTTTACATATTAATCTGTTCCTGGGAATGTTAGAAAATATATAATGCAGTAATATGGATTTACAACTTCTTAGAAAATGCCTTAAGGTATGCTTTGATTTCGTTACAAACTCTTCAGCATAGTGTATGCAATACCTTGGGGCTTGGTAATATGTATAACATATCAATCAACAAGTTCGCAAAGTAGCAGAAACATAATGGAATTACAAAATGTTTACAAGATTTTGTTTACAAATTTATATTACAAAAAGTAAATGCGAAAAAGCTTAGCAATGCTAAGGGATCTGTACATGTGCCTTGTATTCTAATACAAAAATTACAATATGGTCAATAGGAACGATAAGATATTTTACATACCGCTCAACGGAAATTTATAATGAATATGTATGTATGTATTTGTTTTACATATTTTTGTGCTAAACATCCGACTCCTAATTGTTTTGCTATTGGTCAACATAACATATTGCCCAAGATTGTTGATAACCAGATAGGGCACGTATGATATTTAATAGTATACTTTAACTATTTTAAAAGCATTGCCTATTTATTATGCTGACAAATCACCATTGAAATTTATGAGTAAAGATTATACGTTATAGAATATTACTAAAATGAGTTTTAATATTATATTTAAGGGTTAATGAGATAAATTGTTTTACGTAAACATATTGCAAATATATACTTAGCATGTAAACAATTTATTACTAGATTTATTTCAAGCCATTTCAAGTGTTCTAGTAATTAACTGAACACAACTATTTGATAAGATTTTGAGAACATATTTTGTTACTTGACCCCTTAAATGATGCTGTAGTAGGCAATGGCGATCATTGTAATTATACTTAAGAAATTATAGAAAGTACTTGTACTCATAAATTATACAATCTCATTGTATTTCTCAACTTAAATAACGTATTTCCAATATATATCCCTTTATAAGATGTAGGGAAGATTTTCTCTCAATTCAGTTGTTAACACGCTTCTATTTCTAGACTCACACTACTGGACCTACTGCTTAACGATCAGTCCGATCATCAGCTGATCCGGAAGCTTTTACTAAAAGTGATGATTGACTCGACTACTGCGAAGTTGCTGCTGACAATATTAAGGTGGACGTCAATTAAGGTAATGTCAATGACTGTGGCAGGGATCGAAAACTGGTTTACGCATGATAGTCACGTGTTCAAACCACGTTCCTCTTATTGTACTACAAAATTTACCCTAAAAATTTTGGGCAGTTGTTTTAAAAATTATAATACATCCATAACTGGTTGAAGGCCACCTATCGGACATTAAATGAACTATTTTAAAAACAATTGATGATGAATTAAGTTTTTGAAATATCTTATAAATTTTTCTTTAAAATTAATATAAAATTATATACAAATCTAATTTACTTACATTTAAAGAGTAACAGAAATTGTTTTACAATGGCTTACCTGTAATAAAAAATTAATTACAAATAAAATTAGTAAAAATACATGATGTTTTATTATTACAAATATTTAAGGTAATTTAAAAGTTTGTCTAGGCTTACAGGACATTAGCGCTTTTTGAAATAGTATTATGTTAGGCAAAGGCAATTGATTCAAATAAACGTAGTACATAAACTTTATATGTTGCGACCACCAAAGATTTTGGATCGAGTACATCAAATGATCATCAATCATCTGTCATTTCTTCTGAAATAGGAATATGAGCAAATGTGCGCATTATACCGCAATCCTTTCCTCCCCACCCTCTTACTGCAACTGTTACAGTAGTTAAAACCATCACAGACATCTAAGGAACAGCCGGCTAAATTTTTATCATTATCGTAAGAAAGGTATAGAGACTTATTAATAACATACAGACCAACCATCGGATGTATAGAATTTATTTTTACATATATAATTGCTAACTCCTTTAGTCATGTAGGAGACTTTGACCTCCTTATAGAATGCCTTCTCGAAAGGTTAATCTGAGATTCTTATGGCTAAACGGAGTAAGGTATAGGTAATTAAGATAGAGTTGTACAATTTAGGAATATTGTCCACACTCAATGTTCTTGATTTGATGGGGGGTTGTCCATGACCTCTGTTCCATATCTGGTCCTGATAGCGACTTCTTCATTACTCTCTGAAATGTAAGTCAGCCTATCCACTGGATGATTTCGAGAACGTCATGTATTGCATACTTTTAAAATAACAACTAACCCAACATATTTTCATCTCCCAGAATTTGTGGATGGCTGCGACAGGGCTCAAACCCAGTTCTTACGTGTTCTTACCATTATGTCAAGGATAGTCCCTTCCTTCAGAAGCAGTGGTCTTAATTTGGCTGACTTGTTTGTGGTATTCGATAGTTTAATTCGCCGAAGGTTTATTCGAGAGATTCTTCGGGCTATACGCATGAAAGTATAGATAAATAAGATCTAGGATTATTGTTCAAAATCAATGTGCTTGATTTGATTCGGTATGCGGCAGATTAACTTGCCAAGTGTGTCACACAATTTGTGCATCTGTGTGTTCCTTATAGGATTCTTAAATGTTCCATCTACTGTCGAAAAACTTGGGCATGTTAATGCTGACGTACCAGCGGCAGTTACCATGTATATTATGTATATACTAGTACACTTAACCTAATATAGATGGCGTGTTTTCCATTAATATTTTTAGCATTATTATAACTAAGATGTAATAGAGTTTCACCCAAATTATGACCCTTGACGCGAAATTTTGAAAAAGAAATGAAAGCAACGAGTAGCTTCTCTCACTGCCAACGTAGCTTATTATAAAATTAATTAAAGTTCCGTTGACTTATATGCACATAGTTTGAAATAATACTGCAGTCCTCTCAGTGCAGTTGCTACCAAAATCTAATGCAATTCAAGTGGGTCATGGCGGTTCAAACCTAAAGCTTAAGGCAAAGTTTAACATAAAATATTATCTTGTTTAGAATGCGGCAGATCAACTAGATATGTGGGTCGTTATAAAAAACTTACGAAGTTCAATTTGTGTGTCTGTGTGTTTTTTACAGGATTCTTAAATGTTCAACCTACTGACGTGAAACCTAGGGCTTGTTAATGCAGACGTACCAGCGATGGTTGATATGTTAATTATGTATATACTAGTACTCTAAACCTACTATAGATGGCGGGCTTAACTAATGTGTGTGTTTTCATTAATAAAGGGTTTTCCAATGAAAGGTATTATTGTGAATGGCCGGCTATTTTGGTAACTGTCACTTTTGAAGCCTTTTTTCTTTGACATTTGACAAGTAGAAACTACGCCATTACTAAAAATGGAATTAAAATTCACTACACAGATGGAGAAAATCTTGCAGTCCCAGTTCGCAAAACTGAAGCATTTTTTGGTCGTCGTAAAGCACCTAGTCGGACCGCAATACAGGAATTGGTGGAAAAATTCGAGCTGTTCGGACAAGTTAGTAATGTGAAGAAAAAAACCCGTGCACGTCGCTCAAGAACAACTGTGAAAATTGCTGCTGTAGCTCAAAGTGTTGAAGAAAACCCGGGTTTGTCCATTCCTCGTCGTTCTTTGAATTGGGCATTCTACAAACGTCATTACGCCGTATTTTGCATAAAGACTTGGTTCTTAAGGCTTATAAAGTTCAGTTAACACAAGAACTCAAGCTGGCCGATCATAAACAACGTCGTGTCTTTGCTGATCGGGTCCTAGAAATGCATGAAAATGATCTGGAATTTCAGCGAAAAATCATCTTCACTGATGAAGCCCATTTCAACCTCGGTGGCTACGTCAGCAAGAAAAATTGTCGCATCTGGGGCTCGTAAACCCAAAGAGTTATTGTTGAGAAGCCTCTCCATCCTCAACGAGTGACTGTTTGATGAGGTTTATAGTCCGGCTGGGTTATTGGACCTTACTTTTTCGAAAATGAGGTTGGATCAATAGTTACGATGAATGGATTGCGCTATCAAGAGATGATTAAAGTTTTTTTATGGTCGGAGTTGGATGGTATTGATCTGGACAACGTTTACTTTCAACAAGACGGTGCTACGTGCCACACAAGCAATGAAACTATTGATCTTTTACGGGAAAATTTTCCGGACCGTGTTATCTCTCGAAGCGGTGATCACAATAAGCCAGCAAGATTTCGTTATCCTTTGGGGCCACGTGAAAGAAAAGCCAATAGCCCAGCGTCGATTCAAGACCTCAAAGATAAAATTCGTGAGGCTATCGAGGACATAGGGCAGCCACTTTGCGATGCGGTTATGAAAAATTTCATGGAAAGGATATGATAATGTAAGCGTACTCCTGGTGGCCATTTGGATGATGTTGTTTTTCATTATTAACGGCATACCTTCCTCTTTATTATGAAATAAACATCCGATAATTTATGTCAAAATATGACATTTTTCTTTCAATACCAAAATAACACCTGTTATTGAAAAACCCTTTAGAAGTAAGTTGTAAACGAATTGTCCTCAGTATACATCCAAATCTGAATAAAAATACATGCTCCCCCAGTACGATGCCTAGACGCTGCTTGGTTCTAGGATCGAGTACAGTTAATAATAGCATTGAGGGACCAAAATCAATGTCCAATGACTGCATTGGATGTAGTTAGCAGAACAGATCTTTCATTCAGCCCTCATGCTTGGTTTCCAATAAATCTGGCTCATGTGAATACATTTTAAATAACTATTAACGCCGAACCCATCCTTCCAGGGCCGACCGAGGCAGGCGACTACCATAACGGTGACTAGGGTTTTATTCCTGTCACAATCATCTACATTTCTAGGAACTTCATTTCACTGCAACTTATGAGTAGTTGAGTCAATTGGCAAGTCTACATTTTACAAAATAAACCGCAGGTCGCAAATTGAAACCTCCGGACACTCGACGACAAGCAGTACGGATGCCCCTAACACACACATTTTGGAAAATACTCCTATAGAGGAAATCGATGGAGGTGATCAAACTCCATCATAATATTTGAAGTCTGATAATGGGACCTTCAGCTTATCGACGATTACGAACGTCGATGGTTTAAAAGCTATTACAAGACTCAAGTACTTTGAAGTTACTGTCAATCATATCGAGAGGCCAGCGGTTCACAATAAAGTAGACGACAGACATAGGGATCGCACCCTGCTCTCCTGCATGATAGTCGCGTATTCTAACCATTCCCTCTCTGCCGGCCACAAGCCTGATTGCAGACATCTTCAAAATTAGTTTTCAAATGGATTTCAATCTCAACTCCTTCAAACACAGCCTCAATTCCAACACCCTTCCGTACAAATGCAATAACATCAAAATAATCAGGTGTGAACTTCTTTAAAACTATCCTACACTCAAAATAGTTGAAAAGTTTATTAGAAAACTCCTTAAAACATAATAAAACTTTTTGAACTCTATTAAACACTTCAAGAAGGAAGATCCTCTTTCTCTACTACCCAACCACCACCCAAATCAAAGTCAAGATATTTAATTTAACTTCATGTTAAGCTGTCGTTGACATATTGGAGAAACGTGGCGGTAGCGCAGTTGGTTAAAATTGTTGTACAACAACAATACAGCAGCCCCAAAAAAGGTATAAATTGTTACCAACGAAGCGAACACTACGACGTCTAACCAAGCAGAAAATGTTGTTGACAAAATAAACGTTTAGGGCCAAAAAGTGAAAAGACATATAAAAAATGCAGCACTACCAAACATACGCACAAAAAGCCAAAGACTAAACCAATAAGACAAACCAAAAAACCAAACCCCCACAGGGTGAACCTGACTAAAGTTTGCTTTAAGTAATTTACACTATGGGAGGAAAATGTCAAAGGTGAAGTAGCAATAAACCAAAACAAAGGGGGTACGCACTTAAAGCAATGGGGGAGAGCGAGAGAGCGAGTAATAGCGAGTGGGGTAATGATAAACTACAAGACCAGGGAACTACACAAGAATGTTTTTGCAAACATAAGCCCATGTTACAAATTTACCTTTAGGCCACAAGTGAAGCAATACCATATAGTAGCGAAGTTTTGGAGCTCAACATTTAGCTATTGCTATCCTCTGTGTTAAGCACAAAATCTTACAACTTGTACGCAAGTCATCGCAACGACGCACTGATATCCGAGAAATGCAGTTCTATAACAACATCATAATGATGAGGAGGATGATAATGGTGATGTCGATGATGATGATGATGATGACGACGACGTTGTATAGCCGCCTGCTAGGAATGTGAGTAACCTCAATATGGCAACATAGTTACACGTACGCAATATACGAGGAAAGAACATCACATTCATACTCAGCTTCTATGATTTCATGTGCTATCCTTTCTTGGCTGCTCCTTGCTTAGAGTCGTAGTTTGTGGTCGTTGCTGCTGTTGTTGTATATTAAGATAACGCTCCAAGGAAGACAACGCAAGCAAGCAATCAAATAGGCAGGCAGGCTAGCTGGCAAGCAAAAAGACAACACAATCTTAGCAGCCATACACTCGAGTAGCATGTATTTCACAAGATATAGTAAGATGGAGTCAATGGAGTTTGTACTCAACTTGTTGTGTATAGTATAGTATAGTAGAGTTTGACGTAATGTTGTAGCCGAGCAGCATGTTGGAAAGTTTCATGATATGGGGAGAGACAGAACAGTGATTTTTGGAAGAAAAGGTAACCAAGAAAAATTCTTTGTACAGAGTACACAGGGACCGTTTAGGGGATTACTTCACAGAACTGGCTCTGCTTTATGAAACTTTGAACCTGGCTATCTCAGAAACTATACAAACGAAATTCGTAAAATTTTAAGGAAATATATATTATGTTTTTGCAAATTGAAATGTAAAGATACTTTAGTAGTTAAAGACAAATAACAATAAAATATTTTTAAACAAAACACTATATGCGTATTAAATTTAAAGATTTTTTTGAGTAATTATTCAGTTTGCCAAAAAAAATTCCAGAGTATCTTGTTCCGAAACAAATTTCATTTTACTTTATATTCCATGTAAACCACTGTGCCTAGTTGCTAGTCTTCAGTCCATAGTCGCCGGAGCATGCATGCCCCATTCCAGCGACCTCCAACCAAATCATAGCAAATAATCTGGAAGCAGCTATAGCAGCATATTTCTAATAATCTTCAAGCGTCACGTAATAATGTGATGTTTGTATCTTCATTTTCTCCTTGTGGCATTTTAATGTATCTTCTTTCTATGCGGCGCTCATACGCACGTACCGATGAAACTTCGCATAATAATAATACAACGAATAGGAATTTGTCTTCACATTCTATTGGACGTTTTTCGCTTTTATTCCTTATTTCATTTAGAAGAAAAATATCAAAACATATGGTGAAAGAAAGAAGAAATAGTGGAAAATGTAAAGAAGTGAGGGGGGTAAAGTGGTAAGGGGAGAGCAAAATCAACAACATATTAATTGAAATTAGAGATGGCAGTAAAAGACAATGCAATTTCTAGAGTTGTACCATAATGTTATTAATTAACATACGATGTGTTGGTATAAAGATATAAAAATATAAAAATATAAAATTATAACAATATAAAAACATAAAAATATAAAAATACAAAAATATAAAAATATAAAAATATAAAAATATAAAAATATAAAAATATAAAAATATAAAAATATAAAATTATAAAAATATCAAAACATAAAAATATAAAAATATAAAAACATAAAAATATAAAAAATAAAATTATAAAAATATAAAAATACAAAAATATAATAAAATAAAATTATAAAAATATAAAAATATAATAATATAAAAATATAAAAATATAAAAATATAAAAACATAAAAATATAAAAATATAAAAATATAAAAATATAAAAATATAAAAATATAAAAATATAAAAACATAAAAATATAAAAAATAAAATTATAAAAATATAAAAATACAAAAATATAATAAAATAAAATTATAAAAATATCAAAATATAAAAATATAAAAACATAAAAATATGAAAATATAAAAATATAAAAACATAAAAATATAAAAATATAAAAATAAAAAATATAAAAATATAAAAATATAAAAATATAAAAATAAAAAAATACAAAAATATAAAAGTATAAAAATATGAAAATATAAAAATACAAAAATATAAAAAAATAAAAGTACAAAAATATTAAAATATAAAAATATAAAAAAATAAAAATATAAAACTATCTTATATCGTAAAATCTGTTAAGAACTATCATTCTGTGGGGGTAACACTGCCAAAAATTCAACATTGATTTCTTCGACCACCCTAATGTACAACTATGGGGGCAATTTAGGTTAATTGTATGGGAGGTTCCAGATGAAACGTGTCAAAAAGTTCGGTTTTCTGAGGTTTTATCCGACTATTACAATCTAAATTTACTGACCAAATTATAGATCATTTTGTATAGGAGGTTCCAGAAAGGATCGCCATATATCTATGTATATATATTAAAGGCTTGGGTGACTGACTGATCGTTCCCCAGCCCAAACGGCTAAAGCTAGAACCTTGAAATTTGGAATATATATTCAACTCGAAACTAGAAATGTCTGTATCCCATAAAACATTATAGATACGAAGAGATTTGATATATGAATTGGTGGTACAAGAGAAATTAGATTTTTGCGAAAAAAGGGGGTGCAACACCTCGTTTAAAAAAATTAAGATATCGGCACAAATAGACAAAGGGGCGTGGCACCGCCCACACAAACCGAAATTTGATCGAACTTATATTATGAGCCATTAAAGGTACAAAGATCTCGCTGAAAAATGGGCGGTGCCACGCCCCTTTTGATAAAGTCGTTATTTGGGCGAAATAAATGAACCGACAGAACCTATCTTAGGCTACATGTAAACATAATTAGACCAAGGGGCGTGGCACCGTCCACACAAACCGAAACCAGTAATATCCCAAGAGAAATTCGAACATTTCGCAGTAAAAAACGCCGAAAGGGTACCCAGACCAAACTTGTGGAGCTATTATCGTATATTATATATAGTTAGGTGGGGGGTACCAGTCCATGTACGAATGTATCATTTGAGTTTCGAACTTTTAAGGATAAAAAGACATTAAAGCGGTACAGTCACTCATAGAGCTTAAATCACATAAATGTGTGTCCACTCGTCTTTTGAAGCGTCTGCATTTTTTTTTTATTGATTAAATTCTTAAGAAGATTCATTGTAAGTATTGGTGAAGCAACGCGAGCCGGGAAAGCTTGTAGTCCATATTCCTTCTACAGTTAAATTTGCATAAAAGAATTCTTGGTACCTTCAAAAATGATAGGTATGTAAAACTATGAATGAGCGAAATGGTACATTTGTATGGGAGGTAACAGAAGGGGCGTGGCTAGTACATTTTCTGCAAATTTCTATCTAGTTATAGCTTAACAAAATACACAATTTGGTCACGATCGACTTGAGTGTACTGATAAAGTAGGCGGAATGTTACTTTGTATAAGGAGGTACCAGAAGGGGCGTGGCAATTTCAATTTTCCAAATTTTTCTACAAAATTGTATTCAATTATAGCTTTGCACAATACATTAAAATTGGAAACGTTAGCGTTGGGTGTATTAATATTATTTTTAGATTTCTAATGTGGGCGGATTGGTACATTTGTATGAGAGGTACCAAAGTGGGCGTGGCTAGAGTTCCAATTTTTTCTCTAAAACTTTATACAGTTATAGCTTTACAACATACACAAAATATAAGCACGATCGTTTAGTTTGTATTGCTATTATTACTCGATTTCTAAAGTGGGCGGAATTGTACATTTGTATAGGAAGTACCAGAAAGAGCGTGGCTTGACTTCGAGTTTTTTCTCCAATACTTTATCCAGCTATAGCTTTTCTAAATACAGATTTGGACACGATCGCGTCGGGTGTATTGATATTATTACTCGATTTCTAAAGTGGGCGGAATAGTATATTTGAATAGGAGGTACCAGAGGGGCATGGCAATTCCACTTTTCCAAATTTTTCTACAAAACTATATCCAGTTATAGCTGTACAACATACAAAATTTTGGCACGATCGTGTTGGGTGTATTTATATTATTACTTGATTTCTAAAGTGGGCGGAATAGTACATTTGTATAGGAGGTACCAGAAGGGGTGTGGCCATGTAGCACATATGCACATATTAAATAACATTTCTCATATTAAATAACGACTAAAAAAGTCATGAATCGAATTTGGTGCAAAGAAACCTAGGGTCTAAAGGGGTTAAGTCTTTCAAAAGTTAATGTGCGCACCAGTCGGACAGACAGACGGACATGGATTAAACGACTTAAAAAGTCATGAATAGAATTTGGTCCAAAGAAATCTAGGGTCTAAAGTGAATCATTCTATGTGTTACCCCTTTGGGTCCTATCAAATGATATATACCCTCCTACCCGTAGGGAGAGGGTATAACAATTGCTCAACTGCCGGGGAAATACTGTACCCATGATAAGACATAAACAAAAATATGCAAGCGTTAAACTTTGTTCTTTACTTCAATTCACAATTTGTATTCACACCTTTAAATGATGTGATTTGATGTTCATCATCATGGTCACTTTAATTATAGGTAATATAACGCGCAGCCACAACATTAATACCTATCATTAGCAAATCAACTCTTCTTTATGGCCTTTTAGAAGCAACCGAAAAAGGGGGAAAGAGAAAACACCACCACCACCAAGGGTTCTTTCTGCAATCAATAACTAATTGGTAGTCTACTCTACACCTCGCACCCCTTTTGGGGTTTTGTCTATACACAATTCGATCAATTTAATTGCATTGCTAAAATGTCGATTTAAGTGTTAAAACTGCTGCGATTTGTGTTTGATTAATTGAATTATTAATATTATTTGTTGGCTGTTTGAGGCAATGGGATGATAGCAAACCGCAACCGTTCAAGCCGCCGTCATTACCTTTATACTGTTTGCCTGTGCGTATGTCTGTCTGTCAGGGCAAAGTAGCCGCCACCTTTTAGTAGAGGTTTCTTGTTGTTCATTTTTTTTTTATTACTTCATTCTTCTTTTTATCTGGCCAGATCTTAAAGAGTCACGCCATGTCTTTATTATATCTGCAGTATAAGGCACAAAGGAGGGAGCGGTCGTTTGGAAGGGAGGGAGGTAGATGATTTTTTTGTGGAACCATCAATTGGAAGTGTTAGAATGCGTGTTAAGCTACAGTAAGTTTAAAGGGTAATCATCAGAGTGTATGAACTCACACACAGTCATTGACTGCTAATGGAAATCAATTTTCTCGAAAGCAAACCAGAAGAGTGTTGAAGTGCTTATAATTTATGTTGATGAAAATCTGCAAATTCCCAGAGATGATATTGTATTTGAGTAAACAATAAATTGTTGGGGAATATTTAAAAACAACAATAAGAAGAAGAAAATAATAACTACAGGAAAATAACAAGAATAACATCAGAACCTATCTCAATAAATACAATGTAAAAGAAGAACATACTGAGGCCTTTGCTTTAAAGCGAGGACAACTAAGATTTGTCAACTGACAGCAACTTCGTGTTAACTCTGCAGGCGTGTTTAATAATCCACCCATTAAAACATGCACAAACTTCTCCATCATTGTTATAGACCATTCAAAAAAGCAGTGGCGTTGACAATACTCTGACCAGTCCGGACGTAACATTGTGTTGGTTTTGTTTTTTTTTTCTTGATACATATCATAATAATTACAAACTAAATATAATTAAAATTATTATGATTGTTTTGGGAACTAGAAAATTGCGACCACAACTTATGATATATGTATGTGTGTGTATGTGGACAAGAGAACAAGACACCAATAACACCATCGCCACCGTCGTGTTGTACTACGCCCCAACTCATTGAAGTTGACTTGATAAATATACATTATTCCCTCGTAACGCATGATGACTCAATATACATTACACATACGCGCATCCGTCGTCGCCATCGTCGTCGTCGTCTATAGTTCATAGCTTAGAAATTATACATAAGTACATGTTATGAGCGAGAGCGGCATTAGTGTTATTCACTAAAGTGAACATTTAAACAATAACAACAAATATGTTTAAAAAAAACTACACTGGAAACATTAAAACAACCAACTTTAGTTACAGGTGCAATGACCTAGTACAATAGCATAACAGTGGCAGCGATGAAACATAATGATACCATAGATAGATAATAACAGAGAGGGTAAAAGTTTTCATTAAGAGGCTTTCTATATTAAACGATAAACTTAGACAGTTATATTTAGGAAAGTATATTAGTATTTACGAATAAAGGGCTGTTATGATCTTTTTGGTAAGCTGAAATTAAGCGTGACCGTACATACACCGGCATAAGTGCATTTTCACCAACTCGAACTCTGATATACGCCCTAAAATACAAAAACTGGGATCAATTTTAGGATCTACGTAAAACCAAAACACAAAAACTTTTAGTTAATTTTGAACTGGATAATTCCATTGTGACGGGTGTGACCGTGGTACTCACTTTTTTCTTTATAATTCAAAAATATAACTTAACTTGATTTCCCTTTACACCCCATGAATGAGGTATAGGATAGCTTCTCGCGTTAATGTGAATTAACACGCTTTCTATTTTTGGATTCACATCTAACGGCATCTACTTGTTTATCGACGAATGGAAACGTCACTGTTTGAGAAGCTCTTACTAGACACGCCGATTGACTCGACATTAATACTGCGAAGTTGCTATCGACAACATTCGAGAGGAGCCGACAGTGAAAGAAAAATGTTCTTTATTTTTTTTTTTCTTTTAAGATGACTGGAGCCAGGAGTTGAACCTGTGATCTCCCGCATGGTAGTCGCGTGTTCTAACCACTATGGCATGGCCGGTCCAAATTCAAAAATATAATAATATTACAAAAAAGTTTTTAAGGATTATATTCTTTATAACCAAAAACAAATCTTTGATCTTTTTTATAATGGGTAATTCGCTTGTGACTGGTGTGACCGCGATACTTAAATTTTTTTTCATAATTCAAAAACTGGGATCAATGTTTGGTCCTACGAAGAACTTAACAAAAAAAAAAACTGATTTGATTTTATAATGGGGAATTCCATTGTGACGCGTGTGACCGTGCTACTCACATTTTTTACATAATTCAAAAATATATAAGATTCTTAAAAACCAAAAACAATAATTTGATTTTATTTTATAATACAAAAAAAATTACTAAAGTGAGGTCTGCGATTCCCAACGATGTTAATCCAAAAATAAAAAAAAAAATATTTAATTTTATAATGGGTAGTTCCAATGTGACCATCATACTCCCTTATTTCGTTATAATTAAAAAAATATAATATACTACTACAAGAAAACAGTCAGCGATTCCTAAGGAGGTTAATCTTAAAAACGTTTAATATGCGGCAGAAACAAAAAAAACGCTATACGCTCAACCCGGCCATTAGAAAACTGTGACTGGTGTGACCTTAAAAATTTGAGATGTAAAGAAATATGACTTTCAGGTTGTGAAATGTAAGAAATTAATTTAATTTTACAATGGGTGATGCCATTGTGACGGGCGTGACCCTCATACTCACATTTATCGGTATAATTCAAAAATATAAAATATATTGCTAAAAAAAGTCTGCGATTCCTATAAATGTTAAATTTTTAATAAGCGCAGAAACAAAAGGAACGCTATATGCTCAAACTGGCCATTAGAAAACTGTGACTGGTGTGACCTTACAAATTATAGATTTAAAGAAATATGACATTAATGATGATATTCTGTAAAAAAAAAATTTCCATACCACGCGTCCAATGAGACAGGTGTGACATCTTTATGCGACAGGTGTGACCCAGTATGAAAACTCGAAAAACTATAAGAAATAATAACTTATATTGAACTTAGTAATATAATCAACATAAATTTGTTGGATGCCGTTAGGGATGTATTGTAAAACTAGTATCCCAAGTCGACTTATAATGTCCACGTGGTGACAACTAGGCAACGTCGTTTCGTGATCTTTTTGTCATGAATACCGGCAACCGATGAAAGCCGTTGGTTGGGCTAGCCAGTCGCTTTCAGGTGCTACACTGGCTATGAAAACAAAAAAGAGAAATTAACAAACGGAACCTCCACAAATGTTGGCGACTTCCGCAAATGTAATATGGACCATGATTTGGGGATATGCACCTTTAACGTACGACTCTCTATAAAGAAGGTGCCACTATACGACTGGCCGATGTCCTCAAAAAATACAAGGCTGACATCACCGCCATCGCGGGGATGATATAGATACTACAAGGCTGCTTGCAACGTAAAAATTGCGACATCTATTATAGCTGCCTTGAAGTAAAGCAAGAATTTGGATGTAAATTTTAAATTAGCCAGAGACTCTTGGCTGGCGTTTCAATCCTGTTAGTGAACGAATAGCCACAATCCCCATTAAAGCGAAATATTTCTACATCACGCTGATTTGAGTAAATGTCCCCACAGAACATAAACACGATGAGATTAAAGATTGTCTTGGAAGAGTTTAATGCAAAAATGCTACTGTCTGCCGATTGGTAAATTCATCCCGCATACCGACACGTCCGAGCACGGAACATGGTAGTAAGTGGAACCAGCTTTCAGCATAAAGATATTCAGAAGGCAACTTGGCTGACCCCCGATCAAAACACCAAAAACACTAAAGTTATCGATCGAAGGCACACATATAGTGTCATGGAAGTGCGCGAGATCTGCAGACCCGAGATAGCCAATGCCTAATCCATCCAGCTCCACAGTGGCAGCATATTTGGCATTGCATGGCCCGCAGCAGCTGTAATTGGATGAATGATGAAGAATTTCGCATAGAGTCTGAAGAACAGGATGCTGTTAATGGGGCAACGCTACAGGGCACAGGAAGATAGCAAACCATAAAAAGCAGCTATTCAAGCGAAAAAACCTCAGTCCAAGGAATGGGAGAACGATCATATAGAGAGGTACAGGGATAGAGGTGAAGCACGAACATTTTACCAGAAATTAAAAGCAAAAGGTAACAGTACTAGGCTCTCCTCCTGTAAGGGCGAGAATGGATCTCTGGTCAAAGAAACGAAGAGTCCCAGCGGCCAATAGAAGGACCTAAAATGACTTCACGAGCAGTCAGTTGGCATTCCCTCTGCATTTCTTCTTCCTTTCCAAATAACATAGGGTGTCGTTGGAGGGCAAGGTGTTCCACTACATCGCGATTGTTATGACAGCCATTCTACAATCCTATAGTATACACATTCCGTCTCCCTTCGGATAATAGGGAAGCGGAAAACCTTGATTCTGCCTTTCCAAAGAAAGTCTGCAACATTGGACTTTAAAGTGACCATATGCTCAGGATATTTTACAATGGATGGAAAAGCCCAGTGTTCAGTGATTTGGAAACAAGGCCAGTGACATGATTCGGAATGTCTCAGAAGGCCTTGTTAAAAGGAAGTTTGTAGAATTCCTTACCAATTTCGCTGCTGGGGTGTGCTGCATATATGGAGAGAATACTTCCAGCAATTGCAGATTGCGGAAGGCAGCAGGAAGACAACAATTGTCGACGAGGGGATATATTGCCCACCACCAAGCCTAACAGAGACAATATCGCGGCTGGAAAATTAATAAAGCAGCCGGTGCCGACGGAGTTTCGGTAGAGCTCTTCGAGTCGGAAGGCGATGAGCTGATAACGAGCATGCCCCAGCTACTACGCAAGGTTAACGAGTGCAAGTCAGAAGATTGGAATCTAAGCGTATAATGTCCACTGTTGAAAAAAGGTGAACCAAGTATGTGCTCCAATTACCGCGGGGTCAGTCTTTTACCCATCGCATATATGGTCGAGTGTACTATGTGAAAGACTAAAGCCAGTGTCATCCCACCTGATCGGCCCTTATCAGTGCGACTCTAGACCTGGTAAATCATCAACTGACCAGACATTTACATTGCTGCAAATACTGGAAAACCCCCATGGGAAACAGATCGAAACGTATCATCTTTTCTTCGAATAGAAAGCTGCTTTGGTCGAGTATGGTATTCCAGCGTAGCTGATAGGTCTTTGCGGAATGACGCTGACTGACACGAAGTCTTCTGTGAAGATTAGCTTGGATCTAACGGAGCTATTTTATACCAGACGAGACCTTTGGCAAGGTGACAGCCTATCGTGTGACCTCTTCAACATAGTGATGATAGAGGTGATAATAAGGAAAGCTGCAGTAAAGACCTAAAGCAGAGATTCTATACCAGACGAGGTCTAACACAAGGCGATGGCCTATCGTTTGACCTCTCCGTCATAGTAATGGAGGTGATAATAAGGAAAGCTGTAGTAAACACAAGTGGCACCATATTCAACAAAAGCCACATGCTACTCGCGTATGCTGATGACGTAGCATCATCGGCCACAAACTGCGGAATGTGACTGCAGCCTTCTCAAGTATACAAAAGGTATCAGAAAAAAAGGGTACAACAGTGAACGAAGACAGAAAAAGTTATTAGTTTTGAACGAACAAAGAACAAACTCGTTACTCCGTAGAATATATTGACACACCGTCGTTAACGAAGAGAGTATCGACGTCGCATTAATCATGATCTGTACGAGTTGTATACCGACATTGACGTGTTAAGGCGCATTAAGGTACAGCAGTTGCGTTGGCTAGGTCATGTTGTACGCATAGATGAAAATGCTCCAGCTCGAAAAGACTTTTACAATGTACTCGATAAACAACGCAGAAGAGGGCGACCAAAACTCCTTTGTTTTTTTTTTAATTATTATTGTCTTGACCCTAAACACTGTGCAACCAAAGCTTACGCGCTGACGCAAAAAATAAACGATAGACAATAGAACGACATGAACAAAATCAACAAAATCAAAAAACACGTGGCAAAGCCAGATTTCCAAGAGAGTGAGCGTCAAGATCACGATCATGATCACTGACTGGGCTGAGAGTTAGACGAGAGTTGTTTAGCGTTTCTTAAGCGAGTGGCGGTAGTGGCGGCGGTAATGGTTTGGGGTGTTGCGCTCGATTACTTCCTGAACAGAAAAGTGCGTACAAATTGGTTGGAGGTTGGCATTTTCTTCACAATGGTTTTCTTTTTCTACTATCTATTGTATGACGAGCATTTTGTATCGTGTTCATTCACAAGTAATGAACGCTAATGTCTAACATTATAAATAAGCTTATGGTTCACTCTTAGATATATCTGGAGGCATATGTATGTATAAGAATATATCTAAATCATTATGTGGTTTCTTTCAGCTTACATTGCTTTAGTCTTATTTTGTGTTTCCCTTTTTTTACATATTATATTAGCCTCCATAGTTCACATCACCTTTTTCCGAAAAAAAACAAAAAAAACTTCTAATGACCATAAGATTTGATTCTGGGGTGGTTGTTGCTTTTTTTCTTTGACCTTAACATTGAATTTAAGTTTTTGCCGGTTACTTCATTCTCGGTTTCGTATAATTGTTTAATAGTTTCTTTGCCATCGGTGGAGGTAGTTGGTGTTGCTGTTGTTTTAAGTTATTATCTTATTAAGCCATGACGAAGTCATCAGTTTTTGCGATGGTTTTTTGAGGAAGGTCTTCTTTTAGTGGCAGCAATTAGGCTTGGTGTCATTGACCGCTGGGCTGAACGTTGGCAGACAATTACTAAGTTGTGTGTGTTGGTAGAAGGAGGGCTTTACGCTTTTGCTTAAGATTTTGCAAAAGTGAACTTGAAAATTTTGATTTCATTGAGATATTGAAAATGTGTCAAAAGGGATAATGGGTTAAGAAATATAATGCTATTAATATAAGCCGGCTTGAAGGACCACAAGCTCAGGCGAAGCATAATGATGCTAATGTTAGTTGGCTTGAAGGACTACTTGTTAATTATGCATATATTGTATGTTTGTATTTTAAGTATGTATGTAAAATTATTTTTTGAAATTTTACATATTTTTCTGACTTATATGAAAAATTTTTCATATCAACTTGAAGTTTTGCGCTAATACCTTCGATACTGATGTTTAATATCATATCAGCCATCAACTTTTACACCATAAATACTATTTTATGATCTATTCATTAATTAACAGCTTACTCTGCTCGTCGCTAATGATCAATTCTATACAGAGAGCGCGGCTGGTCACTCACCCCATGAGTGTTGTAACTTATTTTTCATAAACCTTAAATTTTTATTGCTAATTTTAGTATGCTGCTAACAGTTTCAGACCATTAGACTATGCAAAGTCTTTAATCAAGTTTTCTCGTACGTAGTTCTTCAGTTCACCACTGACAGACTGACTGAGCTCAGTCCGCCTTCAGTAGAGCCAGTCAGTCGGCCAGCTACCCAACCATTAGTGGTCAAAGTCAAGTTCAGCAGCAGCCAATAACCCAAAAGCGTGACGACGTGTTGCTTGCCTAGTAGTAGTATTGTTGCTCCAACAACAATCAACAATGAGCATCAAATGAAAAGTTACCAGAAAAAAAGGGGGAGACGTATGGTCGTTGGCCATATGGTTACAATGGCTTACAGCCAAACAAATTGCAACTAAACGTTAAAGGCAACAAACAATGATATGATATAGTAATGGCTAGATAGTTATCAAGTGGTAGTTCATCGTCACCACCACCGTCTAAAGAGTTTTTTAGTAGTTGCTCATGCGCAGTTGCGCTGCTTCCCCCATTTCATAAGTGTCAAGTTCAGTTACTCAAGTGCACATTTCCAGTGAAAAGAGCAGCAGTAGCAATGAAAGAAATTTCAACCAAATAAGGAATTGTTTTTTTTGGAAACCCAAAGTTAGTAAGAATGACGTTTGTGGTTTATAAAATAAAGGGTTATCCATCTTTCGGTTTTAAAAGTAAAGTCTTATAAAACACACATAAAGCTATGATTGCGATGAAGCTTTTATTTCATTATAATCCTTGGATCTTGTCATTATGTACGAAATACAATGCTAGTTCTATATGTCCACCTCTAGATTGTTGGAAGCAGTCGATCCTTTTGAGTTACTTTTCGACCACTTTCTTACACATTTCTAGCTGTATTTCGGTGTCAATTGAACTAATGTTGGTTTTAAAAAGCTCCACGAAAAGCCCCCCAATGAAATAACGCCCAGGAAATAACCCCCAATGAAATAAACCCAAAAAAATTGGAAATAACACCCAAAAACAGGCAATGAAATAACATCGAAAAATAAATGAAATAAAGCCCAAAGCGAAAACGAAACAACCCCCAATATTTGGGAGTTGTTTCATATGAAATAACACCCAATGATGAAAATGAAATAACCCCCAATGAAATAAACCCCTTATCAGCAACAAAAATGAAATTATGGCCAAAATTCATAAAAAGTCAGTTTCACCAAGGATTTCATGAAGTCAATATGGACCAACAGCAAAGTCACAAAATTATTGAAATGAATCGTGTGGATCGTATATCGGCCTAAAATTTCAAATGTCCAAAAAAAACTTTTTTCCCCCCAATGTGCGACGTTAGGGGATTTAGAGTGTAGACAGGGTCTTTAACGTAGTCCCACAAAAGAAATCGCAAATTGTCACCTCAACACGTAAAATTTCGCATTCTAGAAACTTTCCATGCAATAAAGAAGAAACCGGTCGTGTTGTGTGGCTCGCAGCACCGTCGTATGGAAACTACATATCGTCAAGTCCATAATCTGAATGCCCCTAAACTTTCAAGCTTTGATTATGCGCCAATCTTTCGCGAACAGAGGCAAAATTGTCGCCAGTGCACACATTGCGATGATGCACAGGCATGACCACATCTTAAACGTCTCAGTCTCTTCGATTTTTTTTATTATTTGCCAATTTCTTTCTGAGTACATCGATTATTACGACCATAATCTTTCCGTAGTGATAGAAAAGTATGCAAGTTTAAAAACCACTGTTGTAGTAAGTTTTAGCTATTTTTACGATTTCTTTGGTTGTTCAACGATTTAATTTGTAAATGGCAAAACTTTTACAAAATAAATTACTCTTTTGCTAAAGGAAAATTATGGACTGACTGTCTTGGGAGACTGGCGGTTTTGAAACCACTTAATGGATAACCTTGTTAAATTGGCTTTAGAGAACGTGTGCAACGAGTATTGCTTAATATCATGCAAAATCAATTGCCTGCTGCTGCCTCTGAAGTTCTCATAACCAAAAAAAAAAACCCGCCCTAATTCAAACTGGTCCATTTGCGATGGCCAGAAAACAATTATTGCCTAACAAGTGCAAATCGAACTGTAATTGACGAGCATTACATTATAATTGCCAACTGCGCTAATAACGTAGTTTCAATTGAAATGGCACCAACTGACAATAAATCAACCCGATCAATCCCATGTACAACTCCGCTTATAACCCAATTGCTATTGAAATGGCACCTACTGTCAACGTCACTTACTTTGTAATCGAGCGTGTTATCTAGCTCGTAATTGCAACTGAAATGACACTTACTTACTTTGTAAACTTGAAGCGCACCGATTAAACGGCCCATGACACTTCTATGGTAAATTTAACAGCACCGATCGCTACTTAATATGTCTGACATCAGCGATTACGTAATAAGTATTTTTACCGCTCTGGCCATGAGATAAAGAGGTGCCAAAAATGCCCACAAACTCGCCGAATTTCAATATGACACATTCTATTTTATTGGAAAAAGTATTAAACACGGAACGAATTTGGTCACCTTCTAGTCGAGGGAAGGCAAGTTTTTAGCTTCAAGTAAGATGCGTAGTGCAAAAATAGATTCGGATCACCAACTTTGCGAGATAAAGTAGTGTTAAAAACGCCCGTAACCAAACCCGAAACTATATACTATCGTGATAGCAAATGCCTATTCCAATCAACTACTGCTAACAAATGCGTCAAATTCCGATGTTGTTCATTCTATTACCAAAGCCTCAATGACCGTACTAGGGTATACAAATCTACGCACAGTTAAGTCCTAGTACAATGAAGAATGTCGCGAATTGTTTCGGAAAAAGAATGCTGCATAAAACTCCAAACGAAATTGGTCACCTGGTAGTCGATTGGCATGCAAGTCTAAAGCGTCATGAACGTGCGTATGGTGCGTATTGCTTCCACATATTCGGACTACCACCTTATTGCAGGTCACGAGATATAACGAGCTTATAACCGCAAAACTGTAAACTACCGAGATAGCTAATGCCTATTTCAATGAATTTCTGTAACATTGCTATAGTTTTTAACATTAATTTCTCTATCAGCGTTCTAGTAAATTGTACTGGTTAGAGTTAAGCCTACTGAGTTGATCGGTATGCCTGAAATATCTGTTGGATGGGACCGAATCTAATGGTGTATTTTTTAGACTCTGCTGTTGTGTTGTGGAGCCCAAGGGGATCGAAGGGGATCCTTTTATAGAACCTAAGTGGTACCTTTTTAGACCCATAGGGTCCCATGACGACATACAGATATGTCAGGGATACCGATCAACTCATCAGATTGTTGCAGGCCGCGAGATAAAGTAGTGCCAAAAACGCCTGTAATTAAACGCAAAGCTGTATACCACCGATATAGCCGATGCCTATTCCAACCAACTGCTGGAAACAAACGTGCCGAATTCCGATGTTACGCTTTCTATTACCACAGCCACAACGACCGTACTGAGGTATGAAAATCTACGCTCAGTAAAGTCATGGTACGATGAAGAATGTCGCGTACAGATTTGGGTAAAAGTATGTAGCATACAAGACAAAGGATATCCATATTGGAGTTGAATGTCCACCACCAAGCCAAAACGAGGTCAGTACAGAAAACTGTGAAAAAATCTAAGTGTTCTATTTGCTCCAAAAAAAAAACTAGACACACATCTATTTCTAAAATTTTTTCTAATAATTTGCTTTTCCCGTTCACTATGAACTGCTGTCTAAAGAATCATTATGGTATCATCGATGATCGCTATTATAAACATCAGCCAAAGCTACAAACTTTAATTATTCATAGAACAATGATCACCCATTAACATGTTGCCAATGATCACAATAACTGCTAGAACATAGTATAGTCTCAGTCTCCTCAACATCAGTATCATCATTTCTCACATCCCACCGCTTTTGTAGACTAGCTCACATACAGGTTCACTGGTTCATCACAAAAGAATATAAGCTCCCCCTCTTCGTCTAAATTTTATTTAAACAATGATTAGTACAATGAGGTACAATGAGGTTCTTCATTACCCACCTAGCTACCCTATGGTTTACTTTAATGAACATCAAAATTTGTCTCATTTGAGTTGTCTGAATTGTCTTAGGTAATTACGCACGTAGTATATTCTGGCATATGATGAAAGCTTATGACTGGCATCAAAGCGAGTCGCGTTGTCTCTCTGTGTTTGTGATGTTTGCAGGCGTCTTATGAATAACTTTACAGACAAGCAAAGATGAGGTTAATAACAGTTCTACGCTTTGGAAATCTTCACGCTTTTTTTTGCGATAAAATAACTAACATTTAGTACTAAGGCAAAAAAGAGCAGCGGCTGTTGTTGCCGGTTGAAACGTCTATAGAACTAAGTCTTTCCCAGACACTACAGCTGTCTGACTGACCAGCTATCATCATAACATTAGGGTTTTATGTTTTTCCATTTGCCGATCTGTAGCCATTCTTCTTTAGTCTGTCGATTTGTCTTGCTAATGTAGAGTTCATGGTATCATCATCATCATCCTCCTCCTCCTCCGCCTACTCTATGACTTGTAGAACGTACTGTACCAACATCTCCTATTTGTTTAATGGTATATAACAAAGTAAATACCACTATATAGTTATGTAATTACAATAGGGCGAGTACCTATAGGCGTTAGACTTTATTTTCTGTAGATTCACATCATCTTGTGTTGTAATTATTTTAATGGCTAATAGGCCTAACCAAAGTCAAGACGAGTCAAGTCAAGACAACTGATGCCGCGCACTAAAGATTCTTCAATGGACAGTGTGTGTGTGTTATGTTTGAGGGTTGTTTCGCGTTGTTTATTGTTTTCTAGTACGGAACACACGATTTGTATGCGCATATGTAAAACAATTGTTATTTTGTGGTTGTGGTCTGGTAATTATATAAATTACGCAATGAATTTCATATTAAAAGACCTTCAAAGAACGCTAATTATGCTTATAAAGAAGTGCGCATTATGAATTTGTTGGTGTTGTGTGTGTGGGAGGGGTGGGTACACAAATAATAGCTTAGAAAACATTTATTCGAAAAGAATTTTAAAATCTTTAAAATCTTTTCCTCTTAAAGACTCCCTGAATAGATTGATCCGATTGTGTCCCTACCCTAGATTCTGAACTGTAAAGAACGACAGGTAGGATCAGTGTCTGGTAGAATTGGATATTTGTTCGCTGCGAGAGCAAGAGCTTTGTCATTATATCACTTTCCACCAGTAAATGAAACAAAGTACCTATTAAGTTATCCATGACATCAGTATGACATTGTAATGTAAAAAATTTGGTCCGATTATCATAACTTCGGTTGAAATACCACCTAATGACATCGTCACTTACTTCGTAATCAAGTGTGTAATCAGGCTTGCTTAAAACTCCGCTTACAATGTAATTGCAACTGAAATATTACTTAATGACATCTTCGAGTACTTTGTAAGCAAGAGCGAACCAATTAAACGGCCTACGACACTCCCATGCTAAATTGAAGGCGGAATACAAGCGAGAAAATCATCATTGATTACTACTAAATATAGCTGACATCAGCGATTACGTAATGGTTATTTTTACCGCTGGGTTACTTAGCACATAGTAGCAGCGGTTGGCAATCAATACTCGTCTCTTGATTTTCGGGCTGACATTATTATTTAGGTTTACGACGGAGCCAAAGTAGACAAAATCATCTACCTCTTTAAAGTTATAGTCCTGAACGTTCACACAGCGTCCTAATTGAGACGACTCTTTGTTCATTGAAAAAGATAACTTGTTTTGCCCACATTTAATCACCAGAACCAATTCTTCCGAATACTTCTCAATACTTGAAAAGGCCGCAGTAACATCCCGTAGTCCTTGGGCAATGATTTCCAAGTCGTCGGCATACCCGAGCAAAGTCTTTTTTTCTAAAGCGTCGCTTGATAGATAATGCCTCTGTCAGATTTTTGCTTAATTTCAATGCTTGAAATGGCCGCAGTAACATCACGCAGTCCTCGGTCTGTGATATATATGTCGTCGGCATAACATCTTTCTTTTTGTGAAAGATGGTAACAGTCGTCCAAACTGCAGCCTTCCACATGATCATCTCTATTACGAGGTTAAAAAGATCGCACGACAGACTATTGCCTTGTCTAAAGCGTCGCTTGATAGAGAATGCCTATCAGATTTTTGTCGGTCAGTCTCATCCCACAAAGTCGTTTCAGTTTCGTGGGAATACCAAACTCAGCCATAGCATCTAATAGTTTGTATCGTATCGGACTGACAAATGCAGCTTTGTAGTCGATAAACAGATGGTAGGTATCGATCTGCATTTCTTGAGTCTTCTTGGGATTTCGTCGGTCGTGGATTTACCAGGTCTTAAGCCACACTGATAAGGTCCAATCAGGTTCGCTATGATGGGGTTGCATTTATTACATAACACACTAGACCGGACCTTGTACGCGATAGGAAAAAAGAGTGATCCCGCGATAGTTGGTATACACACATGGATCTCCTTTTTAAAGCACAGGACATAGAACTCCCAGATTCACATCAGCGGGCAGATTTCAATCATAGAATGGGCTTAAGTCTAACTCACGACACACTAGAAAGGACGTTGTATAAGATGGGTAAAAGGCTGTTCACGCGGCAATTGGTACACTCACTTAGATCGCCTAACATAAGGACAGGACATTGAACACTGAGATTCTAATCATCGAGCGTACATTCTTTTAGCCAAATCGTGATTGCCAGTTCATCGCTGCCGGCCTTAAACAGCTTTATTTTCCTTAAGTCTTACAATTGTAGAGCTGATCTCATTTTGGTTTAATGGTGAACAACCTACTTCATCATCGATGATTGGTGTGAATACGTCACTTGTTCGCATTAAGGAAAGAGTAGAGTACGAGAGTGTTCCCTTTATATATGCAGCACACTCTGCGCGTTCATGACCAGATTTTCATCTCTGTCCTTACAGACTGGGATCCCTGTTCAAAAACCTTAGTTTTTTACATTCTTACATCTTCCATAGACTCTTTACCCGCCTAAAGATTTGTTTCATCGCCTTCTTGTTACATCGTTCCATCACAGCACGCGTTACCATTGGCAGCAGTTTTGCCTTAGACCGCAGTTAGAAGAGGCGACTTCTTAAAGATGGTTTTGACGTCTCTTCGTTAATACGTTTTCGTTTAAACGAGAGCGACTTAGTCGCAAGAAACTTTTTGTATTTGATAGACGCAGGGCAAAAATAAAAAATTGTAAACGACATACATCAAAAAATTCCATGAAATGTCATCTCTTGCTTCTAGCACCTCTCAGCCACAACTCGGTGTCTTTTCGCCCGTGTCGCAACCAAAAAACGCCTTATGTATGTAAGGTATTATATCGTTACCTTAATATACAAAGGCCCTAACTCATGAAAAACGAAGTTTACAGGAGGAGGAAAAAACTTAATAAAACAAGAAACACACCAGATACAAAAACATTTAAAATGCAGTTTTTATTATTAACATCAGACAAATTCAAAATTATAATCATTTTTTTAATATTTAGATTTTTAATTAATTTGTATGACTTAGGGCTTTTTGGGTTTGAATTTTTGAAAAAAAAAATGAGTTGGGGCTTTTTCTTGCACAACTTAAAAGAAAACAAAATAACATATCAATTCATATTTAAGTAAAGCAAATGTTGGAATTTTTTGTACATATTGTGTGGGTATGAGTTAGGGCTTTTTTTTGTACATATTGTGTGGATATGAGTTAGGGCTTTACATTATTAGCTTATAACTTCGCTATTTTTCAACGCATCTCCGTAAATTTGTTATGGAAGGTGTATCTGATGGTGCTCTGTCAGAATCGACAAAAAACACGATTTCAAAAAATTATGAGTTGGGGCCTTTCTATATTAAGGTAACGATATGCAGTATCTATTCCATCGGACATTACGCGACATTCTTCATCATACCTGGGCTTGTCTGAGCGTGGGTTTTCATAACCCAGTACAGACGTTGTGACAGTGGTCACATCAGTATTAGGAGGTTTGTTTACAATAATTAAGAGAGTTGGTTGCAGTAGGCATTGGCTATCTCGGTATTATGTAGCTTTGCAATGTCTAGCATAGTCTGCATTTGGTTACGAGCATTCTTGGCATTACTCAATCGCGTGCGTAACTTGGTTGCAAATGGTAGTTTTGTTCAGGAAATATCCAGGTTGCCTTGTGGATATCTTTAGAAGGGAAGCTGGTTCCACTCACTTCCACGTAATATGTCCACGCGAAGCTAATCTTCCTGAATTCGTTATTGGAGTTGTTGTTCCGAATGTATCGCAACCGAGTGCTACAGATCCATAGAGCAGCGGAGGTGTTAAGATAGGCCTCACTTTGACCAAAGGGGGGTATTCTCCTTACTAACATACCCAATATGGTATCTTCTGGCTGGAAGAAAGAGCCGATAATTACGGGAGATGGCTTAAGCTTGTTTGGGTCATCCCAGGGGGCGCTTGCTATCGCATTTTAATAAGCCCAGGGTGTTTAGTGCACCATGGGTAAGACCACCTCGGCGAAATTCTGTAAGACCATGTGGATTCTGTTGAACCAAGAGCTTCTTCTCTTTACATTTTAGCATTAAAATCTTCCAGAACAATTTAAATGTCATGTGCAGGGCAGCGGTCATATATTCACCCCAGGCGCTCATAGAATGTATCTTTAATGTCGCCGTCTTTGTCTTCCGTCGGGGCGTGTACATAAAACAGCGTGATGGAATAATATTTTGCCTCGATGCGGATAATGGCTATTTGATCACTTACACGGTTAAACCGCAAGACCAGATGTCTAAGTCTCTTGCCGACTATGAATCCACATCCAAATTCGCCTCTTTCTGCATGGCAGCTGTAAAACATGTCACACGTCTTTCCCATCCCTGTCCAGATCTTCGCATTTCATGTATGGCGGTGATATCAGCCTTGTATTTGTCGAGGACCTTCAACAATTTGATAAAGGCAACATCTCGTGTGCATCCCCGTCCACACCTTCGCATTTACTTTAAGGCGGCGATGTCAGCCTTGTATGTGAGGAGGAGGACATCCACCAATTGGATATAGGCACCATCTCTATAGAAATTGCGGACAGTCCAGGTACATTTCCTTATAACGTTTGTGAGCTTGTCAACACTTGGGGGTTCTTGCATTGTCTTTTCTGTGTGTTTTCATAAATATTTTTAATTAAGAAGAGTGGTTTATTAGGGGACCGCGTCCGATCCTAGATTCTTTGGGATGCCAAAGCCACTAAGAGAGCCATTGTGTTGAACTTCAGTAACATCTGTTACCTACTTCCTAAGACCCATCGGTAGTATCATGCCATTAGGGTTGCTCAAAATTGTGCCTTCTTACATTGGCTACCGAAATGTGGCATAGGGGAACACGTGATCTATCGGACATTGTGAGCTGTTTGGGGCATCTAAGAGGAGTTCCGGTTATTCCCAAGTGAATAACAATTTAGTAAATCCCACTCCCCATTGATTTCTCTCCATGTGCCTAATTAAAATAAAACCATTATTTGCTTCTCGAGTTTGTCTTGTAACATGACATCAAACTGGGCAGTACAAGAAATACACTATAGAGGGCGACGAAGACCATGGGGGACTGATTGCAAATACAGCCGGTAGGCTCTGACTTTATCCGAAATCGGTTACTTAATTCGATTTCGAACTTATATTGTCCTTAAAAATACTGGTGCAATATTATTATTTTCTTTTGAACAGAATTTGTTGAATCGTTGTACTTCATTGCCCATTAAAAATCACTAAGCAAGAAATTGTATTAAATTATATATTAAATAAAGCTAAATTTGTTTCTCTCTCTCCGAAACACTCCGAAGAAGGCAGAACCCTCGAAAAGAGCAATATTCATTGCCAAGAAATATATCTTAAGAAAGTAAATAAGTTCGTAGAAGGATAATAAAAAACATATGTTGCAAAGAAAACACAAAAACTTCCAAAAGACAAATTCTGGTGATTCCATAAGCAGCAACAGCCAACATACAAATACTTGTACATACTATGTGTTTGTGAAGTATTTGCCAGGATGTGCAAAAACACAAACACACACACCCAGTTATACCCTTGTCAAAGAGCGGCAACAGCAACAGACTTCCGTTTCCTGGCCTCTATAAAATCCGGGGTGGGAGGGGGTAAATATAACAATAATAATAACAGCTAAAAATATAATATACTTTAAGGCATATAGGCAATGCAGACAATTTCCATATAGTAGTAGGTATATCTAGACGTATGGTAATGATGTCACCACTACCCCAACCTTTGTGGTTTTGTTGTATGGTAGAATAGCTTTGTGACACACGTGGATATTGTCGTGTTGTTGCGTATGTTAACATATGGTATCATATTGTGGCCTTTACACGCTTATCAGTTTGCCAATATCTTTGATTTTTTTTGGGGGGTGGGGGTGCGGGAAGCTCTTCCTTCCTTCCCATAGTTTAGTTAAGGAAGACATTTTGGTTAAATGGAGGTTGTCGCTATTATCCTTAAGATAACCCAAGAGGAGAGACAACTAAACCCCAAGATAATGGTGTCTCTATACGCTGTAGGGTTAATAGGGGCAAACAGCTAAAGATTTGGTACTTACGAAGAACGGGGCGGGGGAACAAAAACTAACAAGCGTTGTAAAGGGAATTAAGGTTAAGAAAGATATAGAAAACCCGTTATGATAGTGTTATGTATGAGTAATGACTTTTTAAGCGCCTAAAAATAGGCAATATATTTAAAAAATAGCATATAACTAACTTTATGAAGAGTTTAAATTCCAAATATCGATTAAAACTTCAATTTTATCGGAATTTTACTGTGTGTTTAAAGACTTCAATATGTTGGTTAGTTGGTGATAGTATTAGGTATGAGTAATGACTTTTAAAGCGCCTACAAATAGGCAATATATTAAGCAAATATCAAATCATTTACTTAAGAAAGATTCTTTATTCCAAAAATTAGTTTAAATTAAAATTTCTTCAGATTTTTCTAGGTTTGTTTAAAGACTTTCATTTAATTTCCATAATGAAGATATTTTTTGTTCATTGGCTTTCATTTACTGTTTCCTGAATTCATAACATTTTGGTTAAAGAAATAAAGACGGTGATATTGATTTTTTATGGGACTATTTGAGACACTTGTGGTTGGCTTTTCAATATCTGCAAGGACATGAATATATATGAAAGGGAGAGCGACGAAAAAACCGTACACATGGAATAATTGGCACAATAAGATTCTTGTATAACACAATACAACACATGATTTTTGGGACTCAATACTGAGAACTGGACGTGAAAGTAGCTCCAAAAAGAAAAAGTTCTGCATCATTCGTTTTGTCAAGTTACATGCCATAATAATTTAATATCGATTCGAAATTTGTCACGTTTTCAAAAATAAGTTACCAACAAAATTTATTATAGCAAAATTAATATCAAAGTGTCACATGATACATTACATGAAATATAATCGCTTTTATTTTCTAATTGTTTTCCATTTCATTTCTTCCTTAACATTGTTTGTCTACTCATTTTTCACTTTTAATTTAAATTTTCATTCCAATTTCCCAACTATTTCTCTGGTAACTGTATTGCTTTGTGAATGTCTTACCTTATACCGCCGAGAAAACTAACGCCTTAGCAATGGATTGTATTACCAAGGTCTTTATGGGACCAAAAAGGAAAAAAAAAAAAACTTAACATAAGCAACGGCAAGAGTCAATGTCTTTCGACTCGGTGGCGTTACAGCCAATAATTGTATTGATGATAAGAAAGTGTTGCGTTCATATTTCATAAATTCATATAGAGAAACAACGATTTGTTGTTATTCAAAATCTGACACTATGAAACAGATGTTGTAAGGAAATTTATTATAACTGGAGATGGTACAAAATGGAGAGGAAGGAAATTTTGAGCAAAAAAAAAAAAAAATAATATGAAAATTTTAAATATTATGGTGGTATGTAAATGAATTCAATATCAAATCGTAGCAAACACTGAGAGAAAAAAAAATTAAAACAATTTGCTCCTAAGGTTATGTTAAGATATGGAACGATGCTAGGATATTAATGTAGTAATGCCTTTAAATGTTGATTGTGAGATTTTTTTTGCATAAAAATCATGATATCCTTCTAGCACTTAGTTGGCAGTAGCAACAGAAATCCACTCCTCATTAGCCGGACATAAAACACTCAGATTCCCATCATGATTTCATGGTCATGATTTCTTCAGCCATAACGTATTTAAGAGCAGGTGCATCGTCGTTGCAACCTCATCAGCTTTAAAAAGCTGTTTTTAAGCCTTGAATTTGTCGTGATGATCTTAATTTGGTTCGTGGTGGTGATGGCAATCTACTCCGTTTGGTCTTTTGTTCTCCATAGATAGCACTGTTGTAGTTTTTGTCATGAAATTTTTTTTTATCAGGGTTCTAGTACCAATAAAGCTACCTTCGACAGTCCGATACGACAGAAACTGTTAGCTTAAACCACTTTGCGGGATGACACAAACCGATACGAAGTCTCCAGTGAAAATATGTTAAAATCTGACGTCATTCGCCCCTCGAAGCCGTCTTGTAACATGACATCAAACTGGAAAGTACAAAAAATATACTATAGATGGCGTAGCAGTCCATTGTGGACAGATTTCAGATAAAGTCAGAACTTACCGGCCGGTTAATAAATTCGATTAAGAATTTAAATTGTTTTTAGCAATAACTTAAGATATATACAATCTTGCAAAGAAATACTGGTGCAATATTTTTTCCTATTGAACAGAATCTGTTGAATTTTATCGGTTAAAGGCAAGCCCACTGAGTTTATAGGTACACCTAAATGATGATCCCTAATGTGCGAGTACTCACATTAAAGATTCGATTCGTCTTGAAAATATCTTTCATTTTAGTACACGCACATAGGGGGTCATCTAGAACCCAAATGGCCACTTTTATGAACATTCCAGGGCTCAGTGACGCGATCAACTCAGTAGACTTGTCTCTAAACGATTCAATTTACTAAAACGCTGATTTTTTTTTTCAGAAAATAGGTATTTTACCCCTTCCATTCAACAAAGTTTTAGTCATCCCATCCTGCGCCGCTTATCGAGTTTATTTCCGAAGACTTTACAAGCATTTTCATCCATTTATACAACGCGCCCAAGCCAGCCCATTCGGTCTATTTAAACTCTCTTGAATATGTTTTATATATATTTCCAGGTTGACATTAATATTTCACTACCACTTCAAAGTTATATACAAATAACTTGGTTTTGTCCTTATTTATCACCAAACCCACTTCTGCCGACCGCTTCTCAATGCTTGAAAAGGCTGCAGTAACATCCCGCAGGACTCGGCGAATGATATCAATATCATAATTATCTCCATTTGAGTGTTAAGGAGATCGCATGACAGACTATCGTCTTGTCTTAAGCCTCGCTTGAATGTTGTTGTTGTAACAGCTAGATGAGTAGCTGGGGTGTTAATTCTTTACACCGATTTTCAATTTATCGGCACTCGATCAGGAATGTAATTCGATTACCCTACGATCATTGTTGGCAACTCTGTTTCGTTTCTTTGTATATAACAAGGTTTGTGTCAAGGGATTGTTAAATGTTGTTGTGTGTTTTAACCGTCAAATTTCTTCAAAGATGTCGCCGGCTGTTTTAGCTGAATTATTTAGCAACGTTAAAAAATCTTTTCCTTTTTCCATGGTCCTTGAGCAATCGGCCGGGAATCGAACCCGGCAACTTTGGATTGCTAATCTATGTCGCTTCCACTGAGCTATCGAAGTACACTGGCATCGCTTGGAAGAATATGGCTGTGCCAGATTTTTGCCTATCTTCGATGAAGACTTCGTGTCCGACAGTCTTGTCAGCTTCGCGGGGATACCAAACTCAACCATGGCATCAAATATTTTCTGTCGTAACGGACTGTCGAATGCAGCTTTGTAATCGATAAACGGATGGTCGATGTGTCGATCTGCAGTCCATTGGATACCGCAGTTTTTTTATTCGCAATTGGTTTTGGCTCGGTGTTGGACAATCTACTCCATGGTTGATGATTGACGTGATTTCGTCACATATGCTGCCTTCGCGAAAGACCAGAGTATGCAAATATTTGCAGCGCACTCTGAGAAGCTCGTGACCATATTGCCAGAGTTCTGTCCTTAGGTTAAGTTAGGTGGTGAACACGTGTAAAATCGTAAAAACCAGATCTACACACCAGGATCTGCTGATCCATTGTGATTGTCCGTTAGGAAAGGGAGAAAGGGCAGGAAAGGAGAAAGAAGGAGGGGCGGGAGGGATATAGAAGGAAGAGAAAGTCGTGAGAAGGCAGACTCAGATCCCTTCTATCGAAATCTAAGTCACAGCGGTCTAGCAGTTATGCAGTCGATTCTGGAGGACCAACGTTTACTAAACCAAGAAGATATAAAGTGGGTAGGAAAATATTTTCGCAGAGGGTCATGATGAGACATATGGCTGTGCTATTTCTGTCTCTGGCCTGTAGGTCTATGGGTTCTTACTACCATAGCATTATCTGCATCTAAAAAACCCTGTCTGTTTAAGCATAAAGAGCTGCAGTGTTTCAGTGCTGGACTCGTTCCATGACCCATCTGCACTACGAATGAAACCCAATCTCTTCGAGTCCTTAGAGAGAACCCTTCTGAATCGGACGGCATCCTTGACTCGCTGTACTGAATCTATACAGCTCTCTTTCACATAATCCGGTTCTCTTCGCTTTGTTGAAAAGCCTTGTGTCAGCTTTGCGCAGGTCTTCCACCATACTGAGTGTGATTTCATGCCGGGACAAGTAAGAATGCAAGAGTCATCAAATCAAAGATAGAGAGTATTATTCAGAGCATCCACTTTCATATTTACCTCAACAATTGTACCACAGGTTTCCTCAAGAGTGCTCACTGCAGTAGCAATTTGGGCCAGAAACTCCGCCTAATTTGCTCTCCGCGAATTCCTATATGGCTTTTGAAATTCCTCTATCACATCCACTGTAAAGTTGATGGAGCAATGGTCTGAAAAGGAAAATTTCCCAGAGACCCTGCAATTCCTACCAATGGAAGTGTCCGTTTTTGTCAGGCTTATGTCAATGACAGCATCCCTGTTTCTCTTCTGTACTTCATTTCCTGAACGGACATCTCAATAAAGAGTTCGGACATTCCAGGTGCATATCCTTAAATCATGGTCCATATAAAGTAGTTTGCTGGGGTTGTTATCATTTGGGGAGGTTCCTGGAGCATGATTACAAGTTTACTTCAGGGTTGTGCATTTCAAATGTAAAGAAGGATCCCCAAGATTTGTGAAACCACACATAAAATAATTCAACTAAAGGGTATTTGTCTTACAACTTTGTGTTGAAATTCTTTCCCCAAAATTTTCAAACTTTAAAAAACTTTTTTTTCTATTATTATTTGTTGTAAAAAGTGTTAAAATATCAAGTCATTCACGTTCCTTACTTTACTGCTTCTGAGTAAGCAACAAAGTAAGCAATACGTTGAACTCTGTAAATATTAACCGGAATATGATTTTCTATTAAAAATATTCCTAAGCCATCATATCTGTTGAAAACGCCGCCCCCTTTATATCAAAATTTCTTTCACTGCACTTAGAAAGATTTACCATAACAGAGAGCAGAAAGAAGAAAACACCAAGAAGACCAACAGAAAATAAAATATAAAATAACATATTCAATTGACTGAGCACAATGAACGAAATTTGATCTTTTACAAATGGAAATGATGACTGACTTGGTCGTACGTACCCGTCCGTGAGTGACTGAGTAAGCAAGATGTTAGTGATGGTCTGGGAATACCTACATATAATATGGCAATGATGGTACATAGAGTATGTTGTACAACACTTCCAACACACAACACCTCTCGCCACACCACGATTTGGCCAACAAGGAGTACAATAAACTTCTGTGTGTGTGCAGTTTTAGCGTAGCAGCCATTCATCCATCCATCCATCTGGCGTTATTGCCCCCAAATGTAACGATGAGACGTCGAGACGAGACGGTCATATGAGACTGCACACCAACAATTGATATCTGATGATGGCGAAGCATTGGAAAAGGAAACAAGGTAGGATGGACGGAAGGAAGGAAGGAACTGGCAATGATGATGAGATGGACAGACATAAAGATACTGCGAAATGCCCGGCAACGAAAAAAACCGTATTACATTTACCATACAGTAACTAATATGCATGAAGCAGCCGACGTCAGCCATCAAGAGTAACAGAGTAGCGATGGGGAAAATAAAATCGCATAAATAAAAGCTGATGTTGTCATTCGAATGCATATTAATCATTTTATATTTGCCAAACGCTAAAGACGCGACAACATTAGCATCAACATCATTACAAGACTTGTGGCTAATTTGTGTGTGTGTGTGTAACTCTAAAATCAATATAAGCGAGTGTGTTGTTTTTTGTTTGTATTGTTTTAAATGATTGTATGTTTGGCCGCAAGGATTCTACAAAGGACTCTATTTGCAGTTTAGTGTGACGTGTACAGTGAATAAAACAATGCTAAAATGTATATTAATTTATTTGTGGATTTATACGGGAGTCTTTGGTGCCATCGAAGCGGGCGATGCAAATGAACAGTGAGTTGGAAAAAACGAATTATACAAAAATGATTTGATACATCCAGATGTAAGGACATAAAAAAATATCCTGGATTTCCGGTTTAATGTGAAGCAAAATAAGTAATCATAAGCGTTATTATGATTGGCTAACGAATTTCATTCGTTGTATTATAAAGATATTAATGTCAGCATGACAAAACATAAATTCAACATTATCTGATGAAAACTTAGATTGAGTCTTGAATTAATTGTACTACCCCTAACAAATTCTTGACTATTGTCAAGATAGGAAATTTGTTAGTATTGTATACTTGCAAATGACTTAGAAGACATTGGCGACAATTTGGTTTGAAAAGTTTGGTTAGTGAGATATCATACAAATAAGTTTTGAAACACTCGAAATATTTTTTACTGTTGAAACATGTAAAAAGACTATAAATTATAGTTTAGCATATGAGGTATCATTGCAAATAAATATTAAACTCTATAATTGCGAAGTTTTAAACTTATCATTATATCTCATTAACCAGATCAGACATAAAGATCATGTACACTTTTTATCACACAATTGTATTTAATTCGCACAACTGGGCTATTTCTCCTCCCCTTCCCGTTCTCCCTTTCCTAACGGACAATCACAATAGAAGCAGATCTCAGTATGTAAGGTGATCTGGTTTTTACCTACGCCGATGATATAGATATCATTTACCACTGGCTACGAGATGTTACTGCGACCTTCTCTGAAATTGAGAAAAAGTTGTTAAAAGTGGAGCTGGCGATTAGCGAGAACACACATTTACCAAACACTGATCCACTCAAGTGAATCAATCTGATATGATGATATATATATCATGTTACTGCGACCTTCTCTGGAATTGAAAAGAAGTTGGAAAAAGTCAATCTGGCAATTAGCGAAGACACACATTTACCTGACGCTAATCCTACCTGGTACGGATCCACACAAGTGGATCAATCTTTTCTAGGAGTCTTCACAATGTATTTCTTTTTGAAACCTTTGCAATTTTGTTCAAGGACATAACAGTGAAAGTCGTAACAGTTAAGAATGAAATGTTAACTGAAGTAGAGAAATACACATTTGAAAGTTTCCGATAAACAAAGGCACAGACATGATGGCATTTTTCTCAACCATTTTAGGTTTCAGATAGGACAATAGTCTGTCATGCGATCTATTTATCAACTAAATAGATAGTAACATGCGAAAGGCTGCATTTAATACGACTAGTACAGGGCGAAATAAAATGCACATGCTAATCACGTACGCCGATGATACAGATATCAGTTGCCAACGGCTACGGGATGATACTGCGATCCTCTCAGGCATTGAGAAGAAGATCGTAAAAGTGGATCTGGCGGATTAACGACAACACCCTTTACCAGACACTGATCGTTTCATAATCTCCCCTGGTATTGAGGGTAATGTTGACTTGCCTGTCTGCTTGTCTTAATACTTTTAGACTATTACCTAGCTGATTATTGTATATGAAGCATAATATAGAGAATAGTACGATTATTTAACGATAGAGGGCCACAGATGTAAGTGTATTCATTTGATTTCCTATTAAAACAACACACATATCGTCGTTTATATTTTTCTCTTTGCACAACTTGGACTACGACAAAAATTTAATTTTCTTGTAATTGCACCTTAAACTGTTTTCCCTTACATCCAAAGTATTTGGTAATGTTACTGCAGCAACGAGTTTATAGTTTTCTTTTTATAGTGCTACGACATTTGAATGACATTCTCAACGGTTTTTTTTTTGTTGCTGTTCCCTTAACTCTTCCTATCATAACTTAAGCTATCAACAAATTAATTTATATTTTAATTAGTGCAAATCTCTCATCTTTTCCATTTTTCTTTTATTTCTTTCCTACCATAATTCCTTTACAGTGTCCACATCAAGTTGCATATGCCCAAAAGTAGCATAAGAAAATCGGTGCGTCATCATCATCATCATTCACCTCCTCCCCATGTACGACACAAGAAAAATCCACCGCCTTATGCATCACCACATCCACCCATGCCGCCATCAGCCTCTTTGCCACCACCCCCATCAGCGGTCTCTGGGCCGGGGGGTACACATACCCACATTTACCATGAAACGGCACACAATTATTTAACAGCCGGAACACAGCCATCAGGACCACATTTTATGCATGATCATCACCACATGCAGAGACTACCAACGGCGACGTCGTCGTCGGTGACCCAATTGCATCCAACTGGTCATCAACAACTGATGGAGGCGGATATTTACACTACCGCAGCAGATGGAGGGCTACCCACCGCCATGGGTGAGGGAGGCGAGGCAGAGGCCCTTAGCATAGATGGAGAAGATTATATGTCATATTTATCGGCCAACTTTGCTGCTTTTCCCAAGCCAACCACACTGGAAAGCGAAATAATATCAACTCCAGCGTCTAATGCGGAGCTGGCTTATCAACAGCAGCATCACCATCATCCAGTGTCTGTTAGGTCTGTGGAGGGCCAGCGTAATCATCACCCATTAAACTATTTTCAACGTCATCAGTACGATGCGGCGGCTGCTTCTGTGGTTGCGACAAATCATGAACTCGAGGAAGACAATGAAATCTTGAGAGCACTGGGAAGGACAACTACGCTAATGGAACCGAATGGTTTGACCAGGAGCCAGCACCATACAAAGCCTCACAGGGGATTGTCCTCGTCATCGACGAGAGCCTTGAAAAATGAACACTTGTTAAAGCAAATACTGCAGCAGCAGCAACAACACGAACACGATGACGATGAACAACAATATCCGTATCCTGCTTATCAAACGGAAATTGCAAATACCCCAGCATACTCTGGGTCCTCGTCCTCCGCGACCTCGTCATCATCGGCCTTGTTAAGGTCCAGAAACAAGCAACGAGATGACAAATTGCACCGGACACTGGCTACAGCGAACGGTGGCTATGGTAGCGGTGGTGACAATGATATGGATGTGCTGCAACACACATATGAAGACATGGACTTGGCCACGGCCTACAGTGAAGGCGGCGACAGTCAAAGGGGTGCTGGCTCAAATGATGAACGTGGCATTAAGGCCTTAACGGTTGATGACATATGGTCACAATTGCAACGCACCTACCTCAGCAAGTATACTCCTCAAGCCCAACCGGCCTCGGGTAGGGATGATGAGACCGAGGCGGAGGCCATGGGACAGAGAACCTCGCGGCCCTCGTCAAAGAAACAAAAGAGGAATTCCCAAAATCCAAAAACCAAAAAGAGACATTATCACACCAGAACTGTAGCGCCGCCAACATCCGCTACTGCTGTACGAAGTGGAAACTATGAAAGTAATTACTATAATCAAGAACATGATGACGGGAAGCCCTCAACGTTTTATGACCATCATACGCCGCAATCCTCTTCCTATGGCAGCGCCTTTGCCGCCCCTTTCTCTCAGTTTACGCCGGCTGCATCTTCATTGCAGGATAGGGATTTGTTTGCGACGCGAGCCTCGACAGCCTCAACGCGGCCTTATAATGCATTTAAAACACTCTCACATTTTGATGCGGCCCCCACCACCGCGAGTGAGGAGGACGACAACACCGAGGATGATGAATCCTTGCAGGCATATCTAGCTAATAGTGGCACGGGACATGATGATGACGACACCAGCAGCGGAGTTGATGAGTTACAGACGGATGATGATGCGTCCTCGGAAGAGTCTTTGTTTGGTCGCACTACACACAAAAAGTCAGGCGGCAGCAACCACCGCAGTCATCGCCATAGTCACGGCAATGTGGCTTATGGTCACGCCAATCTGAATAATAATTTCTTTAATTATCAAGATCTGTTTGCCTCCTATAGTACACCCATAGCAGTGGCCACCATAGCTACACACACTAATGGCCAGCAGCCGTCCACGTATCATCCCAATAGTTATGGTGCCACAGCACAAACGGCAGCAGCAGCAGGGGCAGCATCACCCAACAATGCGTTAGCCACCACAACGTATCAACAGAAAATCCCTTCTATCTTAGCACCAGCGGGGCAACATGAATCGACATCGTATCAATGGCGTGAACAACAACACTATCCCGCCTCGTCCTATCACTCGTATCACACATCAGCCTTGCATCGTCCCCAGACACAGCAATTGCAGCAGCAGCAACAGTTGCAACATCCAACACCATCACTATATCAACCCCCTACATCCAGTGCTTTGCGTTTGCCCCAGGCGACAGTGGCCAGTACAGCCGCATCATTATCGCATCATGCTTTGTTCTCACCATCACCATCGTCGTCGTCGTCGTCATCGTCCTTATCGGTATTATCACCCAGCTCCTCATCGCTGGGATTGTCAACAAATGATTTTACATCTGCGGTAAAACAAACGAATGGTCAACAACAAAGTCAGCAACAGCAGCAGCAGGAACAACGTTATAAGAAACGCAAAAATCGCACGAAATCAAAACGAAATCGTATTGTGGTTCTTTAGGCCAAAAATTAGGGAAAGGGTGTTAAATATGAAGAGAGAAAGCTCACATGTATTTTAAGAATTTTCTTTAAATGCAAAAGAAGTTTAGTGTACAGTGTACTTGAGGTTATGGTTTTATATTAAGCGTGTTTTCTATTACAAAACTAATATTGTTGTGGCGAAGTAAGGGTCAGTGAGATATTTAAAATACAACGGCAACGCGAGCGCCCTCTATGGTATATTTCACCAACTATGCTGAAAACCACCGCAGGTATATGGGCAAACAAGGGGAAAAGTTTTATAATAAACGGTTGAAAAACATAGACTGCTATATGTAACACACAGGCACATAATCAAAACAACACAGATGAAATATGTCTGTATGTTGGCTAAAAACTCTTAGACTGTGTGCATGCGATTGCAATGAAACTTTGGCAGGATCCTCTCTAACTAACGGAGGCTGTTTATAAAATATTTTAACGAGGGGTGGAGCATCAACACAAGTGTAAAGTTAATAAAATGTTATTTGAAATATTTGCAAAATGGTCAAGAGGTTTAACGTTGAACAAAAGCCTATGACTTACTGATCCATATATGCTGTTAATTTATTGCAATGCAATTAGTTTGTACCTAGTAAAACACGCCAATTTTTAGGTTATCTTATAAGCACAGTGGTTTAAGGGTTCATTCAAATCTTTCCTAATATTGTTTTGTTTTTTGTTAAGACTTATTTAACAAAGATTAGTTTAAGTGGCAACTTAAGGTGTTTATTGTAATAATACAAATATTATATATTATCCCCCCAAATGTTATTTATTTATTAAGGTAGAAATTTGAATAAAACTTTTTACTAACAATGGAAATGACAGTGAATTTTATTTAAAGATAGAACTTTTGAAAGCTTTTGAACAAATTAAATGAATTACCTTGTTTGAGATATGTGAACGGAAAATGTGTACACAGTGATGTTATGGACTCAAGAGTGTTATTCTAAAATGGTTCTTAAATAAGAACATATTTGACAAGGTAAGCATAGTAGATAACGTCTGATATGCGTTGAACTGATAAAAAATGCAAAAGCTTGAAATGTGAAAAAATGTAGGGAGAAACCTATGACACACATGCCCTCTATAGTACAATTATTGAACTATATATATACAGAAAACCACAGCTGGTAGATAGACAAAATCGGGACCAAGTTTCGTTATAATCGTATCAACGGTAAGGGCCACTATACAAAACACACAGATAAACAATTTCCTTTATAAGGAAACACGACTAAAACGCATCCAATAGCTTTAAATCGGTTACAGATTAGCATATTAATATTGTTGTAGAGATGTAAATATCATTCAGTTACCTGATATATGAGAATTTTTAATAAACCTTAGAGGACAAACTAAGGTTTATTTATTGAATTATGTTTAAAACCACCGCTGCAGCGAGCTGGTAGAAAAAAAAAATAAAAAACAGTTTGTTTTAAAACTTTATAAAAATCGACAATGCGTATGCCCTCTATTGTTCCAGTATTGAACTACACAGGAAACTCCAGCTAGTAGATAGGGAAACTCGGGACAAAATTTCATTGGAATCGTATCAAGAATAAATGCCACCGTACGGAACACACAGACAAACCATTTTCTTCATCAGAAAACACGACTTAAAAGCATTCAAATGGTTTTCAAATTGGTAACAGATTCACATATTATAGTATTGCTGTAGAGTTGTTCAGTTGTTGTTCAGTTACCTATAATACCAGATTTTATATTACTAACACCTCTACTATTGCCCTCTATGGTACATTTATTGGACCATGTTGAATAAAAAACAGTTTTATTTTAAATACAGGATACCGTTATAGAAGTCTGCCCTGTATTTATTGAACTATGTTGATAACTACAGCTGGTATATAGACCAAATCGGGACAAAGTTTCATGAAAATCGTATAAAGATATAGTATACCACTATATGAAACGCGAGCTGCTCATGAACGACACATTGAGAATATACGAGAGGCAACTAGTCTTTTTAGATGGAAAAAGAAGGGACCGACGAAGCGACAGGATGAGTGCACATAGTTTCTCCGAAGTAAAGGAGAAGCCCGAACATTTTACCAGAGAGTTAAGGCGAGAATTCGTTGACCTCCTGCAAGGACAGCCATAGTCAGTTAGTGACGGATCCGGATAATGTTCTGGAGATATGAGGAGAATATTTCAGCGATACGGACACCACTTCAGAGGACCACCCCTCCAATCCAGGACAATGGTATCAACAGTCCACCTACGAGCTACAGCGAGATACGTAAAAATACCCAGGAGCAAAAAATGCGGCTTTATATGCCTTTTTGCAGGCCTGGAAAGGCTGTCAGAAGTCCTACCCTACAAAAGCATCTTTCATTTCACACTAACATAGGGGCCATAGGCAGGCAAGATGTTGCACATTCCCTTTCTTATTGAAGGCGTTTCAGTAGACATGCCTAAGAAGTCCTGCTTGTCACTAGGCCTGTCTCGGCTATTCTGTTGCTGGTGCTGTCTCCGGGCTGAATTGTATAAGGCATGTGGGTAGGAGCTGGTTAGGACCATGCATCCCCTCATGGTGAACATATTGCTAGAGGAGAGCATGCCAGGACATAGGAGTCTCAGTATGTTATGTCCCATATACAAGTAAGAAGACAATAGTGAATGTAAGAACTACCTTATCTCGTGATACTAAGGAACAGCTATACCAGGTGTTAATTTTACCCGTTGCCGAATAGTGAGTGGTTACGACAAAGGACATACAAAATCTGGCAGTATTCAAGAGGAAAGCACTCCGTACTTTACTGTATGGACCTATCTGTGTTGACGGTGAGGTTCGCCATCGGTTTGACCATGAGCTGTATGAGTTTTACTACGATGGCTGGAGCATGTTGCCAGGATAGATGTAAATGATCCAGCGAGAAATGTGTTTGAAAGCGAATCTAAAGTACGTTGCAGAGCAGGAAGACTCAAACTTCGTTGGAAGGAACATGTGGTTGGCGACGTGCCACCATCTAGTAGCATTAACTGGAGAACGCACGCAGAAGACCGAAGCATGTAGAATTCTTTAATATTTCGTATGAACCACAGACAAACAACTTTGTTCATGATGTTTAAAATGGTTTTAACATCGCTTACAGATTTCCATATTAATATTATTGTAGAGTTGTAAATATCATTCAGTTATCTAAAATACGAGAGTTTATATGACGAACATCTCTTTAGGACTCTTTAGTACATTTATTGATATATGTCAAAAATCACCGCTTGTAAAAAATACAGACATACAAATTTGTTCACGAGGAATCGGAACTAAAAGAAAATGAAACGGCTTTAACGGTTTTAGAGTTGTAAAGATCATTCATAGCTATAACACATTTGCCCTCTATGGTACATATATTGAACTATACTGAAAACCACTGCTGGTATATAGGTAAAAAGAGGGAAAAGTTTCATAACAATAAGAGCATCATCATAGGCCACTACACAAAACACACAGACACATTGAATAACGATCTAAAGAAACAACATATAATTTTATTGGAAAGTTTGGTTCAAAAACAAAAACTTCAATAGATCTTTCCATGTATGAGATTTTAAGAAAAGCTATATTTATTTATTTCTTAAAATTTTTAACTCTTTTGAGATTCTTTACCTGAATCGTCTAAGATTTTTAAACGTTTTACCAATACTTTTTTGGTAATTTTCCTACATGACTCACGGATTCACTTAGCCCATGCACTTTTCGCCCCTTGGCTTTTAAATTATTCCACACATAGTATTAAAGTTGACCCAAATTTTCTACGAGATGCGTGTAAACTTACCCCATAATAGACACTTCCTTTGTCATAAATACAAAATATTATTCAATGTGTCCTTACCTGCAATGAGATGAGAGAAAGAAAGCATATTAGGAACAATATAACATCAAATATGATAATTAATTATTTCGGCAGTGCGTCATAGAATTTATAAACTCAATTTCAGTTTATAAAGGTCATAGGGAATAATAGATTGAAAACTATGGTAGGCAAAGTGATAATAGAGAGCAGCAAATGTGTGTGTAACATACTGAGCAGCAGTGACAAGGAGGAGAGGCAAAATAGCTAAACATTTTAATTAAATCCTGTTTTGAAATTTCAGCAAGGAAATGTGACAATGAATTCAAGCACTGAGGGGTATACCGAAATCAGATAATGGAGATTATTTATAAAGCAGCAATTCTATCGGATTGAAGGAAATATTAATAACTTTGTGAGGAAAGATTTGCATTGAAAATGCCAAAGTGTTTTAATTGTACTGCTAAAATTTTGTTATTGTACCTGACCCAAGTGGACGATTGGGGTTCCCTCGATTTTGTCTTCTTTCTTTATCTCTCCCCTTTGTCCTGCTTTCTTCTCCCCTTCCCTTTCTCATTTTTCTACTCTACAATCACAATGGATTAGCACATCTCGTGAAACTGTCTTAACCCAACCCTAAGGCACTTCTATATCTTCTAAACTCTTTGCCGAGAAACTTGGCATCTGGTTCTAGCCATCTCCAGAAGTTTCCTTTCACTACGCACTGATAAAAAGAAAATATATTGTATCCATGCAAAGGATATTTAAACACAAAGCTCATCACCGCCCACGCATCATATAATGCGGCAGCCCACAACATCTCACACATTTCGACAATGCGACACCCGAACTGAAGGACATACCAAGCAAATTGTAATCGGACCACAAAAACTCTGGAGAAACAACAACAAAGCGCGTGTTAAGTGTCAACTTCAAATGAAAATGAGTGGAACGGCTAAAGCGTCAATAGCAAAGCTTGGAAAAGGAGATGGAGATGAAGCTGAGTTAAGAGAGAGTCAGGCAACAGTTAAAAGCAAGGACAACGACGGCGATGACTACGAAAATGACTACAACAAAGAAACCAGTCAAATTAACAACGCATTTGCAACAAATTGAAGCTATAAACAACAACGCACGTTGCCAGCGTAAGAATAAATTACATTAAATTCTTTGAGTTTAGCATTCAACAACAACAACTGCAATAATTTCATTTCGCATTGCTGAGTTTTGCTGTCTTGTATCTTCATTTCTATGGTGGAGAGATTCGCTTCAAGTTACAACCCATTTTCTGCCACCAAAAAAAAAAATTGCGCATTATTTTCCACCAAGTCAAGCAATGCAATAAAACTAAAGTGACTGATGTTCATACACGCACATACTCACTCACTTGCGCGGTTCCTCACTTACACATATAAGTCCAAGTAGGACACATACGCTTGCACAAACACACAAAGTGAGAGAGAGAGAGAGAGAAGTCCAAACCCTTTGCAAAGTTTGAAGTCCTTTCCTAAGAAGAATGACATCAACATATCTCGGAAAAAGTTCAACAGTCAAGCAGTGATGCGTGGAACTAAAGGGAATGGTCGGTCGCTGTCACTTAAATGTCGTCTCGTGAATGGTTGCGGGGTCCTTTTGATGGAAAACCAAAAGGATGCATTGCAATGGAGTGATGTTATAATGAAATAATAAAATATTGAACTGAAAATCCTTCAACAAAGCCAAAAGAAAGATCCAGTGGGAGGAGTACAAGGGAAAAGGCAAAAAGATCTTCATGTATTAAATATAACAACGAGCTCCAGAAAACAGCGTAGGTAATTAAACTAAGGAAAGTGTTATCCTCAACAACCGGTGCCCCAGGATATATAATAAAAAAATGATGGAACCTGAACTGAAACTTCAAAAGAATGCTTGAAAATCTTGACGGAAACCCTACTCACAAGCGCAGAGTCCAACTCTGCAACCGTTACATTTACCAATTTCTGCAACCAAATACCAGCCATCGAAGGGGGCGCGAATAAGGAAGCTAGCATTGATCCTTAATAGTCCCCGGTCTGCTTGATATTGTACCCATCGAACTTCAACATGCCTTGAAAATATTATTGCCGTGGCTGAAGGCTATCTTTAAAGGCTGTGTGAAACTGTCCTGGCTGCCAATAAGATGGATAATGACTAAAGATTTCTCCATCCCAAAGGCAGGAAAACCATCACACACTTAAGCGAAGGAGGACTACTACCAATAAGTCCCCCTCGGGCTGAGTCCCCAATTTTTACCTATAGAGTTCCTTGACTAATTTAGCTTCTGATCAAGGGCAACACCTAGGTTCTTGACCTACGTTGAGATCTTCAGTGTCACCCCATTTAGTCTGGATGGCTTGAAGTCCTTTATCTTATATCTACGAGTGAAGAAAACCTATTCCCGCAGATCATAGGTATTGGCCCATCGTAGCAGCTTTCCAGTTTGGATTAGGTCATACATGGTTGGTAGAAATTTCCCTCCAATCATGATAACCACAGTGTCTGTATGTGCCAAAATTTTCCTACAATCAAATCACATACCTTGTTTAGCACAAGGAACCAAAGAAAAGGGGGCAGGACTCCCGCTCCCCCTGTGGTGCATACAGTGCACTCAATTCACTAGCAGACGTGACACATTACTGTTCTCCACAGAGTTCCTTATTGAGCATGATGTCACATTATTGATCCATCTATGTGTAATTTTGTAATAAATGTTTTTTTAAAATTTATTTCAAATCTCATCCTATTGGCTCAACTTGAAATGACTTAGGAGCCACCTATAGGGCATTTATTATACTAATTATAAAATTATTAAACTGCCAGACATTACTGACTTTAGTAACCCTTTGTAACGCTAATTCGCGGACATTATTGTTCTTGTGTAACAATGAAGTTACTTGGGCGCCATCTATAGCTCATTTATTACACTAATTTATAATTTGAAAATACTGCCAGACGTTAATGGCCTTAGTAACCCTTTGTATCGCTTATTGGACGACATCATTGTTAATATGTATTGTAGTTATTTAGGCTTCACCTATAGTGCATTTATTATACTAATTTCAAAATTATTGAACAGCCAGACGTTACTGACTTCAGTAACCCTTTGTAGCGCTAATTTGGTATTGAAGTTACAGTGGACATAGCCACATTGTGACCTGAGTCCCCAACTTGTACCTTTAGAGTTCCGCTCCAATTGGTAACACAATGGATCCATAGGGTCCATCTAAATGAGCCTTTCCTCTACGGAAAGGATACCTGCAAACCAATTAACCAACCAAATATATACAAATTTTACAATGTTAACACAGATATAACGTTACCATAAGAAATTTGTTTGAGCCCTTCCCTCGACCCTTTCCTAGCCTTGACTCTTGAATGTCGTTTCCTGCAGGACCAAAATGATAACACTATGCGACAGTCAAAATCGGAATGGGATGAAACCTACGGCAAATGTTATATCGCTGGGTCACGTCTAGGAATTGAGATATATCGATTTGAAGTTAGCAACTATCATATAGGGGAATATCTCACGTACTAGGCTCATTTGTTATATTGTTATATGGTGGCGTATGAATATCATAAGTAATATTCCACAGTAATATACCACCATATTAGCTGTCACCCCAAACCTATGGCCCCTTTTTAATTACATTCGAAGAAAAAAAAAACAAATTAAGTCCTCTGGGAAGTCATCACTTTAATTTCATACATTGAAAACATTTAAATGTGTGCATCATTCGACTGTTATGACTGTTTGCTGTCCAACCACCAACACTTCTTAATTTCCAACTCTACCCCTACGACCGTATAACCAATTCGCTGCCCATACCCCACTACGTAGCCTTTACCAAACGACAGCCAACCCAAAAATGACAATCGTATTCAAACAAACACCCACTGCTGAGACATTTGATACATGCGAATGCGAATGATGTCAACTAATAATGTTGGTTGGCTGGCATCACAACGAACAAACGCATACAGAATATGACCCAATACAAAGAAGGAGGGGTAGTGTTGGATGGAGGTCGACAATACCAACACCACCAGGAAGTGAAGGGCTTCAAATTGTAGGCGATAAAGGTTACGACATAGTAAACTTTTAGCTAGAAACAAGCAGAAGGCGGAGGAGGTCGTCATCGGGGTTTTGTATTACAACATGTAATTAAATGAGAACTCAACATATGTTGACCCATAATGCCTAAGCAATCAATGGTGCGCCGCTAGAGATGCTGTGAGGCGGCGTCGGCGGTAGTGAGCAATGATGACGCAGTTAATGCGGATACGAATGTGCGGGCAGGTTCTCCTCCTACTCTCTCCCCCTGCTCGGATTAATGCTGTTACTTTAATCGCTCTATAAAGTGAAATTAAAACTCATCATCATGAGACGAATATTGATTCTTTGCTATTTGATTTTTATGTTTTCTAATTTATTGGCAAATTAATTAGAAAAATGTTTTTCCTTGTGTATGTTTTGATGTCGCACACTGCGGGGTAGAAGGGGGATTCTGTGAGCTATATTTAGGATCTCAGTTGACAGCTATTAATCATTACAAGGGAAAATGCTTAGTCAGTGTTTGGTGAAAGAGGAGGAGAAGGAGCTAACAAAATTAATGTTATTTATATGAGAGAGGAGATAGGGGTAAGAGTGTGGGTGAGGAGACTCAATGGTTGGCCGAAAGGGCATATGTTAAATAGCCACTAAAATTGACATATGACTGTTGGTGACAGACTTAGTTTAGTTAATTGCTGATTTACATAGCCAAATCATAAAATTAATACAACAAAATAAATTTAATATAAAATAAAACCAATAATATTAAACAGATAAAGATTATAAGTCCGATTGTTTATTTGTTTATTTTATAGAATACATATATATACATACTATTTACTACTATATATATATATAATTATAAATTACAGCTAAATAAGACAGAATAAAAAAGCTGTCTGCTTGAGCGTTATGAAAACAATATCACGCACGCCTATATCACATTCACATATACAAATACAAAATATTTGTGTAAAAGCTTCTCAAACAGTGACGTTCGAATTCGTCGATAAACAAGTAGAAACCGTTAGTTGTTAATGTAATATAGAACGCGAGAAGCTATCCCATACCTTATTCATTTGACGTTAAGGGAAATAGAGTAAGTGTTTTTATTTTACTAACTCTCACAAATGTTAACACTTAAAAATAATTTTTCAATTAACGTGTCTGTGTGTTGGTAATAAACTTTAATAAAGTCTATCCAAATGCAAACAAAATTTGTCTAACATATTGCAGGAGACATAGAGTTGGTTTTAAAGATAGTACAAATATCGTACGATAGGTGGCGTACGAACCATTTTATACTCATTAATCACAAAAACACAAATAGCTGACAAATGTTAAGGCCTTCCATCTACATTTTTCTTTTATCGCCGGCCCCCTCGATGTTGTAGACAGCAACTTCGCAGTAAAGTGTCGAGTCAATCGACATGTATAGTATAAGCTTTTCCAACAGCTCACGTTCGCATTCGTCATTAAACAAGTAGGTGCCATTAGTTGTGAATCTAAAAAATAGAAAGCGTGTTAACTCTCAACAGCGCGATAGGCTATCCCATACCTCATTCATAGGCTGTAAAGGGAAATTAAGTAAGGAAGTACTCATTAGTAATAAATTTGATTCAATATCAACTCCTCCAGTGGTTCTTTTGAGTTTCGTGATGGACAGAGTCTAATGTGTAATCACCTCCCCAACCTTACCTTATCATCTCAGCTTTAACAAATGACTTATAAGACCAGCACCGCCCAACACTGCAATCATTATCACTTGCGGGTCTACCACCAGCCACCTTTAGCCACCCATTATTTACCTGCGATCCTTTCCATCTCCACCTACCACCACCTGCTGCATAGATATTCAACCAACATATGTTGGTTTGACTGCGTTGTGCTCATGTTCCTTTGCATAAATGTTTGATGTCACTTTGGATGGTGTTGACATTTGTGGGACATGTCACCTGAAACCCTTTCATTGTTGGCCACTTTCACAACATAACCGGCAATAACTGGCGCTTAGGTGTGGTCGATCTCACTGCCACCACACGATGAGTAGCGTATCATTGCTGTGGTTGTTGTGGGCGGAGGTGTAAGCGTTGTAGAGTATTCATAAACTATGCGAGTAGTACATAAGCGTTTGATTCCTAAGGGAGTACATATGGGTATGTACGCACACACAGGACGACAGCTATGGCGATGACGATGACACACCTTAAGTTCATTTCGTAATTTTGCAATTAAATGGAATTTTAAATAGTTTTGAGTAGTTTTTATCACTTCACCTAACCCAATAAGGGCTGTAGTATTAAGCACGGAACTATCTAACCCCAAGCGGCTACGGTTGTGGCCCTTTTACCTCCCCATCCCATGCTGCATTAAGTGCATTAGCATTATTAACTAGATTAATTTAAAAGTGGTGGTTATTAAAGGTTGTAGTTTTAGTGGTGTGTGTGGGAGACTTAGAGGGTGGAGTAATATAAATTTTGGACGATGTTAATGTGACAGAAATTACCTATCCTTTTGCAGGCATGACGAAGGGGTTGGGTGAAAGATGACCCGTGGGAATTTCATAGAATTCATTACAGGTTTAAGAGATTGTAAGATGACGGTATTTAAAGAATAGGGCAACGTGTTTTTTTTTTTGGTAATAATACGTAATTAACTTTGAACAGCAACAAATCCCCCTTTCTAGGAGGTGTTGTCCCTTAACAGATGGATGGGCTCAACGATGGATAGGCTTAGTGCTGCATATGTCCCACTGGATTACCGTGCTTATAAAATGGGTTGCCAATTATGTTTACTTATAGTAGACCAGTTGGCCTACTACGATTTTATGGTTTCAAGTAATTAAGACGTTGATGTAGTTTTTGGTTTCCCTATAGGCATTACCTATATTGCACAGTAATGAAATACGTCAAGCAAAAAAAATAACAAGAGACAAGTCTTAATTACTCAGGGTTACAAAGTTAAATAAGATCTAGTAACTGTATTTGTGCACACCTATAATTAAAGGAGGAGAAGAGTACTATTGATGTTATGTTTGCGCCTAATATGTATGCCTTAGTTAGAACGCCACCTATCGTACGTTATTAGTACTATTCTTAAAACCAACTCAGTTTTTATGACAAACAGGCTAACGGAAGTGCCGGTGGGATGTAAGGGAAATCTTACAGCTCAAACCAAGAAACAACCTTCGTTGTCTTGAGTGATTTTAATGCAAAAATAGGAAGGGAAGATGTTCTTGGTCTATCGATCGATAAATTCTGCCTGCATACCGACACCTCCCACAATGTAACCAGATGTCAACATAAAAATAACGACAAGGCCACTTGACTTTGTTGCCCCTATTAAAATACCTAAAATCAAATTGACCATGTAGTTTTGATGGAAGGCTTGCATTAAGTGCAATGGATTTGCGTGTGATCCGTGGTGCTAATATCGGCTCGGACCATTAACTAGTTGTAGCTGAAGTGCGCACAAGAAAGACAAAGAAAGCTGGCGAAGCTGCAAACCCCAGAGATAGCTACTGCCTACTCCAACCAGCTATCCCAACTTCTACGACACAAAACCTCTACTTCTGACATTCCCGATCCACAGTGGCAGCATATTGCGCATTCCATGGCAATAGCCGCAATAACCGTGCTTGGTTATGAAAAACGGCGCTCAGACAAATCTTGGTACGTTGAAGTGTTGAAGTATATCGCATACCGTTTGAGGTACAGGATGCTGCTACAACTAATTGTAATCAGGATTGTTGGGGAAAGGCACAAGGAGACGGTGAGACAGGAGAGGCAGGAATCGGTGAATGAGTATTAATAGAGGTACAGGGATAGAGGTTAAGATCGGAAAATTTTACTAGACAGTAACGAAAATAAGGTTACGGTACTGGGCTCCCCTCCTGTAAGAAGGAGAATGGAAATCTGGCTACAGCTACTAAGAGTCCCAGGAAGGACCTAGAACGCCTTCAAAAGCAGTCAGTACCTACTTCCCTCTGTATTTCCTCTTCCTTTCCAAATAACATAGTGTGTCGTTGGAATATAAAGAAAACCGCATTGAATCATATGTGAGGCATAAAATTTGATCTTAAAATTGCTTATACCAAGTTGTGATATTGTGATTATTACTGACACCAACAAGTAAATGATCACAGCTACCAGCTTTAATATTAACTTGGTATTCAGTGCAAATTATTTCAATAATTTATGGCAACAAATGCTTGATTTTATTAAATATCACTGTGATGATTCCATATGAGACAATTTTAAATTGTTTCACTTATTGTAATGAGGAAAGAAAATACAAAAATTGAGTTTTGAAATAAGATTTCAACATTAAAATTATATTTTATCCACAGAAATCAAACGATAATTTACTTAAACGAAGTTAGGATACTGTGATTATCACAGACAAAGTTAACATGCAAGTATATAAATATCACTGCTGGGGATGAGGAAAGAAAGTCTTAAAATTGAGTTTCGAAATAGGTTTTCAACATTAAAATTTTATTTTAGACACAGAAATCAATTGAAATTTTATCTAAACGAAGTTATGATACTGTGATTATCACAGACAACGTAATTTTGTATATACATTAATTGATTGTTAATTTTTAGTCGAAAAAAAAAAGTAAATACATTAATATCACTGCTGACATTATTATCATATTCTAGGCATCTATATACAATATGTTCTTCTTTCGCAATTTGACAAATATTTGCTTTAAGTTTTCATCACTGTGATGGCATGTATTTGAAATGATCTCATCACTTTCGGGCAAGGAAATCTAGAAATTAAAGTTCAGAAAAAGTACACAACAAAAATAAGTTATTTTAGGCACAGAAATCGATTGAAATATTGGCTATACAAAGTTGTGATACTGTAATTATCACAGACATTGAAAACCATGGCAGTAAACTAATATCACTGTTGCCACAACACTTGTTGGGTTAGCCACACACAAATCGTTTGAATTTCTTATACGGCTCTATGAAATAAGGCCCCAAGAAATAAGGCCCCAAAACAAAAATGAAATAAAGCCCCAAAAATGGGGTTATATTTCGTTATGAAACAAAGCCCCAATATCAAGAATGAAATAAGACCCCAACTAAATGCAAAAACACCCCAATTCATAAATGAAATAATGCCCCATTTTTGGGGCAAGCCTTTCAAGTAATAAAAAGGCTAGGTACGTGTGGTAGGGGTAGTAGAAGTGGTAAAGAAAGGGGGGGGGCGGACGCCCCCCCCCCCTTCACTTTGTTTATTGACTTTGAAAAATGACAGAGAGAAAGTTGCGAGACTGACTACGACGTATGCGGCGGGGGGCGTGCCCCCCACCGCATTCGTCTTTTAATAATGCCAGTGAGTGAAAGTTGCTAGATTGATAACGACGTATGCGGCGGGGGGCGTGCCCCCCACCGCATTCGTCTTTTAATAATGTCATAGAGTGAGAGTTGCAAGGCTGACTTCGACGTATGCGGCGGGGGGCGTGCCCCCCACCGCATTCGTCTTTTAATAATGCTAGAGAATGAAAGATGCCAAGTTGACTACGACGCCCCCCGCCGCATACGTCGAAGTCAGCCTTGCAACTCTCACTCTATGACATGTGCCAGTGAGTGAAAGTTGCTAGATTGATAACGACGTATGCGGCGGGGGGCGTGCCCCCCACCGCATCCACCGCATTCGTCTTTTAATTATGGCAGAGAGTGACAGTTGCAAGGCTGACTTCGACGTATGCGGCGGGGGGCGTGCCCCCCACCGCATTCGTCTTTTAATAATGCTAGAGAGTGAAAGATGCCAAGTTGACTACGACGTATGCGGCGGGGGGCGTGCCCCCCACCGCATTCGTCTTTTAATAATGTCAGAGAATAAGAGTTGCGAGATTAGGGCATTATTTCATTTTCGAAATTTGGGGCTTTATTTCATACCGAAATAAGGCCCCAAAACAAAAATGAAATAAAGTCCCAAAAAAATGAAATAACACCGCAAATTTCACTGTTGTTGTTTTCTGAACAAATTTTTGGGGCTTTATTTCATTTTTGTTTTGGGGCCTTATTTCTTGGGGCCTTATTTCATAGAGCCTTCTTATACATATGTGATAAATCAGTGATTTTAGTGATAATCACTGTGAGAAGTTTTTGCGAAATCTAGTAAGGGCAGGTAGATCTCGAAAGAAAAGTTTCAATCAAGTAATCAGCTTAAAACTTATGTTGCTGGTACAACAAAGCGTTCGAAAAATTAACTAAATAATGTTGTGATACTGTGATTATCACAGACAAGGTGTATTATGGGAGTAAATTAATATCAATGCTGCCCACTTTAATATTGTGTTCGTATCCACTCAGAAATGGCTTAATTAATGGTTTAAACAGAGCGATCGAAAAATAAACCATATAATGTTATGGAACTGTGATTATCACAGACATGGTTCTTATGAGAGCATATTAATATTATTAAAAATGTGTGATATTAGTGATTATCACTGAGATGACTTAGTGTGGGACGATTTTCATCTGTTTGGGACAGAGAGAATTAAAATTGCTTACAATTATCGACATTTAAATAAGTGTTTAAGGTATGATCGAAAAATTTACCATTCTAAGAAGTGATGTTGTGATTATCACAGACAAAGTAAAATAGGGAAGTAAATTAATATCACTGCTGCCAGTATTGATGTTATTTTGGTATATTTTATCTCAAATATAACTTTGTTTTCATTTTGAAAAATTAATTTAATGTTATTTAATTTAATTATATGATTATCACTGTGATAAGTTCTTGTGAGATAATTTTTATATGGTTGGGTCAAGGAAATCTAGAAATTTAGGTTCCACGCAAGTAATCAACATTTAAGTCACAGAATACCTTCGAAAATTACCTATACGAAGTTGTGATGTTGTGATGTTGTGATTATCACAAGCAAATTTTGTCACGGCATTAAATTAATTTCGATTCTGCCAACATTAATATTATAAATTATCTGCTCTCAAATAGTTTTAATTTTTAAAATTGAGAATCTTGTGATTTTAATTTATATCACTGTGATGACATTTTGGTAGACGATACTTATCTGTTTGGGTGAATGAAGTCTAGAAATGTAAGTTCCATAGAAGTGGTCAGCACAAGCGTTATCTATCTTTCACGACATTGTGATACTGTGATTATCACGGACAAAGGATTTTTAAATCCAAAAGTTCTAAACATGTTTTTGATATAGAAATCCAGAAATTGAAGTACAAAACAAGTACCCAACAAAAATAAGTTATTTTACGCACCGACATCGACCGAGATATTTCCTATACGAAGTTGTGATCCTGTGATTATCACGGACAAATTGTTGTTTAATTCAAAAGTTCTAAAAATGTTGAGATGAAAATTAAGATCGATTCAATGCTTACAACAATGACTTTGAAAAATTGCAAGCAATAGTTATTCTTTTCCCAATACCGACAACTTGTCAAATAAACGTATTTGCTACACATTATTATACGCTCCACCTCATCATCGGACTTGTATTCTTATCGCTACGTGTATTACATTCGTCCATAAGCTTACTACGACTTACAGGATATACCCACCGGAATATATGGGGAGCAATCACTTGGTTTACATTATGCCGACTTACAACTACTTACAATGCCCTATTGTTTTATGCATACGCACGCACACACATTTGAGCCCACTCCCCCGACACTTAGCACACCACCACTACTTATACAGGCAGCTACAGAGAAATTACATGAAGACATTTTGCGCAAAAGTTTTAAAGAACAATATGAGCAATTAACTCCTTTGAGTCTTAACCGAATTATAAAACATGGATGGATAGAAAGGGGACAGAGGGCACAAGGCTAGAAAAGGGCAGGCCCACATTGAAAGACTCTTACAGACAAAGAGAGAGGGAGAGTGAAATGACGACGCGAGAAATCATCAATGAATGAATAAGTGAAATTAACGTCAACGCATGAGGACTATGTGATGACGATGTTGATGATGAGCACGCTAAAGATAGGTGATAAGGGCTTAAGTAATGAGCATAATATAGGCTGTGGTGAAGTGGGTATTCAGTATAGGTAGGGTTTTAAGGCGCAATTTAAGGACACACATATGCTGGTAAACAATGAACAATTACATATTTAAGCGGACTCTTCTCAGACCAGGCAATATCATAGGACTCATGTAGAACTAAGATTTCAGACAAAATAAGTGGTACTCTTGTATTTTATTTAATTCATTTAATTATGAAATTGTTCATTTCCATCACAAATATTGTACTGTTCTAAATACACTGTCACGTAAATGTGACGAGACGCCTATTGACGCGACGCTATTGAAAACTGTGAAAGAAAGCAGCTGGATGCTTTCGTGCGAACAGGATAAAGTCGCCAGCTAGCAAGGATGCTGAATCACTTTGAAAAGGCAAAAGCATGCCAACAGTTTACGGTGAGATAAAAGCACACAACAATTCTTTTGTGAATAGTTAATGCGTGTTTTGTAAGCCTACAAAACTGTCAGACGCATCGAAAGGGAAATTGCTCGTCTCAAGGTAAATGGAGTGACCATGTGGGAGAAAACGATTGAAATTATGTCATTTGTAATTTTTTATAATTAATAGCTAAACTAATGTCCAAAGTATGTGCCATTAATTTATTGTTTTATTTTGTTGTACATTCCATGTATGATATAATTAAAATTGTAATGTTGAGAACCCTTCATCAGTGATAGTCACAATATCACAACTGTGTGATATATAATTAGACAACTTTTTATTAGCTCAATATGTAGATCTGTCATAGTTCCAAACTTCAAATTCTTAATTAGGCTGTGTGATATAATATATCACAGTGATAATCTTCATTTAAAATACTTTTAGAACTTTTGTACATTGTCCATGATAATCACAGTATCACAACCTCGTAAAGGCAATTTTTCCATCGGTTTATGTGGCTTAAAGTTAATGCTTATGCTGACCACTTGTATGGAACTTCAATTTATATAATTTCTAGCCCCAAACAGATAAGAATCGCTTCTAAAGAACTCATCACAGTGATAAATGTAAAAATCACAAGGTTATCAAATTCAAAAATTGAAACAATTTGAGAGTGGATACTTTAATAATATTTATGCTAGCAGTAGTGATATTAATTTTCTAACATAATTTACTTTGTCTGTGACAATCACAGCATCACAACTTTTTTGAGTAAATTTCGATAGTTTTCTGTGCCTAAAATAAAACTTTAACTGAATACTTGTGAGGAACCTAAATTTCCACATTTCCTTGCCCTAACCTTATAAAAATTACCTCACACGAACTTATCACAGTGATAATCATAAATTTAATTAAATTAGTGGTTTTTCAACACGAAAACTCTTGGTAATTTAATAAGATGTATACCAAAATACTACTAGTACTGATAGCAGTGATATTAATTTACTTCTCTTCTTTACTAGAACTGTGATAATCACAACATCACTATAAAGCATAGTAAACTTTTTAAGATTCTCTATGTCCCAAAACAGATAACGTCCTATGCTAAATCATCACAGTGATAATTAAATTCCTGAGTGGATACTAAAATAATATTAAAGTTGATAACAGTAATATTTATTTACTCCCATAATGCACCATGTCTGTGATAATCACAGTATCATAACATTATATAGATAATTTTTCAAATACTTTGTTGTAACCGCAGCTTAAGTTTTAAGTTTTTAAATACTCGTTTGATACTTAAAGTTCTAGATTTATTAGTCCTAAATAGATGGCAACATATCACGGAAACTTAACACAGTGATAACCACTAAAACACATTTTTCTAACAAATTAAAAATTAAACAATGTGTTTGTGGCTACCATGATAATAAAATATTCTGGCAGCAGTGATATTAACTTACTGCCATAGTTTACTTTGTCTGTGATTATCACAGTATCACAAGTTCGTATAGCCAATATTTCGATCGATTTATGTGCCTAAAAGAACTTGTTATTGTTGAGTACTTGTTTTGAACTTTAATTTTGAGACTTTCTTGCGCGAAGCTGATGATATCATTTCTAATGTATCCCATCACAGTGATAATCACAAATATATAACATTTGTCTAATTGGAAATTAACAATAATTCGTAAACAGATGCCGAGATCATGATTTGTGTTTGGCTACTCTAATATCACGTATCCTTGCAGTAGAGATGTTAATTTACTACAGTAGATTACTTTGTCTGTGATAATTACAGTATCACAACTTCGAATAGCCAATATTTCGATCGATTTATGTGCCCTAAATAACTTATTTTTGTTGGGTTCCTGTTTTGAACTTAAATTTCTAGATTTCGTTACCCAATACAGATGAAATCATTTCAAATGCATGCCATCACAGTAATACTCACTAAATTCAACTACTATTCACTAAAATCTAAAATTTGTCTTCTGTCCCATCACAGTGATAATAGCTAAAATCAAATGTTTGTCATACGGCAAAATAACAAAAAGAATTTACATAAATGCCAAGATTATGATGATGATGGCAGCAGTGATATTAATGTACTAGCATTACTTTGTCTGTGATAATCAGTGATCACTGTATCACAACTTCATTTAGGTAAATTTTCGATTGATTTCTGTGTCTAAAAATAAGTTTGATGTTGACAAATTATTTCGAAATTAATTTTTTTAGCATTTCTTTCCTCATTACAATAAGTGAAACAATTGAAAATTGTCTCACATGAACTCATCACAGTAATATATACAAAAATCAAAACATTTATCAGCATAAATTATTGAAACAATTTGCACCGAATACCAAGATGATACCTAAGCTTGCACCAGTAATATTAACAAACTCTAATAATTTACTTGTCAATGTCAGTGATAATCACAATATCACAACTTCGTATAAGCAATTTTGAATTTTGAATTCTGTGCCTAAAATATATCTTCACTGCAAATTACTTATGTGGAATTCATATTCCATGATATTCTTGCTCGAACACAGAAAAAATTCACACACGAGAATTTATCACAGTGATAATTATTAAAATTGCATATTTGCATAAATTATTGAAACAATATTGAAACAATACCAAGATAATATTAAAACTAGCAGCAGTGATATTAATTCACTCTTACAGTGTACATGTCAGTGATAACCACAATATCACAACTTCGTATAGGCACTTTTCCAATCGAATTCTGTGTCTAAAATATAACTTCACTGCAAATTAGTTGATTGGAATTTTTATACTTAGATTTTCTTGCTCGAAAAATTATGAAAATCGTATCACAAGAAATTATCAGAGTGATAATTATTAAAATTAAATTTTAGTCAAATTTTAAATGTAAAACACTTCATAATGCGAAGCAGAAATAAAATTATAGCTGGCTTAAGTGATATTAAATTTGTTTATCTAAACATTCATCATACTAGTGAATTTACTTGTCAGTGTCGGTGATAATTACAATATCACAACTTCGTATAGGCACTTTTACGATCAAATTCTGTGCCTAAAATATACTTCAATGCGAAAGTAATTGTTGTGAATTTCAATTATTGGATTTCCTTGCTCGAAAACAGATGAAAATAGTATCACATGAAACTATCACAGTGATATTTACTAAAATTACATTTTAGTAAAATTTAATATGTAAAACAATTTGTAAGGCGATGCACAAATAATATTACCTAAAAATTCACAATATTTGTGAATTATTTGCTAACTAGCTAAATAGGTGATATTTCGTTTATTATCATTGTAAGGAAAACATGTCCATTGATGATGTAGATTATCCCTTTTTTCGCCTTCAAATCTAAGATTCGTTATTACTGGGAGATTAAAACAAAACACGTATTCAAGGAAGTTATCACTCCCATGATACTGTGATTATCACACCTAGATGATTCTCAACTTTAGAGGAAACAGTTTTACATTAAGGAAAATATTCCAGGAGACGTTTATCACACAAATTATAATATTTTTTGAATAATAAAAATATACCTCTGTATAAGAATAACTCTAAAACTGACATACTGGGTCGGGACATTTCCCATATAGAAAATCTGATCTGATAATATCACAACGTTTTTATAAATCAGCAATGCTGGTCCTCCTAACGTGCTCTCCCCCAATAGCACATCCTACCCTACCTATCACAAATTCTTGTCTTCGAGTAAAATTTATTTGCACATGTTTACGAAAAGACAAAGGACATTCCGAGAGTGTTGACATTCAAGAGCATATCTTCGCTGCTTACAGAATTGGTGAAATTGTCTCCTGAACGAACGCACACATACCTAACTCAAACACAGATACTGGCGCGCACATAAACTCAAACATATATCCGAAAACACACACGAAACAAAAACTTAAGAGTTAAGGACCACCACCACAACACACACACACGCGAACATTAAGATGGATATCAGCCCATTTAACTGGTTTATGTTGAGTGATAAATAATTTTGCCACTTGAAAGGAATTCTAATTTGTCCTACACATGCACGCAGCTCTTAATGATACCAGATTACGTACCAGTAGGAGAAGAATCTAAGCAACCACCGAGGAGGCAACAGACGACAAAAGATTGGCGTTCGTGGAAGGTATTTCGACAAAACCACAGGAATTTCTTTATCTTCCGTTATGGCGACATGATCTTGGGTTATTCCAGAGATACACGAATATGTGAAGATGTTTAACTTGACAAATGTGTGATATGTATTTTCAAAAGAATTTATAAGTAATTATGTGCATCGAAGAGATATAAATAGTTTGTAACTTAAGCTATATCTCTCTTCCTCTATCTTACAGTATACGGCTAAATTTAAAAAATTTATTAAAAAAAATTAATTAATTAATTAAATTTACACAAACTGTATAGTGTTGTGGTTAAAGGCTGTAGAGTGGAGGTTAAACTTAAGTTAGATGAGTAAAAGCAGGGTAAAAGGGGGAAATAGGAATACATCTTACAACTATAAAAGAAAAGATGTGGAAATAACACAGTACAACACAGGATTTTGGGACTCAATTCTGAGAACAGCACGTGAAAGTAGCCCCAAACAAAGAAGAGCACAAACGTGTCAAATTCACCTATACGATACTTAGAAACTTCAAATCGATATTAAGTTATTATGACATGTATCTTGACAAAACGAATGATGCAGAACTTCATCGTTTTGCGACTACTTTCACGTGCAGTCCTCAGAATTGAGTCCCAAATCAATGAGCTGAAAAATGTTGTACTGTGTAAGTAACGGTCACCCAATACTAACCTAGCCGTATTATATTTTAGACATTGTGGAAATTCATATTAAACTGGATCAGTTTAAATGATATCATTCTAAAGTTCCACGCAAACGTAGGCTTGTAGATGGAAACTAATAAATATATCAATTTTTTTTAAGTCTTGTCAATTGTACTTTACCCCCACTTAAGTAACACTTTTAAATTCAAAAATTATACCAAATACTCAAGTATTTTTTTTTTTTTGTATTTGCACTACTTAGGTGTCGTTTCACCACAAACATCACCATCACCGTCACCTCCACTACGACTGTGTGATTATCACAACTTCCGTTTTCAATTTTTCCCCAACAAATAAATCGCACCAGATTTAAATAATACAAACACATTTCCACAACCAGCCGCCTCAAGTAACATACAATGAAATATGAAAGTCTGTTTTGATTTATTTTTTATGTTCCCCCCTTTTTTTTCGCAAAATCTGTGATAAATTTTCCACATCATCCATGAGAGTGAATGTTTATCACGGCCATCATTGTTGCTCCAGCGCCCACCGTGTCCCTCGCCAAATCCACAACGCACGAAATGCAAAATTGTGTTGTGTGCGTATGTACGTTATTGCTTAAAATGCCCGTAAGTCTGTTTTTGACATTAAATGCTGTTGTATACTTGACGTTCGGGCGGCCCTTTCCCCCCTCTCGACCCAAGACAGCAGGAGGTGTCGAGTGACATAGAGAGGGTTCACGTCGAAATGGTGTTAATAACATGTAGAGAAAAAAAAAACAAGACAATTGTTTGTGTTGTGTTACGATACGATTCCCTCAGTACTATATACAACAACAATTGTTGTTATTGTGACAATTGCTCAAAAATTATTATTATTATTATCGCCAACATCATCATCATCATTATTGTCATCGTGACGGTGGTGGCGATGGCGATGTTAAGGTATTTCATATTATATTCTGGTGATGTTTTTTCTCTGTGTGTGTGTGTGTGTCATTGCCTGACGTCAGTTCCAGTCAATTTGTGTTCATTGGGAAGTGACCACCACCAGCAGTTTATGTGTTTTTACTCTACTTTCATCGTGTACATCTAAGATGACCTATATTGAAACTGGGGAGGGGCCATAGTTGTGGCAGAAATTCATGCAAATAAATAATAATCATCACAATAGTGAGGGGTCATGCAATTGTTGTTGTACCTAACAAAAGATTTTTTTTGTTGTGGGAAGCCCAACGCTATTAAAAAGTGTTCTAGTGATAAATTTTAACGAATTAGGTTACGACAGCAGTCATATAGTGAAGGGATTTATTAAATTGATATTAAATTTCTTCCATAATATATGTTATCTGTGATAATCACAGTATCACAACAGTATGTAGTTAACTTTTCAACAGCAACATAAGTTTTATGCTGATTACTTGTATCAAACTTTAATTTCTAGATTTCCCTGCCCTACATAGATGAAAACTTATCACAGAGATAATCACTAAAATCAGAAATTTCTGATATAAAAAAAAAATTTAAATGATTTGTGTGTGGCGACTCTAATATCACGTATGCTGGCAGTGATGTAAATTTTGCATCCAAAGTTTATTATGTGTGTGATAATCACAGTAGCACTACTTCGTATAGCCAATATTTCGACCTCGTATAGACAATTTTTCAATCGATTTATGTGGCCACAATTTATATAATTTCTAGCACCAAACATATAAAGACTGCTCCATGTAGCCATCACAATGATGTCAATTTACTTTCATACTTTACTACGTTTGTGATAATCACAATAATCATGTCTAAAATATTACATTTATGTTGAACACTTGTATGGAACTTTAATTTCGAGATTCCTAGTCCCAAACAGATCACTGTGATAATTATAACTATCACACATTTTCCATGTGTAAAAATTTAATATTTTCGGAGTGGATATTTAAACAATATTAATGATGGTAACAGTGATATTAATTTACTCCCATAATACACCATATCTGTGATAGTCACAGTATCACAACATAATATAGTTAATTTTTCGATCGGCTTGTTGTAACCGCAACACAAGTTTTATACTGAATTCTTCTATTAAACTTGAATTTCCAGATTTTCTTGACTCAAATGTAGGAAAACAATTGAAAAAAAAAATTATCCCAGTGATTATCACTAAAATCACATATTTTCTTGTTTTAAACTTTAATAGCGAGATTTTCTTGCGCGATTACTTTTTTGAAACTTAAATGTAGATAATCACACTGATAATCACTGTGATTATCACTGTGATAATCACAAAAAAAAACTCATCTCTTACATATGCAGAAAAAAATGCAAACGATTTCTTTGTGGCTACTCTAATATCACGCAGGCTGGCAGCGGTGATGTTAATTTGCCACCATAGTTTACTTTGACAGTGATAATCACAGTATCACAACTTCGTATAGCCAATATTTTGATCGATTTAAAAGAACTTCATTTTGTTGGGTACGTGTTTCGAACTTTAATTGCGAGATTTTCTTGCACAACAGATGAGATCATATCAAATTCATCCCATCACAGTGATAATCACTAAACTCAAACATATATCAAATTGCGAATAAAAAATAATTCATAAATAGATGCAGAGATTATGATTAATGTGTAGCTAATCTAATATCAAGTATGCTGTCAGTAGTGATATTAATTGACTACCATACTTTACTTTGTCTGTGATAATCACATTATCACGAATTCGTATTGCCAACATTTCTATCGATTTCTGTGCCTAAAATAACTTGTTACTGTTGCGTACTTGCTTTGAACTTTAATTGCAAGATTTTCTTGCACTCAACAGATGAGATCATATCAAATTCATTCTATCACAGTGATAATCACTAAAGTCCAACATTTGCCATACCTCAAAATTGCAACAATTTGTAACCAGATGCTGAGATTATGATAATGATGGCAGCATAATCACAGTATCACAACTTCGTACAGCCAACATTTTGATCGATTTCTGTGCTTAAAAGAATTTATTATTGTTGGTTACTTGTTTTGAACTTTAGTTTCGAGATTTTTTTGCGCGAAGCTGATTAGATAATTTCAGATGAATCCCATCACAGTGATAATCACTAAAATCAAACATTTGTCAAATTACGAAATAACAACAATTTGTAAACTGATGCTGGGATTATGGTTTTTGTGTGGCTACTCTACTATCACGTATGCTCACAGCAGTGATATATACTGTAATAGTTTATTTTGTCTGTGATAATCACAGTATCATGACTTCGTATTGCAAACATTTCTATCGATTTCTGTGCCTAAAAGAAGTTATTATTGTTGGGTACTTGTTTTGAACTTAAATTGCGAAATTTCTTGTCCGCGACAGATGAGGTCATATCAAATTTATCCCATCACAGTGATAATCACTAAACTCAAACATTTATCAAATTGCGAATTAACAGTAATTCGTAAATAGATGACGAGATTATGATTTGCGTCTGGCTACTCTAATCACGTATGCTTACAGCAGTGATATTAATATACTGTCATAGTTTATTTTGTCTGTGATAATCACAGTATCACAACTTCGTATAGCCAATATGTCGATCGATTTCTGTGACTAAACTATCTTACTTTTGGTGGGTTCTTATTTTGTACTTTAATTTTTAGATTTCCTTCACCGCAACATATGTGATAATTTAAAATGCATTCCATCACAGTGATAATCACTAAATTCAATCAATTTGTGAAACAACAACAATTTGTAAATAAATTCCTAGATTATGATAATGATGGCAGCAGTGATAGTAATGTACCAACATAATTACTTTGTCTGTGATAATCACAACATCACAACTGCGTTTAGATAAATTTTTGGGTGCTTTCTGTGTTAAAAAAAATTTTAATATCGAAAACTTATTTCGAAATTCAATCTATAGATTTTCGTTCCCCTTAACAAAAAGTGAAATCGTTGAAAATTGTCATACATGAACTCATCACTGTGATATTGACTAAAGTCAAACATTTGTCAGCATAAACTAGTGAAACAATTTGCATTCAATGCGAAGATAATAGTGAAGCTGTCAGCAGTGATATTAATTCACTCACATACAGTACTTGTCAGTGTCAGTGATAATCATAATATCACAACTTTGTATAAGTACGATCAAATTCTGTGCCTAAAATATAACTTTACTGCAAATAACTTTTTTGGAAATTCAATTCCTCATAAGAACTTATCACAGTGATTATTCATAAATTTACATAGTTGTCAAATTTTAAATCTAAAACAATTCGTGCGGTCTTGCACAATTAATAAAATAAAACAAATATTCAAGACATTTATCACTCCCATGACACTGTGATTATCACGCATCATCACTTTAGACGAAAAACGTTTCCATTAAGGAAAATATACTATTCTATTTGTGTGTGGCTACTCTAATATCATGTATGCTGTCAGCAGTGATATTAACTTTCTGTCATAGTTTTATTATTTTGTACTTTATCTATGATAATCACAGTATAGTATAGTCAATATTTCGATCGTTTTCCTTTTTTCTTACGAACTTACTTTTGCTTGTTTTGAACTACATAAATTCCAAGATTATGATAATGATGGCATCAGTGATATTCATGTACCAGCATAATTACTATGTCTGTGATAATCACAGGATCACAACTTCGTTTAAGTAAACTTTCAAAAAACTTCTGTGTCTAAAATACAATTCTAATGTTGCACATTTTTTTCCGAAATTAACTTTTTAAATTGTTGTTCCCCTTTAAAAAAAGTGAAACAATGGAATATTGCCCCCCATGAAATCATCACAGTGATATTTACAAAAATCGAACATTTGTCAGCATAAATAATTGAAACAATTTGAATACCAAAATAATATGAAACCAGTGATATTAATTCACTCTTATACTGTAATTGTAAGTGTCAGTGATAATCACAATATCACAATTTCGTATAAGCATTTCTACGATCAAATGCTGTGCCTTAAATATAACTTTACTGCAAATAACTTTTTTGGGAATTTCAATTCATGGATTTCCTTGCTCGAAAACAGTTAAAAATCTCCTCAAAAGGACTTATCACAGTGATAATTAATAAAATTAAAAATTTGTTAAATTTGTGAGGCGCTGCACAAATAATATTACAGCTGGCTTTAGTGATATTGACATTGTTTACCTAAGCATTCATCATATTTGAAAATTATTTATTAACTATGGAAATGTGTGATATTTCGTTTATAATCATCGTGAGGAAAACTTTTGCGATAATAATGCAGATTATCAGTTTGTCGCCTTTCAATTTTAGATTCGGTAAAACTTGGAAAGTATTATAAAACAAATATTCAAGGAACTTATCACTCTTGTGATACTGTGATTATCACACATGGATGTGTGATAATTATGATGCAGTTTATCACTGTGTCGCATTCAAATCTACGATTCGGGGCCACTGGAAGAGTGAAATGAAACAAATATTCAAGAAACTTAGCACTCCCATGACACTTTGTTTATCACACATAGATGGTTCCCAACTTTAGACAAAAAAAGTTTACATTAAGGAAAATATTCTAGGGGACTTTTCTCATACAGAATACTATCAGACTATCATCTCTGTTGAATAATAAAAACTCTTTAGATAAGAATAATTCTGAAACTGAAAAACTGGGGGAGGCTTTTCACATATAGAAAATCTGAACTGAATATCACAACCCTTACAGATATCACCAATGTTGGTCCCTATTGCTCCCACGCAATAGAAATCTGTGATTCTTATTTTCTTTTTCTATACAATTGGTATTCCCAAAAAATAAAAATACAACACAAAACACTTTACATGTTTTTTTTTTTTAATTAACAACAAATAATTTAATTTCATTGTCCTGTGGCAATTTGCTGACATCCGCAACAATTTCATTGAAACCAACAGCTCAATCTCGTTTAGTGATAGTTTGGAATTATTTTTATTATCAAAACAATTGAATATGTATTGAAAAAAATATTTGATAGGTTTTGAAACGGCAAAACAATTGTTGTTAAGTGCTGACAACAGAAAACTTTTGTGAGTGTCCAGGACCAGGACGAAAATCCGTGCAATACAGTGTATGATCTGAGTAGTACGTAAATAAATTGCATTGAATTGCATTCTAAAAATTTGCAATTGTTTTAATTGCTGTTAAACCATAGACAGCTGGTGGTGGACATACGCCAACAGCAGCATATGGTCATTGACACCCTGGACAAATTGATTGAGCAAATATAAACTCAACATACACACACACGTGGGGTAGGAAAACACAAATCAATAAAACCAAAGTAAAGTATTAGAAATTGATATGTGTATGTGTGTGTGTGTGTGTGTGTGTGTAGTAATGATTCTACATACACACACATTTACACACATATCACGATAGTGGACACATGTAAACATCTAACAAACTCAGGCATACATCGCAACTTCTAACATCCACTCACTTGTACAATGCAGTATTTGCCACATGATGTATGTTGAACTTTTACTACATGGCAATTTTTAACACTTTGAACTTTATGTGTGGCTATGGCTGTGTGTGTGTGTGTTTGGTAGGTGTTCCTTTACTCCCTTTTCCGTGCTTGCATCATACTTCAACATTCCATCTCATATGCAGGGATAGAAAGATACTTGCTTGCATTATTTGTTTAGGCATGTGTAAACAAGGACTCTTTGCTAAATGAAAACTCACTCACTGGAGTATCAAATAAACAGAATTTAGCAAGCATAAGTATGTGTTGGTGTATGTGTGTGTGTGTGTAAAACATACTCAACAGAATATCCTTTAACATTCCGCCGGTATTTCTCTGACTCTCTTTCCTCTTCTTGGCTTTGCATTTGGTAAATGTTTGTAAAAAATTTCATAAATTTACTTTGAAATGATGAAATATTTGTATAAAAAGAAATATTAAATTTTAATAACTCGGCGGCACAGAATGCTCTTGAGGCATCAAGCAGTATGTGTGTATGGAAAACATCACAGATAAACCTGTGATAATCACGAGTAGGTTTAGGGTAAATAAATGTATGATTTTTCTTTGCAATTTATGTGAGAAGCTTTGCTGTTTAACGTTAAAATAAGATTTTTGATATTTAATACGTTATTTCGAATGATAAGGAAGTGATATCACAGCTATTAATATTGAAATATTTTGGTAGTAATGGTAATACAAGTTATACTTAACTTTAGTAGTTGCAGTAGAATTTGTTGAGTTATCTCAAATGCAAGAGCTTTTTTTAGATAAACGAAAATGTCACAAAGTGAATGTGTGATATTCAAAAGTTTGTGCGTCATTTTTTCATATTTCTAGTAAAATATAAATCGAACAGAATTTAAACTTAAACTTACTTAATTTCCCTTTTCACCCCATGAATGAGGTATAGGATAGCTTCTTGCGTTGTTGTGAATAAACATGCTTTCTATTTTTAGATTCACAACTAACGGCACCTACTTGTTTATCGACGAATGCGAACGTCACTGTTTGAGAAGCTCTTACTAGACACGCCGATTTACTCGACACTTAATACTGCGAAGTTGTTGTCAACAACATTCGAGGGAAGCCGACAATGAAAGAACAATTTTTTTTAAGATGACTGGAGCCATATTTTAATCTGCGATCTCTCGCATGGTCCCAACCAAGTGCGAACAGAATTTAAGTGTGTCAAAAAATTACCAACATAGTATCTTTTTCTATTCCTGTCTAAGTCCTTTTATCCACCGCCACTTTCCTATTTTCTGGCTTTGTGATATCGAAGAGCTTATTGAATTACACAGTTCTTTACAAATGACGAAAGCGCCACCTATAGTACATAATATAACATCATACAGCAATTACTACTAAAAATATCAACTAAAGGCCACAACAAAACTTTTTTAGATAAACGAATATGCCACAGAGTGAAACTGTGATAATCACAAGTTCGTGTGTCATTTTTCATATTTCTAGTAAAATACAAAATATAATAAATTTACAGAATTAAAAGCATTAGTACAAGAGTGCAGAAAACCTTTTATATTCCTCTCAGCCCCTTTCTCTCCCTCTTTTTTTTCTTTGGTCTGGTTTTGTGATATTAAAGAGCTGATGAGTTGCGCAGTTCTTTTTAAAATGACGAAAGCGTCACCTATAGTACAAAATATATACTTATATATCAACGTTTGCTATAAATATCAACGGAATGCTACAACAAAATCTTTTTAGATAAACAAAAATGTCACAAAATGTCACAAAGTTTGAACAGAACTAAAAGTATCAGTATGTGTGCGAAAAAATAACCAATATAAGATCGTTTTCTATTTCTCTATCTGGTTTTATATTAAGACGTCGATTGAGTTGCACAGTTCTTTACAAATTTCGAAAGCGCCACCTATAGTACATAATATATACTGATGTATCAATTACTGCGAAAAATTTCAACAGAATGCCACAACAATGTAAAGGGTGGTGAAATTGTAAGGGACGACGTTAAATGTAAACCAAACCAAAATGTGAAGTTCTTTTCAGCATTTTATTTGACATTTCTCAATTTCAGGCTAACACAATTTGAACCATGGAAAGATACACAATCGAGCAATGCGTTTAACATATTCAGGCTCATTATGAAAATGGGCGTTCAAATCAAAATGCATATCGTGCACTTCGTGATTTTATCGGTCAATTTAATCGTCCAAATGTGCGTACAATCGAAAAATTGATGCAAAAATTTGAGCAAACCGGATCTGTAGGAGATGCACTGCAGAAAATATTACTGTTGTTCGCAATAGTGTGACTGAAGAGCCGTACACCTCAACTCGTCGTCGTGACCAACAATTACACCTCTCACACTCGTCGTTACACAACAATTACACCTCTCACACTCATCGTTGATGAACATTAGGTATAAAGACTTGCATCTGCACGCTTACAAGTTAAAATCGACTTAAGAACTAAAGCCTCTTGACCATTCCAAGAATGGTGGCAAGGAATGGCAACAGTGGATGATAAATATTCGAAGAAAATCATCTTCAGTGCTGAGGCACATTTTCACTTCAGTGGATTCGTCAATAAGCAGAATTGTCGCATTTGGGCGAATAATAATCCAAGAGTGATTGTCGAAAAACCAATACACCTAAAAGGGTGACTGTTTGGTTCGGTAGAGGCCGACCAGGCAGTTACTGTGAATGGTGTTCGCTATAGTGAGATGGTAACAAACTTTTTAAGGCCCGACTTGGAAGATATGGATGTAGACGATATGTGGTTTCAACAGGACTCTTTCGCGACAAATTCAACGGACACCGTTGGACTTTTTTCTCTTTGGAGTTATTTGAAAGAAAATGTGTACGTCGACAAGCAACAATTCAAGAGCAAAAAAAAACTTGAGATATTTCAGAACATTAACCGCACAGGACCTCAATTATGCCCCAGCGTCTTCAAAAATTTGGACCATCTAAAATTTTAAGCTTTATTTTCATTTAAAAAAGGCAAAAATTAACACACAGATTGTCACTTTGAGCAGGAAGACCATTTGGCTATTGCGGACTTTAACAATTCTGCTTAAAAACTAATACAAGTCGTACTGTAGGAAGCCTTAAGGCTACTCAGACACTGGTCTCTTAACAGAGATAAATATTACAAAATAAATAACTACAATAATAGGAAATACCCTTTCCTACAATTTTTAATAGTTTAATATTTTTATATTTTTATATTTATATATTTTTATATTTTTATATTTTTATATTTTTATATTTTTATATTTTTATATTTTTATATTTTTATATTTTTATATTTTTATATTTTTATATTTTTATATTTTTATATTTTTATATTTTTATATTTTTATATTTTTATATTTTTATATTTTTATATTTTTATATTTTTATATTTTTATATTTTTATATTTTTATATTTTTATATTTTTATATTTTTATATTTTTATATTTTTATATTTTTATATTTTTATATTTTAATTTTTTTAATATTTTTATATTTTTTATATTTTAATTTTTTTAATATTTTTATATTTTTATATTTTAATATTTTTCTATTTTTTTACCTACTTCGATGTAAATATCATTCGATAAAATTTCTTTCCAATCTTGTCAGTAGAAAATCTCAATAACTTGCCTTCGGTACAATCCTCTATCCTTACGTATTACAAACATGGCATGTTAACAAGGTAAACATACTACGATAATTGTCTGTTTCACAACACTTCAAATGTTTTTCAAGTGTAATCTACACTTTAAATTACTTTGAATAGATGTTAATAGATGTGTAGGGGTGTATGCATCAATATTCCTACACTTACTGCAATAAACCATATGTATAAATGAATATGAAGTCCTTCTCTGCCAAAGGACTTCACAGAGTGACCGAGTATTTGCAAATGGGTGGTCTGAGTTTTCGGACTAATATAATGGAGTGAAATAAAAAATTAATACACACACACGCACACCGGATATTATATTTAGACTTCCTTGTTTTCATACCAAAACCAAGATATCATTGTAAATTTCAAGTGGCAAAGTATATTACCGCAGCACACTCTAACATCATCATCACCACTTTCATCACCATCATCATCTCCAAGTTCTACGACATCATCACAATTTTCTCCAGCCAACCATCCTCCCTACTTTTCCATCCTCTCTTCTCCTCAGTTACGAGGATGTGGTCAAACTTTATTCTATGGTCACTCAACTTTCAGAGTGTTTACACCGTAATGAATGTATGAGTATGTGTTAATACTCATGTTATGGCAAGAGTTTTATATAAATGTGTAAATACTTTGAAATATGTACTTGTGTGTGTGTGTGTTTATGTGTCCATATGTAGTTGTGTCTATTTGCCAAGTACTCTAAATACAAATTGGTGTCGCCTGTGATTTTTTTGTTTCCCCCAAAGTAGATTCAATTTTATACGCCAACAAAAAAAATTATACTGACAACTAAAAATAAAAACTCCTTGTTAACAAAACAATTTAATTAAGAGTTCGGAACACATTTAAGTGTCCAATTGTGATAATTTGCATGAAATTGGAAATTATTGGCATGGCAATGTGCATATTTTTTAAAGGGGACATTGAAAAACAACTTGTGTTTGAATAGGTGTGGAAATGTGACGATAGGGGGCGTGCGATTATTCAAGAATACATGTTATTTACGTATGAGCAACAACAAAATTTTTTTAAATAATGTATATGACGAAGAGAACTTTCGCTGTAATGCCAATGCTGTGCGAAAAACAAATTTTCTTTAAGAAACAGTCGTATGCAATCTCTGTGATAACTTTAACTCATTTAATACACTATAGGTGGCGAGCCTAAAGAGCCTAAAATGTAACAAAATCCCCTATGCGATACTTACTAACTTCAAATCGATATTAAGTTTATATGTCATGGAATTTGACAAAACGAATGATACAGAACTTCTTCGTTTTGGGGCTACTTTCACGTGCAGTTTTATGAATTGAGTCACATATTCATGTGTTGTACTGTGTAGTGAGTGAATATGCTATCGAAGTAACTTATTTTTTATATGGAAATTTTTTCCCCGATAATTTAGACCTGTTTGAAAAAGAATGACAAGGATTTAAATTGACGATTTTAAAGTGACCCCACCTGATATTTAAACTGGGCGTATACTTAACTAGGAGTTGTTGTAGCTCATACGTTAATCATATGCCTATATATATAAAACATACGCACGCCACCTATAGTGTATTAAATGAGTTAAAGCTATCACAGAGATTGCATACAACTGTTTCTTAAAGCAAATTTGTTATTGGCACATTCAACAACTAAGTTAAAAATTGTTGTAATGTGTTATAGGACTAAAGTGTTCTTTACCATTAACCTCTTCTTGTTTGGCCTGTATATGCTCTTACCCACTATTTCTCTCTCTCTCTCTCTCTCTCTCTATGCCTCTCTTGAAAAGCATCACATGTTTCTTGTTTACGTTGTGCCTGTTGTGCCTTCTCACTTGAGATATGAAATACAATATAGACACTCAATGCTTCAAATTATGCTGTTGTTGTTGCAAATGTATTACACAATAATTAATTGTATTTATGTTTCGGCTACAGATGTTACTTACGACTGACTGCTTGCCCTGTTATTGCTGATGTTATTATAATTGTTGCTACTTTAGTTCAAATTGTTGCTGTTGATGTTGTTGTGTTATTATTATTATTATTGTTTTGCATTGCTACAACTGATGCTGCTGCTGACTGCTGCTAATGCTGCTAATGTTGACTCAGGATTCTCAAGTGTTGCAGAGCAACTATATGAGCTGGGGGTAGAGGTGAAAGACCAGAATATGGAAATATGTATAGCATTACACATGTTTATATATATATATATATATATATATATATATATATATATATATATATATATGTATCTGTGACAGCAGCAGCAGAAGCAGTAGTACGGTAAGAATAGAATAGAGGATATCATATATTACATTTGGCATTGTGTGTGTGTGTGTGTAGGAGGAAGTATCATCAGAGAAATGGGTGAACGTGAAAGGATTGCAAGTTAATAATATCAATAAATTGTCTTACAAATATATACTTTTGTTGGCAGTTGCTATTGTTAAAGTTCTTAAAAAGTCTTAAAGCCGATATAAGAAATAGAAAACGTTTATTGAAGAGGATATTAAATTGCAAACATATTAACAAATAGCTTGTATAATCGAATTTAAGGAAAGAGTTTGAAATATCAATTTGGTATTGCATTCCCTTTATGGTTATGGAGGCAGTGACCTACTACAGCGCCCTCTATCGCATCGAAATTTAACTGAAGTAGAAACCTTTCCTGTAATGTAAGAATCATCTACTAATTTTTCATTGTTAACCTAGTATCAGCATGTAAGATTACAGAAAACATTATATCCGGTGTTTTTGGAAAAGTTTTAAAGTCGACATAAGAAATGGAAATTTTATATTGAAGAGAATATTAAATTTTAAACATATTAACACATATAATTTATGTAATGTGTAAGGAAAGGGTTTGAAATACCATTTGGTATTCCCCTATCTCTCTCTCTCTCTGATGATAGTGACCCACCACAGCGCCCTCTATAGCACCGAAATTCAACTAAACTAAAAACTTTTCTCTTAATGCAAAGAATTAGTTGTGAAGTTTTCATTGTCATCCTAGAACAAGTAAATAAGATAATAGAAAACCATATATCGGCTGTTTTTATATACGTGGTTTGATATACGAATGTTTAAGGAAGGGTTTTTAAATACCATTTGGTAATGCGCTCTCTAGATGGTAATAGTGACCTACAACGCCCTCTATAGCATCGAAATTCAACTAAACTAGAAACCTTCAAAGTGATGTAAAGAATCATCAGTTAAGCTTTTATTGCCATTAGAGAACATATCAATTGAAAAGTTCCCGGCCTGCCACATAAAAGACGGTACTAAAATTAAACCCATATGATTTTTAGTTAGCCCTAACTTTTGTCGTAACGCGTCTATAAATTTGACAGCTGTAGGACGATTAGTTTGTGAATTGTAGCACGCTGAGTGAATCAACTTTTGTTATTGTGAAAAAAAATGGATAAAAAGAAATTTCGCGTGTTGATAAAATATTGCTTTTGGAAGGGAAAAAATACAGTTGAAGCTAAAACTTGGCTTGATGACATCACGTATCATTCACGAATATTTGGGTATGAGAAAGCTCTGTGCAAAGTGGAAGTGCCGCGCCAGCTCACTTTTGACCAAAAACAACGACGATTTGATGATTCGGAGCAGTGTTTGGAGATGATCAAGCGTAATAAACGCGAGTTTTGAAGAAAAAGAAAATGCCGCTTCACTAAGACAATGCACAGTGTCACTAGCCAGTGAAAACGTTATCAAAAATGCAAGAATTGGGCTTCGAATTGCTTCCGCGTTCATCGTACTCTGCAGATCTGTCTCCCAGCGACTATTTCCTGTTCTCAGATCTCGCTGAAGAATGCTCGCTGGGAAGAAATTTTCGTCGAATAAATAGGTGATCGCCCAAAATTGAGGCCTATTTTGAAGCAAATGACAAATCGTACTACAAAAATGGTATTGAAAAGTTGGAGGGTGGCTATAATCAGTGTATCACCCTATAAAGGAATTATGTTGAATAAAAAAAAAAAATTTTGCCAAAAAAAAAATGCGTTTTGCTATGGTAGGCCGGGGACTTTTTAATTTCTCTGTTATAAGATTGTAATAAAACTCAACAAACTCTATGAAATATCCTAAATTTTGTCTTTTTAGCTCACAAATTTCATTGCATTTAATGTTTACAAATAACTTCTAGTCGTTCCAATTTTGGATCACTTTTTCGAGCATACTACCATACCTAGCAGGCAGTTCGCCACACTAAGTTTTACAAAATTCTCAGTAGTTTGTTTGACCTCTTCTGCGCCGTCTACTGCGTTCACTGTCGAAGACTTCACGAGCTGGTAAATGTTCATTCATGCGTACAACATGACCTAGCCAACGCAACCGCTGTACCTTAATGCGTCTGACCACGTTATAATGTCGGTATATTCCTCGTACTGCTTACGATGAGTTTATGCAGTATTTTCTTCTCGGATACTGCCATGACCGACTCATCCCTTTGTGTGATAACCTAAAATTCTGAACCATACTTCAATACAAGATAGAACCTGTATCTGATATGGTGCTTAAAATCTTTTTTGAGCTAAAAAATTCGTATGGCCATTAAATTGCATTAATGCAGCCAACTTGATAAAAAGAATGATTCAAAAGTTCCTATTTTTTGGGTTTACTTTCACATGCAATTCTCAGAATTGAGTCCCAGAATCATGTGTTATACTGTCCCTCTAGTTTTTGATGTGACAATTTCCACTACAGGGCTGTCGATTGCACTAGCTCATAAACATCTATCAACTTCACTAGTCCTATGATAATGCATAGAGGGGACAGTTCAACAGGTTTCATGTGTATTCTGTTCCACGAAAAAATACCGTTCTTTTTGGCTTCTGTTGGTTTTTGTTTTGCTTTACGACACACAGTGGGGACTTGTTGACTAGTCAAGTGGCTATTACTTGTGCAATAGCTAAAGTACTAGCACGTTGGTAATGCAGATGGGGGACAATTAACCTCGTCCAATGAAATGTCAATGTTAAAGTAACTTCTTAAACGCATTGCAAAGGGGATAGAAGCGGAACTAGTTCTGTACTCTTGGGGACAGTAATTTAGCTAGTTTTAAGCTAGTTCCATTCCCTGCAGAGGTGCAATCAATGCGATCGGCAAACTCTAACGAACAACACTATATAAAAACCACTTTCTTTCAAAGTTGTTTAAAACTAAAGTTTTTTTAGAAGTAATTTTTGCTTCTAATATGTGAAATTTTGATTCCATACTGTCTTAGTTACTGTTTCTCAACTTGCGTAGCCATGTCAAAGCTGTCAAGGCGATAGTGATAAGGGACGTATACTAAGTTATATAAATGTTAGTAACTCATACGTATTTCACCTTTAATTAACAGAAGCGCCTCCTATAGTTCATTAACTGTACCATTTCAAAAAACTTTCCAAACCACCATCTTATCCAGATCCGCAGTCCATCTTAACCAATGTAGTTCTTACGCCAACAACCTTGCCAATTCCGCCGCTGCTTCTGCTATTGCAGTTGTCTGGCTACAACTTTATTTGGCATTTATTAAGTATTATTACACATTCGATGCAAAATTTTCTTGCAAATCCACAATCACAAACAATTTGGCAAAAGTGTCTAAACACCCACACAAGTGCTAAGAGTAATATTACAAAAACATGTCCTTACAACACCTGTGTCTGTCTTTAATTGTTGGAGTAAACAAACACTTAGGAAAATCCTTATGCAACATTCCTTGACTAGAAATATTATTTCATATATGGTTATTTATAAAAATGTGTATATAATATTTGCATAAAATTCCCATATGTATATAGAAATGTCTACACGATTATGTTTGGCTACAGAAATCTAAGATTAAATGAATCATCTCCACCACTGCTTTGCAATTCGATTACATATTTATGTGTAAACTTAATACTATTAATTTTGCAACAATTTCTAGGCATTCTTGTAGTTCATAAGTAATAATTTTTCCTTTGCATTTATTGTTGCAAGTAAGTATGTGTAGCTCTTATAGCCTTGCGATGTTGTTAGTTTGTCTTACATAGCCTATTTTTAGGAGCACTAGATTCAAATATACTGGAATATGGTTTCTTAATTAGTATCAATATTAGTTTTGAAATTGGTTTGGTTGCAAGTTTATTTAGTGCAAGAAACTTCGGAAATACTCAAATAAACTCATAACACAGTACAAGATTTTTTGATTTGGGACTCAATTCTGAGAACTGCACGTAAAAAAGTAGTCCAAAAAGAAGAAGTTCTGCATTATTCGTTTTGTCAAGTTACATGCCATAATAATTCATTATCGATTTGAAGTTGGTAAGTTTCGTATAGGGGAATATGTCATTCTTTTGTTATATTTATGAATATGCAAACGAAATTAAAATTTTCGATCAGTTGTAATGTTTGGTACTTGCCTGCGATATTTTCATTTTTGGTCAGTAGGCGAAAAAGGCGTGTCGAAACAGTGTGATGCCCCTGGAGAGACAAAAATTGGTAGACAGATAGTACTCGACCATACGGGTTCAAATATGAAGACAGTCAGTGGGCGAAAGAGGCATGGCAAAACTGTATTTTAACCCCAGATAGATAAAATTTTGCAGTAAACCGATGAATATGTATGCGCAATTTTCATCTACGATCAGCAGGCGGATGAGTGCGTTAAAAAAAAAAATTTAAGGTACTTAGCACACCAGAAACGAATATGTAAATTAACTTTTTATTTACAATCAGTGTGCGAGGGTTAGGGAGATTTCATTTAACAACTACATGAATTGACAGCCAACTTTACAGTTTTGGTACACCGATAGTACTTGTGTTCGTTCGTGGTTTGTTTTTAAGGCCTATAATTGAAATAGGTCGATTGAAAAGTCCCCGGCCTAACATAGTAAAATACATTATTTTTGGCATAATTCAACATAATTCCCTTCTAGGGTAATACACTGATTAAAGCGAAACTCCGAACGAACTATTCGGATACCATTTTTGTAGTACGATTTGTCCTTTGCTTCAAAATAGGCCTCAGTTTCGGCGATCACCTCTTTAGTCGTCGAAGATTTCTTCCCAGCGAGATCTGAGAACAGTAAATAGTCGCTGGGGGCCAGATCAAAAGAATACGGAGAATACATGAATTTTTGTCATCGTTTTCCCTGAATTGTTTTTGGTCAAAAGTGAGCACGCGCGGCACCCTTTTTGCAGGCGACACCCTCTTTGCTTTATCCTACCTATATATTCGTGAATGATATGATGTAAACGTTCAGTTGATATCTTTAGAGTGCCTGCTATTTCATTTAATTTCAATTTACGGTCATTCCAAATCATGTTGTGGTTGATTTTCCTGGGGAAATGTCCTCAAAACTCGTCATCTAGCCATGTATTTGTTTCAACTGTATTTTTTGTGTACAAAAAAAAAACAATATTTTTATCAATACGCGAAATTTGTTTTTATCCACTTTTCTCACAATAACAAAAGTTGCTTCACTTAAACTGCTATAATTCACATACTAATGAGCTGAGGTATGGGACACGGTGTAACACGCTCTCTATTTTGTATATACACAACTAACGGCACCTACTTGTTTATCGACGAATGCAAACGTCACTGTTTGAGAAGCTTTAACTAGACATGCCGATTGACTCGACTCTTATACTGCGAAGTTGCTGTCGACAACATCGAGGGGAACGGCAAAGAAAGTATAATGTAGATAACTGGAGCGAGCCAGGTGTCGAACCTGGGACCTCCCGCATGGTAATCGCGTGTTCTGATCATCATCCAAATCTCTGTGCCTGTACTGTGCAAACAAAAGAAGTCATCGCCACTGCAGATATAAGTCTGCCAGTAGAATAAAATCGAATCGATCCAACAGTGTTCTCCGCAACTTCGTATCTTCCCGTCTCCTACTTGGACGATTTGGAGGAAAAATTTTGGCTTACATCTTTATAAGGTCCAACTGATGCAAGAGTTTAAGCAAGCGGACCATCAATTGCATCGTGTTTTCGGTGAATGGGCTTGGAATCGAACGGAACTTGAACCAGCGATTAAGTAATGGGTATTTTTAACGCTGGCTGCCTAAGGCATCATTGGGCAATTTGTATTTAACTCCACCAAAGTTTCCGTGACTGATTCATGGTTTTTTTTTTGTTCCTCATGTCATTGCAAATCATTTGGAAAGAAACGGGTTCCACCAAGATGGCGCAATATGCCAAGCAGCGCGTGAAACCACACTCATCTTGCTGAGCCAAACATTTGGTAACCGAATTATGTCAAGAAATGCAGCTGTGAATTGGCCACCACCACGTTCGTGTTATTTGACACCTTTGTGGGGGTACGTCAACTCTCACGGGGCTATGCTGATAAACTAGCAGCGATTGATCACTTAGAAGCCAACATTCGACGCACGATTGAAGAATTAAAACCGGGTATGCTCGAAAAAGAGATACAAAATTGAATCGACAGGATGACGCAGTCGCCAAGACCATATGCCAGAAATTATTTTTGAACACAGTTCACACAGGACAACATTTTTAGCTCATTGATTTGGGACTCAATTCTGAGAACTGTACATGAAAGTAGCCCCAAAAAGAAGGAGGTCTGCATCATTCGTTTTGTCAAGTAACATGACATAATAATTTAATATCAATTTAAAGTTAGGAAATATTGTATAATATTTGTCACGTTGCAGTACTCGAAATTGAGTCCCAAAATCATGTGTTGTACTGTGTTATGTTTATGAGTAATAAGTATAACATGGTTCGAACGCCACCTATCGTCCACTATTAGTACTAACTTTAAAACCAACTCAGTTTCTCTTGCAAAATGTTAGCAAAAGATTGTTTTTATTGGAATGGACTATCAAAGCATTGAAATTATTTGCATAGCGGGTATATGTTAGTTATAAAAAAAATGTATCTTTTGTAGCTTCTTCTCTCTCTCTCTCTCTCTTTGTTGCTATTGCCTATTAATACTGTTTAGAAAACTACTGTAAATAATTAAGAGGTCGATTGCATTCTATTATTCTTCACAAAAACACACATTGACACAGAACTCATTTGCTGTATAAATATCATCTCTTTCATATAATAGAGTGTTGTCTTTATATCTCTATTAAATATTTGCATTTATCTGACACTTTCATTTGAGTTCATTTATTATTTTATTTACATTTTAAATCTTTGAATTTATTATTGAAATATTATTATTATAACACGAATGTAAGTGTGTATATGTGTGTGTGAGTGTGTATATAAACATATACAAGTATCGTATAACAAAAGATTTATTTATCATGGAATTATTATCACAACAACAATAACAACCAAATACATTATACAGCAACAACAAAGAATAAATGTAAATATGAAAGGATTAGAGAGAGAGATATGCTGCAATATTATGGAAGAAATGTCTTTGTTGTCATCATCATCATCATCATCGTAGTAGTCGTCGTAGTCTACAAATCTTGACATCGTCCACCCCCCCCTTAAAAATCGGTAACGACTGCATTGTTTGCAATTTCTCACAACTACAAGAATGCAATTGCAGCATATGACCCAGCAGCGAAATTGGCAAGGACTTCTACAAGCAGGCATGCAACATGGCATTCGGAGGCATTCCGACGTCATGTCATCGGGACCTATTTCTACGTACCTGAATACAGGTATTTTTCTTTCATTCTAAAATATATCAAGCATATGTTCCCTCCATTCTTTAAAGACCTCTGCTGCAGACCTTCTTTGAGAAAGGATAATCAAGGTCTTCGATAATTTGTTATTCCACAATTCCGTTTGTATACACATTTCGTCTGCCTTCTCATAGAAGGAATACTAATACAAATAAAGCTTAACAATTTGAGGTTGACTAACTGCATAGTTTTTCTTATATTGCAAGTCCTTCTTTGTTATGTGAGAGGAAGAGGTAATGCAGAGAGAAGGCTTACTGACTGCTCTTAAATGCGTTATATAAGGCCTTCTAGGGCCTTCCTTTCGCCGCTGCGATATGATGCATGCGTTTTCGTATATATGCGTATGTGTTTATCTGAGTGTATGTTTACGTATGACTTTGTAAATGGTGTGTGACATAAGGCATGGGGCATGGGAGCGCCTTAAATATTACTAGCCTGATAGGATATAGAATATGATATTATAAATATAGTACTTCCATTCATTGTGTGGCTGGGGCTGCATTTGTTGCATATTCAATGTATGCAACATTTGTCTATGTTTAAACGATGTCGGCGTCGGCAGCATAACATCACATCACATCATGATGATGCATGTTTAGACATGCAATAAAGATAAAAGTGTGATGTAAATATATGTTTTTGTGAAATTATTAAATAAATATTTCTTCAAGTGACAATCATATTATGATAACAAAAAAACAATTGAAATGTAATGAAAAAAATATTTGTCAATTTTGGTGGGTGGGGTAAATGGCAAAGAGAGATTTGCATTTGCAAACTGTACAAGATTTGATGAGGGGACAGCAAAGAAGAAAAATAAATGCATTTCCCTTTACATCCCATGAATGAAGTATGGGGTAGCTTCTCACTTTGTTGTGAATTAACACGCTTTATACATGGATTCACAACAACCGGCTCCTACTTGTTTATCGACGAATCCGAACGTCACTGTTTGAGAAGCTTTTACTAGACATGCTGATTGACTCGACACTTATACTGGGAAGTTGCTGTCGACAACATCGAGGGGGCCGGCAATAAAAGAAAAAGGTAGATGACTAGAGGCAGGAATCGGACCATGAATCTCCCGCATGGTAGTCGCGTGTTCTAATCATCATGCCACGGCGGGTTCAAAGGTGTTACTACTGCCTTCTCAAATAATCATATACGATACCATAACCAGCTTGAATTTCCCCTCAATGTTGTACCCTCCGAGGGAACTTTGGGGAGTATTACCCCCACGGACGTGAGAGAACCATAACAAGATCGTTTTCTGACTCTGAAATGCGAAAGGATTGTTGTAAGGATGTGCGTCTTTACGAGCTCCGACCGAGGAGTCTAAAGACAAGGTACCCAGTGTAGTTTCCTACCTACACCTCCGGGTCAAATGGGTAAGAAACTACTTCGGAAGTGCCAAGTAGTGGCTGTGGTTAAACACCATACAAGACTCCAATTTCTCAATGTGCATCAAAAGTATCTTTTGGTAGAATGTGGACTTCATTCTTACCGCATTGGTATCACCAAACCTAAGACAAGTCTGTAAAAGGGTTGCAAATAGTGGTATTGATGGATACATAACTGGACTCCATAGAGTTTCCCATCACATTATTGATCTATGATGGATACATGGATACATAACTGGACTCCATAGAGTTTCCCATCACATTATTGATCTATCTATATTTTGTAATTGTGCATAAAATATTTTTTAAAATTAATTTCAAATCAGTTCCTTTTATCTTAACTTGAAATTATTGAGGCGCCACCTATAGCGAATTTATTATACTAATTTCAAAATTATTAAACTGCCCGACATTAAACATTATTGTTAAAATGTACTGAAGTTACTTGGGCGCCATCTATAGCTCATTTATTATACTAATTTATAATTTGAAATACTGCCAGACATTAAAGGCCTCAGTAACTAATTTCAAAATTATTAAACAGCCAGACATTACTGACTTTAGTAATCATTTGTAGCGGTAATTCGCAGACATCATTGTGCATATGTATTGAAGTTACTTGGGCGCCATCTATAGCGCACTTATTATACTAATATTGATAAACTGTCATACTATGAACGAAATTTACAAGAATAACTCATTGATATAAAATGTATATACTAGTTTTTTAAGCGCCAGAAGTATAACACACTGTCTGCTAGTTAAATAGTCTGAAGGGGTGTTAATTTACCTGCTGATGGTAGCGAAAGGGTTGCTGGGCCAGTGTGAGAAAGGGAGTTGAGCCCTCAGGTATCCAGGTTAAACACTGACAAATTTTTCAGCTTAAAGATGTCAGTCTAAATGTATTTACTGTATACTGCTGAATGGTGTACGTTTAGAAGAAGAATCTTTTAGGAAATCTAAAAATTATTTGCCCCAACAGTTGTTGCCAAAGGTTGGCGAGGTCAGCCATTGTCGAAAGAACTAGTATTATACGGTCTATTTATGAAATTGTCCATTAATTTTTTCCGCACAATTCCCTTGGTTGATTGGTTTAGAGAATTTCCTTCCGTAAAGGATAGGATCACTGAAGTTCTTATGGACCCATTACGCGTTCTAGGCAGAAAGCTTTCCTATACTTCATTCATGGGGTGTAAAGGAAAATTAAGTTTAAGATGGTTCGCTGCTGTTTTTCCCGCAGTATTGACACTATCTTTTTATTGCGAATCCCATTCTGTTTGAGTGTCTACCCATTTTTCTAATCTGGTCTCTTCCTAGATTTATTAGGTTCGATGTACGTTTCGGATTGGCGTCCCTACAGATTTCCTCATTTTTCCATCTTTTGTTTGCTGTTCTTAACGTTAGATTTCCGACAGAGCTCTTACTGGTGGACATTACAGCGAAGCGGTTCGCGATCCATGTCCCTGTCCTGCTGTTCTGGGCCATGTCGACCTTTCGATCCGATTTGCAGTTGCCCTCAATGCCGCTGTGTCCAGTTATCAGGACTATGTTATTCTTGGATATATCGCTGAGAGATGTCCGGCAGGTCCCATTCACTTCTGATTTGGTGTTGTGGGAATTCAGTGAGTTTACATCTGTTAGACTTTCCGTGAACAGCACAGCACACCGTATGATTTTGCGACTCAGTTCGGAGAATTGGACGTAAAAGTAGCGCTAAAAATTAGAACATCTGCAACATTCGTTTTGTCAAATTGGCTGCACAAATAATTTAATGCCCATACAATTTTTTTTTGCCCAAGGTCGATTTTTGCCACTTTTTCTATATTTTAACACGGTTATATCGCGATATACCGTACGGAATATCTCTTTTGTGTCTCTGTTGTAGATATTGAATAGGAGACGAACAAGCCTACCTGAATCATTGATCTTATATTTAGGCTTAGATTGGCGACTTAGATATCGTAGCTGACCCCATTATCCATTTTGGACCCTTCACTAAAGATGTTTGATGGTCCATACATAGCGGACGAGAGTCCTCTGTCCACATTCTCCTGAAGGGCATTCTGGTTTCATAGAAAATGTTCGATTTTCGTGCACTAAGCATGTAGTCAGCTTTAATTCAGATATTGAGTTGGTTTAGGATTATGGAGTATTCCATAAAGGGATCCCATTTTCTATCTCGTTTATTCGTATGGCCACAGGCCGAAAACAGGCATTCTCCTTCCATTCTAGAATGTTCCGAATACATGCTCCCTTCATTCTTTAAAGACCAATGCTGCAGACCTTCTTTAAGAAAGGGAAATCAAGGTCTTCTATGAGAAGGAAGACGGAATGTGTATACACGGGGTGCCTTCCAATGACATCATATGTTATTTGGAAAGAAAGAGGGAATACAGAGAGAAGGCCAACTAACATTCTATAAGGTTCTAAAGCCTTCTAGATCCTTACTTTCGCCGCTGGGCAGAGTGAGTATAATGTAGAGTGTCTTAGAGGGGGTTGGTCCCCTGCATCTGTTAATTTGAAGACAGTAGGAACTTTGGTCACGATCCATTTGTCGGAATTTGCGGATAGCTTCAAACAGCCGATAAATATTGCCCTCAGCCACGGCATTATTATTTCCAAGGCCTGTTGAAATTTGGCGGTTATAATATCATTCAGATCAGAGGATTTTGCTTATCAGATATTTCTATCTCATAAGACAGTACAACATTTTACAGCTGATTGATTTGGGACTTTATTCTGATAACTGCACTTGAAAGTAGCCCCAAAAAGAAGAAGTTCTGCATCATTCGTTTTGTCAAGTTACATGCCAAAATAATTTAATATCGATTTAAAGCTAGTAAGTAAGTAGGGAAATTTGTCACGTTTTAGGCTCTTTTGTTATATTGTTATATGGTGGCGTATGCTTATCACAGGTAATATTCCACGTAAATCATACGTCACGGAGTACAACAGTTTTATTGTAACGGCTACAAAATAAACTCAGTTCAAAATCATTTGATGAATGGAAAAGTGAAACTGTTGCTAATGTAGGGAAATGTTATATGAACGGATTAAAGGAATTGTAATTCTTAATTTTTTTCAAATTTGTTTCAGCAAAATCGGACTAGTGGTTCTCGAGATATCGCTGGCTTAACATGTAAAGGCTCTAAGTCCATATTTTACAATTTTACAGGAGAGACAAAAAACAATCAAACAAAAGAGAGATAAGCAGTCGACCATTAATGTCATGACTGAGTGTAGCCAGTGAGAAATAATATTATATCAATTGGTTGGACCATTCTCAGACCATTCCTCGCGATAAAGTTTATATAGCAACATTGGAAGAAGTGCTATATTACGCAAAGATGTGATAAATTGGACTTAGCGCCTTTACTCATCACTACAAAACTACAACTACAAATGAGATAACTGTATTTTTTTTTTAATCGATGTATTTTTACTTAATGAACATAACTGCATCAAAATCTCAATTTCGAAAAAAAGTGGACTTAAAGCCTTTACATGTTAAGCCAGCGATATGTCAAAAGAGAGCATAAAACCTGACAACTTCCGCTATACGATACTTACTTACTACAAATCGATATTAAATTATTATGGCATGTAACTTGACAAAACAAATGATGCAAACCTTCTTCTTTTTGGGGCTACTTTCATGTACAGTTCTCAGAATTGAGGCCCAAATCAATGAGTTGAAAAATGTTGTACTTTGTTCTATATGAATTTCTGATGTTAGCCAATCTTCTACAATACTAAAAAGTATTGGACTATTTCTGCAAACGTTTTGAAATGACAACTACATGTAAAAATACCCAAGTCGCTCTTTAAGACTCCTCACATAAAAATTCCTCCAAATATCTGTGAACTTAAAAATATACTAGTCTCACAAAAAAGGAAGAAAAAAAATACAACAAGCCACACTATTTATAAATATTCATAACTCAAGGATTCACCCACCCATCATTAACATCCATAACAAAATATAGCAATTAGTAATGCAGAAATCACAACAACGCAACAAACGTTATCATTTAAATTCCCCTACCCACCACACCAACCAACAAAGTCTTCTTTCCGCGCTCCTTTTACTAGAGTTAACAAAGTCAACTGGCATCCTTTTAGGTTCCTTTTCCATGGCCCTAACCACCAACTCTACGGTGTGTGTGTTTGAGTACGTTGTCGTATCATTAGCATGCCCTTCATGTGAAGTGGCTACGTCTTTTCAGTGTAAGAGATACCGTTAAATACCATCTCATTATCACACACATACATTATGTGCCACTCTTCTAGCTCAGGACACTGAGTTGTTCATTGCCATGCTATGGCTGGTTTAAAGCTACAAAGTTCTACGCGGAAATTCGGCGTTTGAAAAATGTTCCAGTGGCTGGTTGCGGCGCTTGGGCTGACAAATAACCATTAACACTTTTGTTGGCTGGCACAAAGAAAGGAAGACAGAGAGAAAGAGAGAGAGAGCCGCAAGAAAAAAAAACCATATTAAACATGGTTACAAATTTGTCATTTGTCGGTTGGTGGCGGCGCTTTTCTTCTTGTACTAGTATTCGCTTTCCTGACTTTCTGAGCGTCTTGTTTGCTTCTTTGATGACAGCTAAGATGAAGGCAACGTTGAAAACTTGAAGGCGACTGCAGCAACACTACTAAGACCATTCGTTATCATTTGCCAACAGAGCGCTAAGAGTATGTGCTATCCCAAACACCAATGACTTGCAAGAAAAATTATCCCAACTTCCTGCATCCTGTTGCCCGATTTCAGCTGGTTTCCAGCTGGCTCCTTTAAGGTTTCCTTGATGTAAATGCTGTTCTCATCGTTCCCCACCACCGCCGCCAGTAGGAGGCCATATGTAAATTTTGTGTATATTTTTGTTTGAAAAATTGCTTGTTGTGCTGTCGCATAAATTAGTCAAAAGCAAATAAATATTGCACTAACGAAAAAAAAACAGACACTTCCAACGAGTTGGGCAAATGATACAACAGAGTTCAGCGAGAAACATAATGGCAGCAGAAGAAGTATGAAATTTTTAATCTGATCTTAAATGTGTAACAAATGACAGCAGTTGAGCCTGGTCTGGCCTGGCCTGGCTGGGGAGATAACCGTTGTGTGTACCAGCAAGGAATCGAATGTAAGCTAATTCGAGGACATTTTACATATATTGTAATGTTAAGGACAGAGAAAATCTTATGCCAGACATTTAACTTACGTGATTTAATGAGACGGAATTTACAGTGAATGAAATTCTTACCTGTAATGAGAAAAAAAGATAATATGAATAATTAGTAAGAGAGCTACACAAAAAATTATATTTTGTTTAAAAAAACCAACACAATAAATAATAGATTTCTCTTCTGGTATGAGTAATATTAATTGTTAAAACCTGATGGCTCGCTTAACGTATGAGTAATACTAATTGACAAAAAGCTCATAAGAATACGTATACTTTCAGGGTTACCGATGGCGTATGAGGAATATTATTTAATATAAAGGGTTTTCCATTGAGAGGTGTTATTATGAATGGCCCGCTATTATGATAGGTGGCACTTTTGAAGCTTTTATTCTTTGACATTTGACAAGTAGAAACTACGTCATTACTAAAAATGGAACGATACACGCTTTAACAACGCATTGAAATTATTAAAATTCACTACAAAATTGGTGAAAATCTTGCAGTCATAGGTTGCAAAACTAAAGGATTTTATGGTCGGACCTTGTTGGACCGCAATACAGAAATTGGTGGAAAAATTCGAGCTCTTGAGACAAGTTAGTGATGTAAAGAATAAAACCCATGCACGTCGCTCAAGAACAACTGAGAATATTGCTGCGTAGTCCAAAGTGTTGAAGAAAACCCAGGTTTGTCCATTCCTTGTCGTTCTTTGGAACTGGGCGTTCCACAAACGTCATTACACCGTATTTTGCATCAAGACTTTGATCTTAAGGCTTATAAAGTACAGTTACCACAAGAACTCAAGCTTGCCGATCATCAACAACGTCATGTCTTTGCTGATTGGGTCCTGGAAATGCATGAAAATTATCCGGAATTCCAACGAAAAATAATCTTGACTGATGAGGCCCTTTTCAACCTCGGTAAAACAAGCAAAATTGTCGCATCTGGGGCTCGGAAAACCCACGAGTTATTGTTGAGAAGCTTCTCCATCCTGAGCGTGTGACTGTTTGGTGCGGTTTATGGCGGGGTCATTGGACCATACTTTTTCGAAAATGCGGTTGGAGCAACAGTTACGGTGAATGGATTGCGCTATCGAGAGACGATTAATGATATTTTATAATCGGAGTTGGATGGCATTGATCTGGACAACGTTTACTTTCAACAAGACGGCGCTACGTGCCAAGGTGATCAAAGTTGGCCACAGAGATCGTGTGATTTAACACCTTGCGACTACTTCCTTTGGGGTCACGTGAAAGAAAAGGTCTACGCCAACAGCTCAGCGTTGATTCAAGACCTCGAAATATAAAATTCGTGAGGCTATCGAGGACATAGGGCAGCCACATTGCGATTTGGTCATGGAAAATATCATGAAAAGGATATGGTCCTGTAATCGTGCTCGTGGTGGCCATTTGGCTGATGTTGTTTTTCATTATTAACGGCATACCTTCCTCTTTATTATAAAATAAACATCCGATCATTTATCTCAAAAAATTTAATTTTTCTTCGAATACCAAAATAACACCTCTTATTGGAAAACCCTTTATATAAATAAAAGGCTTTTGTAACAGACTGATCCCTCCCCAGCCCAAACGACTATAGCTAGAAACATGAAATTTAGAACCTAGGTTCCTTTTATGACGTAGGCGCGCACTCAGAAGAGATTTTAGGAAAATCTTACTACAAGGGGATTAAATAGGCGTTGCACCGTCCCAGACAATTTTTTTATGAACCGGGACAGCCGTGACATATTGGTTAGAACACGCGACTACCATGCGGGTGATCACAGGTTCAAACCTGGCTCCAGTCATCTTAAAAAAAAATTGTTCTTTCATTGTCGGCTCCCCTCGAATGTTGTTGACAGCAACTTCGCAGTATAAGTGTCGAGTCAATCGGCGTGTCTAGTAAGAGCTTTTCAAACAGTGACGTTCGCATTCGTCGATAAACAAGTAGGTGCCATTAGTGGTGAATTTAAAAATAGAAAGCGTGTTAATTCACAACAACGCGAGAAGTTATCCCATACCTCATTAATGGGGTGTAAAGATAAATTAAGTTTCTTTTAAGTATCTTAAAAACCGTTGTAGGTACGGTACTATATTTGGTACACATAGTAAAAAAATCATTATATGGATTAAATAAATGATTGCAATTATATTATATTTGAGTGATGCTGTCTGTGTGATACTGTCCATAGGGCCTCTATCATAGGCTTCATCAAAAAAACAAAGTAAGACAATGGGGAGTGGCACCGCCCTCCCCGCCCGAAATTTCAGTCGGTCCTATCTCAAGTGCCATTATAGGTATGAAGATGAGACTTGCTACATATGTTGCTGGTACATGGAGGATCATGTCTTGCTGGAAAATCTGCGGTACCACGCCCCTTTTGAAAATATATCATATATCGGAGAAAAAAATGGACCGGTTGCAATAAAATGGACCGGCTGATACAAGGAGGATCACGTCTCGCTGAAAAATAGGCGGTGCCACGCCTCCGGAGTGCCTCTACCATAGACTACATAACAACATAATTAGATGAAAGTGCGAGGCACCGCCCACAAATTTTCAATCGGTCATATCATATCAAGAGACATTAAAGGTAGGAAGATTACATTTGCTACAAAACGTATGAAAATGATACAAAGAGAATTATGTTTCGCTGGGAAATGGTTGGTTGAGTTATTCGGCTGTAGATGGAATGATAAAATTTGTTCCCCTTATTGAGTAAACTGCAGCTAAGAATGAATTTTTCAGACTTTTAGGATTAAAAACGGCCTAAAAACGATAAAATTGGTACCACCACCCATATGGTGAAAATTTATGGATGCAAAGGAACTATGGTCAAGCCAAAATTCTGGACCTAATCATACATCATACCAGAACCTGTTTTCGATACGGGTTTTAAGAGGAGGAGAGGATTTTAATAAATATTGTCAAAAAGAGTTGAGTTGAATCGATGTATAACATAGTAATGCGTATTAGCTGCTCAGAGGTACATTTACACAGTACAACATTTTACAGCTCATTGTAAAAGAATTTGGACACAATTCTGCGAACTGCACATGAAAGTAGCCTCAAAAAGAAGAAGTTCTGCATCATTCGTTTTGTCAAGTTACATGCCATTATAATTTAATATCGATTTGAAGCTAGTAAGTATCGTATAGGGGAATTTGTCACATTTTAGGCTCTTTTTGGGTGACATAACTCGAGATATTTAATTATTATGGCATGTAACTTAACAAAGCGAATGATGCAGAACTTCTTCTTTTTGCAGCTACTTTCACGTGCAGTTCTCAGAATTGAGTCCCAAAAGCTTGTGTTGTACTGTGTTAGGGAATTTATTTCTGACAGAAAAAATTACAAGATATCCAAGTTTTTTTTTATAAAATTTATCATAATTCAAGCAAATTGGCTTCTCTTGTAGTTCAGATAACTTTTCAGTGAACCTTTGCTTATGGTCCCTGATTTTTTTTTAATTTCAGATAACTTTTCAATGAACTTTTGCTAACATTTACAAAAAAAAATTATTTTGAATTTAATTTTTATCGCAACCAATACCTTGTTTATATCCTCCAACGGGTATGTGCTTCATTTTACACACAACCAAGGACATTTACGCGCAAATCAACAAAAACAACTATTTAATTTCTTTGCGTGTCACTTAAACAATCTGGCGGACGATTGAATTTCTTTCAGAAAAAACCCCCCTACACAAACAACAAATTGTTAATATGGTAATTCATTCACTTAAGTAAAATTCATATGTATGCTGAGAAAAAAAATATTGATTTGATTTGTAATCGAATATTGAATTTGCCAATATTGTTCCTTATCGCTCTCAGCTCTTACATCCGCTTAATCGATGTACAATAGAAAAGGAAAAAAAAAACAGCCGCCTTTCACCGTCATGTACTTGCAAGAAGAATTCGTCGCATAAATTACAATTGCCCTTGGGAATTTTGACACATTTCACAATGTCAGTTGTCAATATGGAAGTGAATAAGCAGTAAAGGATGGATGCTCTTAGTCGTATCACAACAATAGAAATACGAAATTTAAAATACTTAGCATAATTACATATCACATATCGTATTTCTTAAGGAACATGTAATGGAGTAAGGGGGAGGGTTAGGAAGCCTACGCAACGAAAAATTGTTAGCAATCAATACGTGACGGTCTATGCGACTTTGTTGATAGAAGCGGATTGTTTGTTACTTTGGAAAAAATTTCAATATTTTTTACTGTCTTTTTATGTCATTCACCTGATTTTGGGACTCAATTCTGATAACTGCACGTGAAAGTAGCCCCAAAATGAAAAAGTTCTGCATCATTCGTTTTGTCAAGTTACATGCCATAATAATTTTATATCGATTTAAAGTTAGTAAGTATCGTATAGGGGAATTTGTCACGTTTAAGACTCTTTTGTTATAATGTAATATGGTGGCGTATGATTATCATAAGTAATATTCCACGTTAATCATACTCCACGGAGTACAACAGTTTTATTGTAACTGCTACAAAATAAACCCAGTTCCAAATGATTTGATGAACGGAAAAGTGGAACTGTTGCTTATGCAGGGAAACGTTATATGAACAGATTAATAGCATTGTAATTCTTAAATTTTTTTTAATTTATTTCAGCTATGTCAAACGAAAGAGCCTAAAAGGTGACAAATTTCACTATACAATACTTACTAACTTCTAATCGATATAAATTTAATATGGCATGTATCTTAACAAAACGAACGATGCAGGCCTTCTTCTTTTTGGGGCTACTTTCACGTGTAGTTCTCAGAATAGAGTCCCAAACCAATGAACTGAAAAAATTTTGCACTGTGTTAGTTTTAAATCTCACAAGATAATATTAATCATACGTACGAACTCATAACATAATTTCAATATCTAACTGCTATTGTCGTCTGTTACTTTACTCTCTATTGTTACATTCTATTCCGTAATCGTCTTCACGCTACTGGCATCATATTCAGATGTATTTACTCTTCGTCATGTACCTCCCAAACTCTAGGTATTCGAATTCCAAAGTGGAATACTCCAAGTCAATACCATTCGAAATGTCAAGTAAATTGTACGTATGATTAACTTTAATCACATGAAATAAACTAATACGAATGATAAATATTAATTTTTAAATCACACAAGTTAAAATTAATCATACGTAAATTAGTTCGTTGTACTCAGAGCTGTAAACTCAAGTACAAGTAATCATTACCTACCATGTTCGAAAGTATTTAAAAGTTAACTACAATTCTAATTACATGAGGAATTGGAATTGAAACTAAAAGTCTCAAATACACAGGTAATTGTACTTGAAAGTAATGATTCCTAATTACTTTTCAATTAGCTCAATTACTTTTTAATTACAAGGAATTGAAAGGAATTGACGGAATTGGAAGGAATTGGAAGGAATTGGAAGGAATTAAGAGGAATTGCTGCTATCTGCTGTCATCAAATAACATGTGAAGTGTATGTAAACATAGCAGTGTGACGTCACAAAGAGAAAAGCAGAGTGGGAGCAATATATTTTAACATAACGGGCCTTACCAAATTGCAGCAATTCCTCTAAATTTCTCCCAATTCCGACAATTCCTTTCAATTCCTTGTAATTAAAAAGTAATTGAGCTAATTGAAAAGTAATTAGGAATCATTACTTTCAAGTACAATTACCTGTGTAGTTGAGACTTTTAGTTTCAATTCCAATTCCTCATGTAATTAGAATTGTAGTTAACTTGCAATTCCTTTTTAGATGTACTTGTATTTGTAATTGAGCAGTAATGAGTACAAATTGTAATGATTAGTTTACAGCTCTGGTTGTACTATTGGAATACAGGAAATAAACTACTACGTATGATAAATATTAATTTTTAAATCTCAAACATTAATATTAATCATACGTAAATTCAATCAAGGGACTGTTGGAGGGCTTCTTACATAATATCTATTGTTAGCTACCATTTTAGCTTGCTATTCTATGCTCCCGTGTTATGGACTAACCTATAAATTAACTGGCCCTACTGGCATTACATCCAGGTTGCCTACACTTCGTTATAAAACTATTAAACACTAGCTATGCCCCCATCATTGTAAGACTGAAATACAAAAGAAATAATATCAATATGTAAAACAGTGTAATTATAAACAATAATTACACTGCCTTAAGAAATACGTATAAGTAATATTAATTTCTTAAATCTTGTTAGTAAATATTAATCATACGTAAACAATTATTGATTTACTGGAATACAGGAAACAAACTACTACGTATGGTAAATATTAATTTTTAAACCTTAAAAATTTATATTAATCGTACGCAAATTCATTCGAGGGACTATCTGAGGGTATTTTACATAATTTCTATATTTAGCTCCGCTTTTAACTTGCTATTCTATGTTCCCGTGTTATGGACTAACCTATAAATTAACTGACCCTACTGGCATTACATCCAGATTGTCGGCACTTCGTTATAAAACTATTAAACACTAGGTATGCCCCCATCATCGTAAGATTTAAATACAAAAGGAGTAATATCAATATGAAAAACAGTGTAATTATAAACAATAATTACACTGTCTTAAGAAATACGTTTAATTGGGAATTTTACATAATTTCTATATCTAGCTACCATTTTAGCTTGTTATTCTATCCTCCCTTGTTATAGACTATCCTATAAATTTGCAGACCCCACTGGCATTACATCCAGATTGTCTAAATTTCGTTATAAAACTATTAAACACTAGGTATGCCCCCATCATCGTATGACTGAAATACAAAAGGAAAAATAAAATAAATATGTACAACACAAAACGATTCCATTTTAAATGCCAAGTAATAATTTACGTATGATTAACATTATTTTACATTGACTAAACAAATACGTATAATTAATATTAATTTTCAAATCTCAAAAGTTAATATTGTTGATACGTAAACTAGTTCGTCAAACTATTGGAATACAGGAATAAACTAATACGTATGATAAATATTACTTGATATCAAAATTTAATATTAATCATACGTAAATTTATTTGAAAAACTGTTGGAGGGAATCTTTTATAATTTCTATATCTAGATACCATTTCAGTTTGATATGCTATGCTTCCTTGTTAAAGACTATCCTATAAATTTATTTCCTCTACTGGCCTCACATCCATCATTATATAACTATCAAACACCAGTTATCCCTCTTGCAAATTGGGATTCAAATACAAAAGTAATAATATCAATATGTACAACACAAACTGACTACATTTCAAATGCCTAGTAATGTATACGTATGATTAACATTAATTGCATTGGCTAGACAAATACGTATAATTAATATTAGTTTTCAAATCTCAAAAGCTAATATAGATCATACGTAAACTAGTTCGGTGAACTAATGCAGCAGATCTATAGTTAAAAATTAAAAAGAAAATTAAGTAACAATCTTAAACTTCTTCTAACAACTTTCAAACTTAATCTACACCTTACACAAAGTAGAGTACACTCTTGAATATCAGCATCTTTAGCACAAATCAAATGAAATGGTTACCAAAGGCAGAACGACGGCACAAGTAGCAATGTGTGAAATTAAGTATGTGAGGAAAGGAGTGCCACCTAAGACGAACATACCTAAAATATTTATGAAAATTTTATACCCAAAGGTATAGAAATAAACATATCAACATATACCACTTAAAAACGTATGCCAAGGATTTGCTCGTTTTCATTTCAAGCCCAGGACCCAGGGCAGTTGGAATGGGAGAGATGGAGTACAATTCTACGCCTTGCCAAAGGTCTCTAAGGCAACAAAGATGTTAGCATTTCTCAAGAGCCATGAAGTAAACCAGCAGCTACAAGCAATGGAAAACTGTAGCATACGAAAAAGGAGAGAAGAGGAACGAAAGCAACAAATACAGAGTAAAAAAACTGAGAGGGATTGTTGAAAACAACAAATCGAATCATTGAAGAAATGCCATGATTTCTAATGCAATATTAATTGCCATTTAAAAACTGAGATTTCCTAAGAGCCAATATTTCTTATGCTAGCTTTTGGCTGGCAATTCTTCTTATACGCTTCCACAGGAGGGTTTTGTAGAGAAAAGGGAAAGGGGGAGGCCAATAACAAGAAACCAACAGATATTGCCAATATTATTAGTATTTTGTTTTCTTGGCACTTCGAAGGAAATCGACAAGCAAGAGAAAACAACCCACCCCGTTGTTGGATTTTGAGTATAGTCAAGTCAAGTGGGTGTGAAGTTATGTACGGCTTGTAAGGTTGGTGGCAAAGGGACGGAAAAGCAATTATGCCAAGTTTTTTTCTTTTGGGAAACCCAAGAGGGAGTTAAAAGGAGTGGTAAGTGTACTATATAAACTTGTAAGATTTCAACAGTTCTTTTGTGCAACTGTGTTGCTGATTTTCCAGCTCAATTGCCTATCAATTGGTGGAGGCTTTAGCAATTTATATGGCCTAATACCGCATCACAGCCATCACATGCTTGTAATGTTATGCTACGACATTGATTTTAATAAAAATTATTATTTCATTACACAATACCAGCTATTCGACAGTTTGCAACCCAACAACCCGTAAAAACATCCGAATGATTGCTTTTCTCTCAAGTATTATCCCATTTTGTTGCCTTTGTGCTTTAAATGCTATTGAAGGGAATTTAATCCAAAAACTCCCTGGGCTTCCACTACGACTTTATTGAACTGCCTTTCTTGCTGCTGTTGCTGTGTTGTTGTTGTTGTTGCTCATATTGCATCACAACATGACATTGATTGATGTATTGTTATCAATTATGTTTTACATAAGCTTTTTATTACTGTCTCCTCATCTGCTCGCTATCCATTTTGGCTTTCGTTTCAACACTGACTGTTGTTGTTGTCGTTGTATTCTCTATATTATGACATAGATTAATATTTATTTAAAAGAGCAGCAAAAGCAGCAAAAACTGAACAGAAAAATCAAAAGAAAACAATGGCAGGAAAAAGATGTAAACGTTCAAAGATATAAAAATAAAATAAAATAAAATAAAATTCTTAGAAGAATATCTTCTTATGACACAAGTTGATATAGGAAACCCCCTTGTCGTCGGCGGGGGGGAGACAACACCACACTTCCATTTTCTCACATTACAAAAGCTCAGCAGCAGTAATGAATTTTAATGAAAGCTTTAATAAATAACAAAGAATAAATATTAAATCATGAAATATTAATATTGGATTCAGGGAGAGATAAGGAAACATGAAAATGGATATATTAAAGTATGAATTTGGATGAAACGACATGAAATCGACTGGAAAGTCAGGGATGGAAACTACAGTACCTAAGTTGTGAATACATTATCGATCTTGTGAATATTAATCATACGTATACTTGACACGGTTTGGTTGAGATTGGAATATTCGTCATGTTATTATGGAACCTATACATTTAAGATATAATGCCAATAGAGACATCAAAATTCTTACATAATAAGTAAAAGAGAATAGAATATCAGATGAAAATAGTGGCAAGATATTGAAATTTCTTCAAATAATTCTTCATATTAGTTCACGTATGATCGATATTAACTGTTACAGTTTAAAATTATTATTAATCATACGTATTAGTTTTGTCAAAGTGGTTAATGTTAATCATACGTATAATACATTCGGCATTTCACATGGAATCAATATGATTAATGTTAATCATACGTATAATTTATTCGACATTTCGCATGAGATCGATTTGTGATACATTTTAATATACGTTCCTTTAAGATTGCATACTGCTTTGAATTACAGATTCCTAGAACAGAAGCTGGGAGTAGCAGCAAGATGTTGAATTTATTTCAAATTCTTTAAAGTAGTTCCTCATGAGTTGACGTATGATCAATATTTTCTTATGAGATTTTAAAATTATTATTAATGGTTATCACACATACAAATTACTAGTCAACAAAATGCTAAGATAATAAATATTCAGGAAGCAAAGTAAAAGAGAATAGAATATCAGACGAAAATAATGGCAGGATATTGAAATTATTTAAGATCTCTTCAAATAGTCCATCGTATTAGTTTACGTATGAATAATATTAATTGTTGAAATTTAAAATTAGTATTAATCATACGTATTAGATTATTTAATGTGGTTAATCATACGTATACGTATACTTGGAATTCATCCAATAATATTGTATTCTACTTTGGAAGCGGGAACTCTGGGTAGATAATTATATAACGATTGCAGACATTCTATGTGTCATGCTAGTAGGGGCCAACAAAATGCTAAGATAATAAGTACTCAGCAAGCTAAGTAAAAGAATATTAAATATCAGACGAGAATAGTGGCAAAATATTTAAAGTTATTAAGAACTACTCACATAGTCCATCGTATTAGTTTACGTATGATCAATAATAACTGTTGCAATGTTAAATTATTATTAATCATACGTATTAGTTTATTTAATGTGATTAATGTTAATCATGCGTAAAATTCATTCGGCACTTCACATGGAATCAATGTAATGAATGTTAATCATACATATAATTTATTCGTCATTTCACTTGGAATCGATTTGGGATAGATATTAATTTTAAGATTGTATCCTGCTTTGAATTACAGATTCCTAGAGTTTGGAGAGTTATATAACGAAGTGCAGAGATTCTGGATATAAAGCTCGTAGAGCAACATATACATTTAATACCAGCATAATACATAACAAGAGAGAATAGAACAGAAGCTAGGAGTAGGATCAAGATGTTGCATTTATTTTAAATTCTTTAAAATAGTCTCTTGACGTATGATAAATATTTTCTTATGAGATTTTAAAATAGTTATCAATAATATGTAATCGCACTTACAATTTACTCGGTTTGATGGATATTTTTGATGTGATACCAATAGGGTCAACAAAATGCTAGGAAAATTGTAAGCTAGTATAACAAGAAAGAATAAAACATCCCTTGAGGAATACGAAGTACACGGGGTAACGTATGATTAATATTTACTTGCGAGACATTAAAATTATTAATCATACGGTCTTATTTAGTCAATGGTTTGATTTGCGTCCTTTTAATATCGTATCCTGCTCTGATAGAATAGCTGGGAAAAGTATAAGCCAGTATAGCAAGAGGGAATAGAATAACAAGCGCAACTAACAGCAATACATTAAAATTCTGGGATGTAAAACTATGATTAATCATACGTATTTGTTTAGACAGTGCAATTAACGCTAAATACACAGTACAACATTTTTCACCTCATTGATTTGGGACTCAAATCTGAGAACTGCACCGGAAAATAGCCCCAAAAAGAAAAAGTTCTACATCATCCGTTTTGTCAAGTTACATGCCATAATAATTAAATTTCGATTTGAAATTAGTAAGTATCGTTCAGGGGAATTTGTAACGTTTTAGGCTCCTTTGTTTAGAATAAAACTGTTGTACTCCGTGGCGTATGATTTACGTGGAATATTACTTACACAGTACAACACATGATTGTGGGACTCAATTCTGAGAAGTGCACACGAAAGTAGCCCCAAAAACAAAAAGTTCTGCATCGTTCGTTTTGTCAAGTTACATGCCATAATAATTTAATATTGATTTGAAATTAGTAAGTATCGTATAGGGGAATATGTGACGTTTTGTGAGGAATGACAATTGAGTTCCAAAATCAATACAATATAATACTACAAAAATACAATATAATACTACAAAAATAAGTTTCTGCTTATACTAAATTTGCTTTAATATAAATTTTTGAAATTAATAGTCTTCATCTGTACCAATTTTTGATGGGATACCAAAATGCAAAGAACTCAGGATTGTTCCAGTAAATGTAACCTTACACGAAACCCCCTGAGATAGTAGACTCATGAGGTCAAGTCGCATCTGCAAGGCTGCCAATGGACTTACGCGTTGCAAGTGATTATAAGGTTTCAAACACAATGCACAAAAGGTCATAGTAGCGTTGTGTGGGTGATATGTAGCGCCGTCCCGTTGAAACCATGCGACGGTCCATAGGGAATAAAAAAGCCCCTAACATCCATACGGGATACACGTTCGGCCGAGCACATAGCTGCTGTAAGTGAACTCGATACAGTAAATTTCTCGCCGCGCCCAAAAATTCGGTCTTTTATAGGCAATAATCCCATAAATATATTTAAAAGTACTACAGTTAAACTTAATTATTTCTTACATTTAAGCATATTCAATTCCGTTTCAAATATATGTCATTTCCAATACATCCAACCAACTGCTTAAGAAATTGATGACACGGGTGTTCCGTAAATTTGTTTAGATTTTAGATTCTATGTCACCTACCTTCCCACTTGCAACCATTTATTGTCCTTTGAAATTCCGTATATTAATCTCGCTCAAGAGACAAAATGAGCAGTAGCTAAACTATGACTACACCTTCACCTGTCACTAAATATTTGCAAGGAGAAAAAACTAAATGTTAAAAAAGACAACACGAACGCATACCTAAGATTGTATACACATCAAATACAAAGTGACAAATCAGAGAACTTAATTAGGTAAGCTGCAAAAAAAAAGCAAACAGTAAAGCAGGGGGGTAGCTCAAAATACACAAGAAAAAGGGGGTGTTAATAAAAGTTTTCATTATAATTAATTTATAGGCATTTTTCAAATATTTAATACAAAACAAAATTTTAAATTTGGCATCTTACAAAATACCTCCTTTTTATATTATTTTGAACCGCTATTCCTTCGCCCCTGTTCATCGCAAAAAATGTCAATTTGAAAATTGATTTGAACAAATGTCACAGCTCTTTTTAAACGTCACATCTTATAAGATTTTAATTTAAGGTAGCTGATCATGTACATATATGTATAAATATGAGTGTGTGTGTCGAGGTATATATATTGTATAGAGAACAACAACAGCAATTAATATTAGCCATAATTATTAAACAAGAATTTATAAAGAATTGTTGTTTTGTAAATAAATAAAATAACAATGACTAATTTTATACTCGATAAAGAATACAGCCAAATATTACTATCTCTGGCAATTAGAGGAGGAGTACGAAAGAGGATTACAATTAAGTGAGATATAAAGGAGCAGAAACAACAAAGAAGCAGGTGTGCGTGCATAGAGGGATGGATTGACGAGGCACAGTGGTCGGAAATCCATTAAAAAGAAAAACATGTAAAAGACAATTGCCGGAATTGTATAGGAAATACAATTTATGGTATAAAAGTTTATTTAAAACTAAAATTCTGCAATCCAAATGGTAGTATTGCTTTTGAATGCGACAACAGTAAAGAATGTTAATGGAAAGATGTCGTCTATCCTTAAGTTGAAGAGCTTATCTGGTTAGCTGGTACCACTATTAAGTGTTATATTTCCATGAATTAGGGATTTTATATTGAAGATAACCAATTCTAACCACTGTGCATCCAATCACCGGGATGTGGTGTTAATTATGGCAAACCTGAGTACAATCTGCGTACATCTAACTGAAATAAACGCAAATATTCTGAGTATACCGTTTGGTCTTTGCCGCACAATCACTACAGGCGATGGGCGGGAAGGCGATTCATTTCAAAATGCCAATGACATGGATGACTAAAAGACGACATAAATTATGTGATTAGTCGCTCACACTCTCAGGAATTATATAAACTGCTAAGCGCTAACAAGCAGCTAATGGAATAACATCTAATGACATTATTCATAATTTCAGCACTTTGGTATTTCAATTTTATATTTATTTTTAAGAATAATGGTCACTTTGGAATTTGCAAAACTGCCACAATAAGCTAACAACAAAGTGTGCTACATATTCTTGGCAAAAAGATAACATAACGACAAGTTAACCACCAGGTGCTTTGCTACACAAAAATAAATATCGAAATATAATAAAATAACAATAAAAAAATATATAAAAAATATGTATAAAAATATAAAAATATAAAAATATAAAAATATAAAAATATAAAAATATAAAAATTTAAAGATATAAAAATATAAAAATATAAAAATATAAAAATATAAAAATATAAAAATATAAAAATATAAAAATATAAAAATATAATATAAAATAAAAATAAAAAAATATAAATACGGTATCTACTCCGCGGATCTGGGCCTAAATATAAGATCGAGAATTCCAGATTTCTGCAGCGTTTTCCAAGCGGAAATACTTGCTATTAAACGAGCCGCGGACGTGATCAACGTGAGGAAGATATCACAGGAGGATATTCTCCTGTTCACGGATAGTCTAGCGGCGGTAAACTCGTTGAAGTCCTGTGACATCAAATCGAAAGTGGTCAGTGCCTGCCGGAAATCTCTTAACGAGATATCCAGGAACAACAGAGTTCTGGTTACGTGGATTCCCGGACACAGCGGAATCGAGGGCAACTGTAGAGCGGATGAAGAGGCCAGACAGGGCTCAGCCCTGCAGGAAAGCGACGTTGAACACGTAGCACTTCGCCCTATATCCACCTGTAAAAGTACCATTGAAAATCTAACGTTTAGAATTGCAAACGACAGATGGAAGAATGAAGAAACCTGTAGAAAGGCAAAAATGACTTGGCCAGAATACAACGCGAAACGTGCATCGTACCTGATAAGTCTTGAGAGGGACCAGATAAGGAAGATTATTGCCTTCCTGACGGGACATGGACCCATAGGCAAGCATGCGAGAAGAATGGCATTCGCAACGAAAAGCGAATGCTAATACTGCGGAAACAGTAGCAGTGAACCATCCACCGACCACATTATTTGTGATTGCCCAGCGCTATACAGAAGGAGACTGGAAACCCTGGGAAAACCCTTCTTAAATGGTGTAGAAGAACTTGCATCGTTGGACATCGGAAGGATTAACAACTTTTGTAAAATTATCAACTGGACGGATTGGATCGAAACTCCGGATTCCCAATCGACAACTGGCAACGCGATCAGTCAGCACACGCGCTGATAGCATAGGTTGAAGGGATGGTACAAATGCCCAACGGGTGTCACAATGGGTCCATAAGGACCTAAGTGTTCTCCTTTGAAGAAGGAGATGCCTGCATATCAACCAACCAAAAATATAAAAATATAAAAATATAAAAATATAAAAATATAAAAATATAAAAATAAAATAATATAAAAATATAAAAATATATAAAAATAAAAATATAAAAATATAAATATATAAAAAAAAATATAAAAATATAAATATTAACTGTCAAATTCAAACTATAATTGGTGCTGGACATTTTCGGCTGATATCTACTTCGCATGTACATGTTTGACATAACTGTAAATATATATTAGCGCTCTAGCTTTGTACCGGGATACCGGGAACGGGTTTCCGGACCGGCGTTTCCGCAGTTTTAAGCACACGTCACAGAAATTCGAGAAAATGCTCTACTAATGCTGTTCTTCAATACTGCTAACTAGCGACCCATTCGAGAAGTTATATTAGACACGCCGGTCAGGGATAGACGAGTAATCTGAAAAATCGATCCGGACCGACGTTTGAACAGCGTTCCATTAAACGGCATAATTTTTTGCGACAAGATAACGAAGGGTCTATTTGTGATCTCTGCAAAATTTCAAGCCATTCTGTGCGTCTTTGCTTAACAAACCAAAGAAAAGATAATGTTTTTATTTCTCGGAAAACATGGCAATCCCGGTTTCCCGGAAAAGGTCCGGGAATCCCGGGAAAACCGTTTCCCGGGAAATGTGGAGCACTAATATATATACAGCTGGTGATGTACCATTTTGCATCAGTTCGGGCTCTGAAGATGAACTCGTCATGGAGTTCGAAACGCGTCATCATAGTGTTTAAAATAAATACTGACAGTGACAGTTTAAAATAAATACTTTATTATATATTAATATAAATTTATATATTTTTGTATTTTTATATTTTTATTTTTATATTATTATATTTTTATATTTTTTATTATAATATTTTTATATTTATATATTTGTATATTTTTTGTACATTTTTATATTTTTATATATTTATATTTTCATATTTTTATATTTTTATTTTTTATATTTTTATGTATTTATATTTTATTATATTTCTATATTTTTCTATTTTTATATTATAATATTTTATATCTATATATATATATATATATAAAATTTTGTTCTTTATAATATTTTTCAATTTTCTACTTTTGTATTGGTTTATTTTGATATTTTCAAAATTTTTTATTTATATAATTCATATTTTCGTATTTTTTTATTCTGCTCCAGCCTTACACCATTTTGAGACTATTTTAAGCCAATAAACCTATATTACATCAATCCTCCATCCACTCACATTTCCCTACGCACACATCTACACAAATTATCGATTGCTTTTGCCCCAAAATGCAATTTGTAAAAACCAACTACAGAGTGTGGTCAGATAGCAACAATGAATCACAGTCACGGCCTAAGGCAAACACAAATCCTGTGGGTTTGTTGTCGGCACTAACCCAAAAAAGGCCATTCGCCTTGTTGGGGGTGGTTCCACATGTACCCATTTTCTTTGTTAACTTTTGATGGTTGGTAGATGGTGGATCCGTGTTTTTGGGGGATCCACTGTCAGCACTTGACTCTCATTTGAGCTTGTTCGTATGTTAGTTGTTTTTTTTTCTGCGTTTGGCAGTTTTGTTTTAAACTGTAAGCTAAAATGCTTTGGGTCTTTGTTTCAATAGATTCAGCCAATTGTTGTGGCTATGTATGTTAGTGCCACAAGCCGATCTAAAGGAAACAATCCACCACTGGGGTTTTCTGTTATCCTGTTTTAATATAGTTTCAACTGACAGTGATGTTGTTGTTGCTATTGGCTTTTGTTGTTTACTGCTGTGAATTCCTGTGTTGTCGATAACTTTAGGTCTTTTAGGGACCTTTGCTGTCAGTGCTTTATTGTGCAGTGGTTGTGATTTAGTTGCCTTATACTTTGCTCACAGAACGTTGTTTGGTTATTTTTGTGTGTTGGTTGTGCTTCAAACTTTGGCCTATTTTCTCGATTTTGTTACAATTTCAACAATACAATACAATTACAGCAACAACAACGACTGACGACGATTGTTATTGTGGTTTCCATTTTGAGCGTAAGCTGTTAGTGTTGTCCTTAGGTTTTCAATTCGTTTTATTGATTGAATGTCCGGTTTATTGACAGGACGACTTGTTGTCCTTGTAATGCGGATGAAGGGGCAAAAGGGATTGGGTTTTGTTTTATTATTCTATGTTCATGATTCGTCAGTGTTGAAATAACAATTAAATTGTTGAATTGCAATGTTGGCTTTTTGTAGTAGTGCAGCCCACTTGAGTGCGCGGCAATATGGGGTAACAGCAAAGGTTGAGCGAATGGTCGCAATTTTTAATTTAAAGTGGTATAGTTGTTGTTAATTGCTTATGTAGTTTGGGAAACTTATAAAAGCTTTCTAAATTAGTGCAATTACTGAGCGATAGAGGGATACTTGCAGCATTTGTTGCAGTGCTCGATACGTATGAGTTTTAAACACCTCTTTTACGTTACTCATACGTTTTAAAAGCTTTTTTTTTTCAATATTTATTCCAATGAACTGGTCTTTGATAATAAAAAAATATAAAGATATTAATATATTAATATATTAGATATTAATATATTAATATCTAATATATTAATATATTAATATATTGATATCAATATAATATTAAAATATTAAAAATAAATAAATATACAAATATAAAAATTCCAAAAATAAAATAAAAATATTATACGTATTACACAAAATCCAAATTATCACAAAAAAATACTTCCAATTCTGCCATCCCACAATAGTTATTAAGCTCTCTCTCTCTCTCTCTCTTAGTGAGTGCAACATTTGTTATGATTTCATATCACCACATTACTGCTGACCGTCTACGCTTCATCATTCACCTCACATTATAGAAAAGTAATAATTTATATTTTATTTTATTCGCATTTGACTTTGTGGCCTTAAAACTCATTTATGTGTGATTGTGTGTATTCGTATGCACTGTTCGTAATGTTAATTTTGGTTCAGTTTATTGTATAAATTTATTTAAATTATTTTACATTACATCCAGTGACATCTGTTGTTTAATGAACTTTGTGTAAATAATTATTTTGCCACAAATTAGAATTGATTAAAATACAATTTGGTTGTTGTTGTTTTATCGCCGGCTGGATGGGTGAATTTATTGCTGATGGCCGCGGCGGCGGCGGTAGCGCTGGAGTATTAATTGTTATTTGGTTTTGTAATTAAAAACAATTTGTAAAATAAATTTTGAATGATATTTTGTTATCATTTTGCCCAGACATTTACACAATTTGTAATGTAATGATTTTGTGTCACTAAGTAGGGGAAGTTGGTATTTAGTTGCAAATTTAAACCGAGGTAATATTTGGCGGACAGAAACAACCGGTGAGATTTAGATGTATTTTATTCGTAAATTACTTATATGAAGAGTATACGCACACGCCCCCTATAGTACATTAATTGTACTATACTAGCAAATTAAATAATATCAAAGTAATTCAGTGATGGTGACCTGGATAATTGACAAAAATAACAAAATCTTCAACCAAATTTGTTTTAAGCGAAAACGACATTAGTCATGAAAAAAGAGCAGCAAGGACTCATAAAAATAAACAATAGAGTTCTAAACAGTTTATATATAAAACAAGAAATGTCAGAAAAAAACGTTAAAAATATAAAAAAAAATTTGCTACTGCTATAAAAATATCTACCAACAGAGAAACCAATCACGGACCGACATTCAAAAAAAGGTGGCCATCATTTGACATTCAAAGTACAGAATAATGTACCGTTTAATATTCATATGTAGTATGTGTAATGTAATATACACATGTATGTAAAAAATATAAAAATATATCAGTGTGAGTATTACATGCACTCTTTGCCATACTTGAACACACCGGAAACGTTTATGGTTATGACCGTGGAACATGAAAATGCAGGCACACAAAAGTGTTATAGAGTACTTGTTTCACTCACACACACACACACACACACCGACGACATTAACACTGTGCTCTCGCGCAAAAAGACGCTTGTGAATACTTCACTACCCGGTATAACCCTAAGATGAAATGGCCACAAGCAATAGAATTTATGACCATTAAAGTAAAACATGATTTTTACACATATCCTTAGACATACCCACACGAGCAACATTCATCACACACAAACACATACTCACACTCAGAAACATTGCAATGTTTTCACATATGTACTACATACTATACTACATTTATGGTTAGCTATATTCCAGGGAAAGCTTTTAAGTTTCACTGGTCGCGCGTCCTTCCTCTCGTTCTATTGTACGCTCTATCTGGCTTTTAACGGAAAAAAAATTGTATACAACAGATGCCATTATTTTACTTTAGATCTTAAAAAATGTGATGCATTTTCATGTCATAGATTCTTTATGACTAAAAGATGGCAACGAGAGACACAGAGAGCACGCAATGCTGTCGGGGAATCAAAGTATCAATGGAGGGATGGAGCAATGATCATAAAAGAAAAAGATTTCCTAAAAGAGTAGCTCAGAGCAGGTTTGAAGGTTTATTTTGCCTTGAACACAAATTACAATTAAGTGTCCTTACATTAGTCTTAAAATAAGAGAGAAGGGCTCTCATTACCTCTTCGGCGCCTCTGAATATTACGTACATATTACGTGAATATTGTGTACTTTTTAAATTTATGATTTACTCTTTATACTTAGATTGCATCAAAGATTCATAATAAGCTCTGCAGTTAGTTTTCTTCATTTCTAAGACTTACATTTGAAAAATTATTCGATAGATATAAAGGGTAAAACATCAAACGTAAAATTTATAGATATGGTAGTCCATGGAATAAGATAAATGCTACATGTAAAGGCATTTTGTATCTATTAGATTCTGAGATATCTATTAGATCTATGAAAAATCTTCAAAGGGCAAAAGGACATCAATTGGACAAAACTTTTTCGCATATGCATAAAAGAGGTATTTTGATCGTGATGACCCATGTGGGGTCTAATAATACTGGCGTTGAATATACAATGGGAAATCATGATATAGGACGCATGTGGGAGAACGGCGAGATGTTCTTAGATACGTGCCGTACTAATAATCTCATTACCAGGGGCATCCTACATATTTCCACAAAGAAAGTATACATAATGTCACTTGGGTATCCCCTGAGAACCGTACCGAAAAGCAGATATATCACTTTGCTTAAAGCAACAAATGTTGGAGAATCCATGCTCGATGTTCGCAATAAGAGAATTGCAATTGTTCCGGCGTCAGAAAAGCGCCACTCGAGGTCAGTCAAAGAAACCAAAAGAGATGAAATATCGACAGCGAAAAATTCCAAAATGAAGATGAGAACCGAGATTTAATGAATTAAATGAATTAAATGAATTAAATGAATTAAATGAATTTAATGAATTTAATGAATTAAATGAATTAAATGAATTTAATGAATTAAATGAATTAAATAAATTTAATGAATTTAGTAAATTTAATAAATTTCATGAATTTTATTAATTTAATAAATTTAATAAATTTAATGAATCCAATAAATTTAATAAAATTAATAATTTTTTTTTTTATTTTTTAAATTTTATAAATTAAATTATTTTATATTTAATGCATTAAATGCATTTAATAAATTTAATGTATTAAATTAATTTAATGAATTTAATAAATTTTATGAATTTAATTAATTTAATGATTTTTATTGATTTAACAGATTTAATAAATCTAATGAATTTAATAAAATTAATAAATTTAATAAATTAAATTAATTAAATGAATTTATTAAATTTAATGAATTGAGTGCATGATGAAATGAAATTAATGAATTTAATTAATTAGATGAATTGAATTTAATGAATTCAATTACTTAAATTAACTAAATTAATTTAATGAATTTAAAAAAATTTAAGAATTTAATGAATTCAATGAATTTGCAGAACACAATGAATCAAATGAATTATATAAAGTTAATCAATTTAAGGAATTAAATGAATTTAACGAATTTAATGAATATAATGAATTTTATACTTTAATTAAGTAAATAAGTTTTGATGAATTTAAGGAATTTAATGAATTTAGTAATTTTAATGCATTTATTGAATTTAATGAATTTAAGGATTTTAAGGAATTTAAGGAATTTAATGACTTTAATGAATTTAATGATTCAAATGAATTTAATGAATGAAATGCATTTAATGAATTAAATGAATATAATGAATTTAATGAATTAGATGAATTAAATGAATTAAATGAATTAAATGAATTAAATGAATTAAATGAATTAAATGAATTAAATGAATAAAAAGAATTAAATGAATTAAATGAATTTAATGAATTTAATGAATTTAATGAATTTAATGAATTTAACGAATTTAACGAATTTAATGAATTTAACGAATTTAATGAATTTAATGAATTAAATAAATTTAATGAATTTAACGAATTTAATGAATTTAACGAATTTAATGAATTTAATGAATTTAATGAATTTAATGAATTTAATGAATTTAATGAATTTAATGAATTTAATGAATTTAATGAATTTAATGAATTTAATGAATTTAATTAATTTAATTAATGTAATGCATTTAATGAATTTAATGAATTTAATGATTTTAATGAACTTAATGAATTTAATGCATTAAACGAATTTAATGAATTTAATTGAATATAATGAATATAATGAATTTTATGAATTTAATGAATTTAATGAATTTAGTAATTTTAATGGATTTATTGAATTTAATGAATTTACCAAATTAAACGAATTTAATAAATTTAATGAATTTAACGAATTTAATAAATTTAATGAATTTAACGAATTTAGTGAATTTAATGAATTTAATGAATTTAATGATTTAAATGAATTTAATGAATTAAATGAACTAAATGTCTTAAATGAATTAAATGAATTAAATGAATTAAATGAATTTAATGATTTTAATCAATTTTATGAATTTATCGATTTTAATGAATTTTATTAATTTAATGTCTTTAATGTACTTTATTAATTTAATTAAGAATAAGTAATGTATTTAATGAATTTATTGGTTTAAATGAATGTAATGAGTTAAATGAATTTAATGATATAAACGAATTTAATTAATTAAATGAATTTAACGATTTTAATGAATTTAATGAATTTACTGAATTTAATGCATTTAATGATTTTAATAAACTTAATTAATTTAATGAATAAAATGAATTTAATGAATTAAATGAATTAAATGAATTAAATGAATTAAATGAATTAAATGAATTAAATGAATTGAATGAATTTAATGTATTAAATAAATTTAATGAATTTAGTAAATTTAATAAATTTCATGAATTTTATTAATTTAATAAATTTAATGAATCCAATAAATTTAATAAAATTAATAATTTTTTTTATTTTTTAAATTTTATAAATTAAATTATTTTATATTTGAAGCATTAAATGCATTTAATAAATCTAATGAATTAAATTAATTTAATAAATTTAATGATTTTTATTTAATAGATTTAATAAATGAATTTAATAAAATTAATGAATTTATTTAATTTTTGAAATTTTATAAATTTAATTTAATGTAGTAAATGCATTTAATAAATAAAATTAATTTAATGAATTTATTAAATTTAACGAATTGAGTGCATGATGAAATGAAATTAATGAATTTAATTAATTAAATTAATTGAATTTTATGAATTTAATTACTTTAACTAACTAAATTAATTTAATGAATTTAAAAAATTTTAAGAATTTAATGAATTCAATGAATTTGCAGAACACAATGAATCAAATGAATTATATAAAGTTAATCAATTTAAGGAATTAAATGAATTTAACGAATTTAATGAATATAATGAATTTTATACTTTAATTAAGTAAATAAGTTTTGATGAATTTAAGGAATTTAATGAATTTAGTAATTTTAATGCATTTATTGAATTTAATGAATTTAAGGATTTTAAGGAATTTAAGGAATTTAATGAATTTAGTGAATTTAATGACTTTAATGAATTTAATGATTTAAATGAATTTAATGAATGAAATGCATTTAATGAATTAAATGAATTTAATGAATTAGATGAATTAAATGAATTAAATGACTTAAATGAATTAAATGAATTAAATGAATTTAATGAATTTAACGAATTTAACAAATTTAACGAATTTAACGAATTTAATGAATTTAATGAATTAAATGAATTAAATGAATTTTACGTATTTAATGAATTTATCGAATTTAATGAATTGAATGAATTTAATGTATTAAATGAATTTAATGAATTTAATGAATTTAATGAATTTAATGAATTTAATGAATTTAATGAATTTAATGAATTTAATGAATTTAATGAATTTAATGAATTTAATGAATTTAATGAATTTAATGAATTTAATGAATTTAATTAATTCAATGAATTTTCAGAACATAATAAATCAAATGAATTATATTAAGTTAATCAATTTAAGGATCTAAATGAATTAAACGATTTTAATGAATTTTATAATTTAATTAAGTTAATAAGTTTTGATGAATTTAAGGAATTTAATGAATTTTAATGAATTTATTGAATTTAATGAATTTAAGGATTTTAAGGAATTTAATGAATTTAATGACTTTAATGAATTTAATGAAGTTAATGAATTTAATGATTTAAATGAATTTAATGAATTTAATGAATTTAATGAATTTAATGAATTTAATGAATTAAATCAATTAAATGAATTAAATGAATTTAATGAATTGAATGAATTTAATGTATTTAATGAATTTAATGAATTTAATGATTTTAATGAATTTAATGATTTTAATGAATTTAATGAATTGAATAAATTTAATGAATTGAATGAATTTAATGTATTTAATGAATTTAATAAATTTAATGAAATTAATGAATTTAAAGAATTTAATGAATTTAATGAATTTAATGAATTTAATGAATATAATGAATTTAATGAAATTAATGAATTTAAAGGAATTTAATGAATTTAATGAATTTAATGTATTTAATGAATTTAATAAATTTAATGAATTTAATGAATTTAAAGAATTTAATGAATTTAATGAATTTAATGATTTTAATGAATTTAATGAATATAATGAATTTAAGGAATTTAAGGAATTTAATGAATTTAATGATTTTAATGAATTTAATGAATTTAATGAATTTAATGTATTTAATGAATTTAATAAATTTAATGAATTTAATGATTTTAAGAAATTTAATGAATTTAATGACCTTAATGAATTTAATGAATTTAATGAATTTAATGATTTAAATGAATTTAATGAATTAAATGAATTTCATGAATTTAACGAATTTAACGAATTTAACGAATTTAATGAATTTAATAAATTTAATGAATTAAATGAATTTAATGAATTTAATGAATTTAATGAATTTAATGAATTTAATGAATTTAATGAATTTAATGAATTAAATGAATTTAATGAATTTAATGAATTTAATGAATTTAATGAATTTAATAAATTTAATAAATTTAATGAATTTAATGAATTTAGTGAATTTAACGAATTTAATGAATTTAATGATTTTAATGAATTTAATGATGGCCATTTTGATCTCTGAAGTATTTTGGTGCATATTTTTCTTTTGACCAACCCAAAGTGATGTTACCAAAACTTTATGCTCAAGCAAGAATAACAACATTTCACATTTAATACCTTATCTGGTAGATTTGTTATTTGTGCCAACATATTATCACATCAAGAGCACTGCATACGAAAAGCTTTGCTACAAACAACAGCAACAACAACAAGTATAACAATTGCTCAATGAAACATTTGTCGTGATTTTAAACCCCATAATCTATCTACGAATAGGATTTAGTTCAAGTTTTTACCAACAACCCTTCCCTCCTGCCTTTCTCCTTACCAGCCATAGTGTTGTGGCTTTAAGGAGCGACAAGGATTTGCGAACATAAAAACAAACCCAACAACAGTAGTAACCAAAATACAAAAGGAGTAACAACAATTGCGGGAAGTTGAAGTAAGCATGATTGTCTGTGTTTTCCCATATAGCTAAAGGAGCTACATGGAAAGATCAAACTTTCATCTATGTAAACACCCAGCAAACCATTTTCTCCGAATTCGGTCAGATGTCTGACAGAAAGTCTGCACAAGTTGCCGATTCTGATGCCGAATTCTGTCAGCATTCTGTCCGAAAGTTGTATGGGTGGTTGACAAGAATTCGGACCGAAATGTCTGGAGAAATTCGGAAACTTGTGCAGACTTTTCGGTCAGAATTCGGTCAGATATCTGAGGGAAATTTCGAAAAATTTCGAAGGGACTTTTGGATTTTTCTGAAGTAACTCTGGCAAATAATTCGAAAATTGCCAGAAATATGTGACAGTATACGGAAATTTTTTACGAGATTTCGTGAGAATTTCGGACAGAATTCTGAATAAATGTACGAAAATCGTCAGAGATTTCTGTTTTTTTTTATTTACACAAAAATTCCAAAAATTATTTTTTCTTAGTTTTTACTAATTTCATTACTTAATTTACTAATTTCATCGTCTTCTTCTGGCAAAAATTTTTTTAACAGTACTTCAGCGTCTTTTTTCACTTTTATCTAATTGCCTGACGACAAAACATTTCTTTTCTTATTTTCTGATATATGCTATATTTACCTTTAAATATTTGACACATATTTTGCGACGTGACGTCTTGATATATTGATTGCACAATCATAACTGATAATGGGGATTAAAAACACACATTGGAATGCGCAACGCACTTGAAAAACAACAAACAACAACAATAACCCGTTTTAGGGATTGCTTAACAGGTTTTCTTTTGTTGTTGTTGTTGTTTGTGAGAGGAAACAAAACAAAAAATGCCCTAGCTACAGGTTTCTCTTGTGGGAAGAAGAAGAACAAAAAACACCCTTTAGAGAATGTGCAGACAAAATCGTTTAAAGTGTAAAAAAATTCAGAGAACGAGCAGACTTTGCGGACAAAATTCGGAAGAGTGTGCAGAAAAACTCGGTCTTATTTCTGAAGGCATTTATGACGATATCGTTTATTTTCGGCAAATTTTCTGATGAAATGTAAGAGAAATATCTGATGTCCGACACGTCGGAAGTTTTGGTTTGCTGGGCAGTGTTGAGTGTGTGTATGTGAGTTTTACAAAACTAACCAAAATCTGGTAGTAAAGTTTGTTGTTAATGAAATCTTGACTGGCGTAAGGAATAGAACAAACGGGCCAACAAACCAAAACGTTTGCAAAACGTTAAACTAAACATAACAACAGGGTTTTTCGCCTACAGAAGGAAGTACGAACTGAAAGGCATAAATGTGTGGCGGTGGCAAGGTGGGAAGGTAGGTAGGTAGATAGGTAATGATGTCGATGAAGTTGCAACAACCAGATCTTAGCTAAGCCTCAAGTATTACTTAGTATTTTGGCAGTGTGTTGTCGTCGGTTGTTGGTTGCTGGCATCTATTGTCGTCGTTAGCATCAACATCATCATCATCAACGTCATCGTCATCATCAATATATACGCTCTCATCGTCATCAATGTTGCACAGCATTACTTTAGGAGTCGTTGTTCGCATTGGGGTTTTGTGTTCATGTTGGTTACTTAAGTCTTAGTTAATACTTTTATCCTAGTCAGGAAGAGTATGTGTTGTGTGTGCATTGTGTGTCTGTGTGTGTTTATTGGTTGTTCACTCAGTCATCACCTATTTGTTGAAACATGAATGTAACAACATTCTCCACATGATTGTCTTTTTTTGTTAAATACCTACTCCTAACAAAACATAACACACACAGACTCACCTTTATTTAAGAAGTTTAGTGGTAGGCTTGTTACGGAAGATCCTTTACTGTTGACGGTCCTTTTGCTATTTGTCTTTCATTCATTTCTACGCTCCGTGGATGTGTGTGTGTGACACACACAGTGTGGTTATCGTATTTCGTTTGGTTGTTTGTGAGTTGCCGTTTCTGTTAGGTTGTGGTTGGGGTAATCGTCCTTAATGTGGCTGTGCATGTAAGAGTGTGTTTGTGTTTTGTGTGTGTGTTTGTCTGCTGTTAAAGGTCCTTATGAAGCCACTTATAACAATGTTCTTACGACAGTTATTGAATGTAAACAGTAATGATATTTTAAGCTATTTCCGGTTGAAACGGTAATTTTAAAACTTTGCGCTTGGCTTTAAGAAGTGAGGGAAAGGTAATGTGTTTGGATATTTTTTTCTAATGACAAAAGTTACTCTGGTATAATACTTTAAAGAGAGGTTTAATAATACACTACAACATTTTTCAGCTCATTCATTTGGGACTCAATTCTGAAAACTGCACGTGCAAGTAGCCCCAAAAAGAAGAAGTTCTGCAGCATTACTAATTTCAAATCGATATTAAATTATTATGGCATGTAACTTGACAACACGAATGATGCAGAGCTTTTTCTTTTTGGGGATACTTTTACATGCAGTTCTCAGAATTGAGTCCCAAATTCATGTGTTGTACTGTGTAAGCAAAAGTTAAACAGATGTTTACTTAAAAAATTTTAACAGCAGCTATGGATGGTTGTTTGTTGTAGTCAACGTATGATATTGCCTTTGGTGATACTGCGTGTTTCAGGTGAGTTTGAGAGCCTACAAGATGTAAAACTTAAGACTCATAGGATGTAAAACTTAAAACTATACTCACTTATGATCACTATATAGAGCCATCTTTGCAAATTGATCTAAGCTTAAGGAGAAATGGGTATACTTTGTTCTCCAACTCTTGAATAGTAATTCATTACTATTTCGTTACAAATCGACTAAATGTTAACCTATCCCTTAATAGTAGATCTACGGTCATACTCACCCAAGTGTAAAATATTCACGTAATAAAATTGTCTTACCTGAAACGATAAAAGTTAAAGAAGAAATGAGTAACAAATAGCAATCACCAATTTGACTACAAAAATATGTATTACAAATAAATTCTGGAACAAATGTAACAATTTCTAATCAACAATAAAAAAAAACAGTAATAAACTTCCCACCAAATGCATATATGGTAGCAACACCATTAAACCTTGTTTAAAATAAAACTCCCCGAAAATCATGTCAAGAGACCAAAACTCCCAAACACAATGTAAAATATTGCAGCCAAACAACTCGGAAACTCATTTGAAAAGGAATTCCATGAATTGTGTGCAAAAGTCAAGACAACAACCTCGAATAGAGTGAACTACTAACAGGCACAACAACAGGAACAAAGTGCTCAACAAATGACCAAGTGAAATGAACCCATAGCAAACAGCAGCAACAACAAAAACTACTTCTGCTCAAAACAACAAATTTGTTCAATGCAACTGCAAAACTTGTAGTTAGGGAGAAGTTGGCATGAATTCCATTTTCAACGAAAGCAAACCAATCAAAAAATTTAAAACTTCCTGCCGGAAATGCAAAGGAATCACTCACACAAACATGGCAGCAACGCATACACAAACACACACACGCACACTCTCACGCAGAAATACTCAATGACCAACTCTATGCTATGCTATACTTGTACTACTAGTGAACCTAAAACATTCATTCACTCGTCCTGTAAAGGGAAACTGGAAGACTTGTACTCTTAACACAACAGGTCACTATATCGATGTATTGATAGAGCACAGGAAGGTGCTGAAAGGACTCGATTGCCAGAGATGACACTGAAAACAATTTAGAAAATTTAACTTGAAATATAAAACGGATGAAAGCAACACAACACAACACACAACAACTGTCTGAAAATTGCAAAAGAATCTATCAATACCCTCATTGGTGGCAAATGCTGCCGATACGCATCCTTTGTACAAAGTCCAAACTGCAGTTGTGAGGCCAATAATGAAGGAAGCTCAGGAGAGAGAGAGGGAGACAAAGAAGAAATTTCGCACCAAAACGATTAAAAATGTTATACAATGTTAAGTAGGGGGACAAAAAGGTAACAAGACGTCGAATAAAAAGAAAAAGCAAGAATAAGCAAAGCAATTATTGTTTCTCTGGAGAAATGGGCAATAGAACAGTTTCCAATGAATCTTTAAATGCTGGCAAGAATTGATGGTGGGCTACTTCAAAACGAACAGCAACAAAGACCAGGAAAATGCATTTGATATTACTTGTCTGGTGTCATATTTCCCAACGATATCGATTAGTTCATAGGAGAGTAATATCTCGTGGACTCATTAGGAGACGAAACAAGGAGACGTTAGACTTAGTTGGATTAAAGTTAAAATGTATTTGACGATAGTCGTATTTTATATTTATAGTTAAAAATTTTTAAGGTTTTTCTACTACTACCCGATAAACCGCGAACGGTGATTCGCTAACGATTCGTCAGCAATTCGCGAAAGCGAATCTACAACGAGCTCGAAAATGATAACATTATAGAATCACTGGTGAAATTTTGCATATGAATCGTAAAAACGATTCGTTTACTATTCATAAAACTGATAAAAATGCGACAGAATTCTTAAAAACATTTGAAAATGATAAAATTGTCGAATCTCTGGCGAACATTTGTTAACGTATCGCAAATGCGATCCTTCTTCCAATCGTTGAAGCGATAAAAATTCGATAATTTCACTTTTTTCATTTAAATAAGTAATTGGTCAACTCATAACTATCTTTGGGTTAATTTTTGACATGCAGGGCAAAAGATTTTTAAAATTTAATTATAAAATCAATGATTTGCAATACGGATTTTTTTATAAATTTAATTTTAAAAACTTTAACTTCGTGTGACAACAGATGAATACAAAACTATTTCAAAACCAAACTGAAAAAAGGATGATTTATAGATTTTGCAACCTGAAGGGATCTCGTCATCCGTTAAAGAAACGTGTTTCTTATTCGTAAAAGAATCACTTTTTCGATTCGTAATAGAATGGGAATGGGACTTTGCCCTGAGGCTGAAAACTACTGATTGTCACTCACTTGGGAGTGACCAGAAGCGATTCCTTTGTGGCACTGTCCAAGCAGCTAACTACTTCCGGTCCTAGACCAAGTATTCCCTGGGCAATGACTTCAAAGCAACCGCTTAGAAGTTAGCTAGAGTTAGAAGGCGAAACGTTGAGTAACCTAATCGGCATGCTACCACCGATGCGTCTTAGGAAGTAGGTAACAAAAGTTACTGAAGCTCAACACAGGCTCTCCTAGTGGCCTTGGCAGCCCCAAGAAACTAGGATCGGGAGCGGTGGCCTAATAAGCCACTCTCCTTAAACAAAATTTATTATGAAAACACGAAGAAAAGAAAAAACAAGAACCCCCCCAAATGTTGACGACCCCCGCAAACGATATAATGACCATGATTTAAGGATATGCACCTGGAATGTCCGAACTCTATACAGAGATGGTGCCTCTATCCAACTGGCGGATGTCCTCGACAAATACAAGGCTGACATCACCGCCATACAGGAAATGAGATGGACGGGACAGGGATGCACACGACGAAAGAACTGTGACATCTTCTACAGCTGCCATGCAGAAAGACACGAATTTGGATGTGGTTTCATAGTCGGCAAGAGACTTCGACACCTGATCTCGCGGTTTAACCCTGTAAGTGACCGAATAGCCACCATTCGCATCCGGGCGAAATATTTTTACATCACGCTGATTTGTGTACACGCCCCGACGGAAGATAAAGACGATGAGATTAAAGATGCATTTTACGAGCGCCTAGAGGAAACATACGACCGCTGCCCTGGCCACGACATTAAAATTGTTCTAGGAGACTTTAATGCAAAAATAGGAAGGGAAGATGTTCTTGGTCCATCGATCGGCAAATTCAGCCTGCATACCGACACGTCAGACAACGGGTTTAGGCTGGTTAGCTTCGCAGCGGGAAGGAACATGGTAGTGAGTGGAACCAGATTCCAGCACAAAGATATCCACAAGGCAACTTGGCTATCCCCCGATCAAAACACCAAAAATCAAATTGATCATGTGGTAATCGATGGCAGACATGCATCTAGTGTCATGGACGTGCGTGTGATTCGTGGTGCTAATATTGGCTCGGATCATTACCTGGTTGCAGCCAAGGTGCGCACAAGATTGAGCAGAGCGAAAAACGCACGTAACCAAGCACAAAGAAAGCTGGACATCGCGAAGCTGCAAACCCCAGAGATAGCTACTGCCTACTCCAACCAGCTCTCCCAACTTTTACGACACAACGCCTCTACTTCTGACGTTCCCGATACACAGTGGCAGCATATTGCGCATTCCATGGCAACCGCCGCAACAACCGTGCTAGGATATGAAAAGCGGAGCTCAGACGAATCCTGGTACGATGAAGAATGTCGCATAGCGTCTGAGGAACTGGATGCTGCTTATAGGGCAACGCTACAGCCAATTGCGACCCGTGCTGTTAGGGAACGGCATAAGGAGAAAGCTAAACGGGCGAGACAGCTATTTAGGCGAAAAAAACGTCAGATGAAGGAACGGGAGAACGAGGATATAGAGCGATACAGGGATAGAGGTGAGGCCCGAAAATTTTACCAGAAAATAAGAACAAATGGATACGGTAATGGCCTCCCCACCTGTAAGGACAGTGATGGAAATCTGGTCACGGATACGCAGAGTGTGCTGCACATATGGAGAGAACACTTCCAGCAACTGCTGGTTCCAGAAGGCAGCGCACGTGAAGTTATCACGCCAATTGTCGACGACGGCTTAGATTGCCCACCACCAAGTCAAGCCGAGGTAAGAAGAGCAATATCGCGGCTGAAAAACAACAAAGCAGCCGGTGCCGACGGTCTGCCCGCAGAGCTCTTCAAGTCCGGTGGCGAGGAGCTGATAACGAGCATGCACCAGCTCCTGGGCACGGTTTGGCTTAAAGAGTGCATGCCCGACGATTGGAATGTAAGCGTATTATGTCCTGTGCTGAAAAAAGGTGATCCAAGTGTGTGCTCCAACTACCGCGGGATCAGCCTTCTACCCATCGCATATAAGGTCCTGTCGAGTGTGCTATGTGAAAGACTAAAGCCAGTGTTATCCAACCTGATCGGGCCTTATCAGTGTGGCTTTAGACCCGGAAAATCAACAACTGACCAGATTTTCACACTTCGGCAAATCCTGGAAAAGACCCAAGAGAAACAGATCGACACGTACCATCTTTTTGTCGATTATAAAGCTGCCTTCGACAGCCCGATACGGCAGAAATTACTCGATGCCATGGCTGAGTTTGGTATTCCAGCGAAGCTGATACGTCTTTGCGGAATGACGCTGACTGACACGAAGTCTTCAGTGAAGATTGGCAAGGACCTTACGGAGCCATTCTATACCAGACGAGGCCTAAAACAAGGCGACGGCCTATCGTGCGATCTCTTCAACATTGTGATGGAGATGATAATGAGAAAAGCTGCAGTAAACACGAGTGGCACTATATTCAACAAAAGCCACATGCTACTCGCGTACGCTGATGACGTAGACATCATCGGTCGAAAACTGCGGGATGTGACTGCAGCCTTCTCAGGTATACAGAAGGAATCAGCGAAAATGGGCCTAACGGTGAACGAGGACAAAACGAAGTTATTAGTTTCAACGAACAAAGAATCTACTCGTTTGGGAAACTGCGTGAACGTTGACAACTATAATTTCGAAGTGGTAGATAACTTTGTCTACCTAGGATCCGCCATCAATAAAGCAAATAATGTCAGCCTAGAAATCCGGAGAAGAATCCTGCTTGCAAATAAATGCTACTACGGACTAAGCAAGCGATTCAATGACAAAGCCCTCTCTCGACGAACAAAACTCCAGCTATACCAGATACTGGTTCTACCTGTCTTAATGTATGGCTCAGAATCCTGGGTTATGACACAAGCGGATGAATCGGTTCTGGCGGTATTCGAGAGAAAAATACTCCGTAAAATATATGGGCCCAGCATCGTTAACGGAGAGTATCGGCGTCGTATGAATCATGAGCTGTACGAGCTGTACACTGACATTGACGTGGTCAAACGCATTAAGGTGCAACGGCTGCGCTGGCTAGGTCATGTTGTACGCATGGATGAAAATGCTCCAGCTCGAAAAGTCTTCGACAATGAACTCGATGGACGACGCAGAAGAGGGCGACCAAAACTCCGTTGGAAAGACCAGGTTACTGAGAACCTTACAGAACTCGGTGTGACTAACTGGAGAAGAAGCGCAGAAGATCGAGGCGCTTATAATATTTTTCTACGTGCGGTATATAATCCACTGGGATTGCATAGAAGTACCAGCTAAGTAAGTAAGTAAGTAATAGAATCGCCTTTTGGATTCGTAAAAGAATCGCTTTTACGATTCGAGAACGAAGATAAATTTTCTTCCGCTCGCGATATCACGCCCGAGTCGTTGGCGATTATCGTTCTCGAATAAAATTTAAATGATAGATGATGCAAACAATATCAGTATTGAATCGGATGGTTTGTCAGGTCCTGAAACTTTTGCGTCTCTACCTTTAGCCGTTTGCCATGGGCGATTGTACAAGTTTTATCCCATTTCGGCCTATTTAATTCCTAAAAGTTACGAATTCCTAAAACCCCCTTTTGTTTCGTTTTAGTTTTCGATATGGAGCACGTCCATATACATTTCTACAATAATAGCATTAGCCGTTTAGTCTGGACGATGGCAAAATTTGTATCCCTTTTCGAATTTCTTTTACCTAGAAGGTGCGGGGATTGCATGTGAGCATGTCAATATATATTTTTGCGATTATAGCTTTAGGCAATTGGTCTGGTTCATGGTACCAATTCTCATTATCATACCATAGGCTGAGGTAGTCTCAGCGGCCTCCAGGGTCTTCGCAAGGACCTTTAAAATCTTACGATATAAGAGTGGATTTTCCCTGACTAGGGCAAAATATTATATATTTATTTTCTTAATTTTCACTCCACATTATTTAAATAGAACGAAAGAATCCGAATCCTTAAGGTTAAATGTAATCACTGGTTAGGTGTCCTTGAGATGTCTGATGGCGGGTTGTAATGTCTGGGGTTATATTTTGTCGGTGGCCTGGTACAGTTGATGGTGTCTGGTGAAATGTTTTACGGTGCCTTTGTACGAAGTAGCGGTCCTTAGACGAACGGCGGTAATTCGGTGAGTACAGAGGTTGTACAGACTTATTGTCAAAATCCACTAACTCAAGGTCCGATTGTACAGACCTCTTACGATATAAGAGTGGATTTTCCCTGAGTAGGGCAAAATATTATATATTTATTTTCTTAATTTTCAATCCACATTATTTAAATAGAACGAAAGAATCCGAATCCTTAAGGTTAAATGCAATCACTGGTTAGGTGTCCTTGAGATGTCTGATGGCGGGTTGTGATGTCTGGGGTTATATTTTGTCGGTGGCCTGGTACCGTTGATGGTGTCTGGTGAAATGTTTTACGGTGCCTTTGTACGAAGTAGCGGTCCTTAGACGAACGGCGGTAATTCGGTGAGTACAGAGGTTGTGCAGACTTATTGTCAAAATCCACTAACTCAAGGTCCGATTGTACAGTCTCGTAACCCGGTTGTACAGCATTATTTTCCGATTGTACAGACTCACGGTCCGATTGTACAGGTCTGTAGACCGGTTATACAGGCTCATAGCCAGGTTGTGCAGAATTGTTTTCCGATTGTACAGACTCAATGTCCGATTGTACATTCTTATAGCCCGATTGTGCAGACTCGTAGCCCGGTTGTACAGACTTATTGCCATATTCTACAAACTCAAGGTCCTATTGTACAGTCCTATGACCTGATTGTACAGACTTTTGTCCATTTAGCAAAGATGCTTTTCTTCGTACAATTCCAAAGGCTATAAACTTTGTCTTGGAGGTGTCACCGTCGATTGTCTCCTTTATATTAAATGTGCCATGAACCAAATGAGAATTTTGAAGTAGTTGCCTGTGTTATGTTTGCACTGAACGTTGCGATTTAAACACAATCTTGCGTTGCTGACCGATAATGCTGTGTGCTGGTATGCTATGTCGTCTTTTAGCGCTCGCGTCGCTACCGGCTGATATGGTGCAGTGGGAGAGCATCTAGTTGGGAATCGCAAGGGCTGTTAAACAGTTGTATAATTTGTTTTTTTTATTTTGAATTATTATATTATATTATTCTAAAAATTACTCTAGTTATAATGTACGAACGAAATACTAATTTTGTCACGTTATCATCGTTTGAGAGAAGTAACCGATTGAAATTTCGGTTTATGTGGGCGGTACCACGCCTCATTGTCTAACTAGGTTTTCAAGTAGCCTATGAGAAAGGCCTTACAAACAGTACCGCACATACAAAATGTCATTGCAAATCTCTCATTGGGCCCATATAACGATTTCTTCAAAAGGGGCGTACCTATAATGACCATTACAAATTCCTAACTGTAAAGGATGGTGCCACGCCCATTTTATTTTTATATTTTTATATTTTTCTATTTTTATTTTTTTATATTTTGATATTCTTATATTTTTATATTTTTCTATTTTTATATTTTTATATTTTTCTATTTTTATATTTTTATATTTTTATATTTTTATATTTTTATATTTTTATATTTTTATATTTTTATATTTTTATATTTTTATATTTTTATATTTTTATATTTTTATATTTTTATATTTTTATGTTTTTATATTTTTATATTTTTATAGTTTTAATTTTTATATGTTTTTATATTTTTACATATTTATAAATTTATATTTTAATATTTTTTGTTTTTATATTTTTAAAATTTTAATATATTACTTAGAAAATTAATTACATATCTCGGTAATTAATTAATTGCCCTTTCTATATCCATTAAAAGACTCTCACCATTGTGCTATCAATATAAACTTCCTTGATATCCTTCTGAGATTTTTCCATGACATCCATTTACATTTAATTGATTTGATTTGCCTCTCGCTTTGTTGCCCTAACAGATGAGTCAGTCACTAATTAATTTTCCTTCCATACAAGTGCATCCATTACACCTGCTAAATGATGGCACTATGAATGGACTCGTGGAAAAAACTTTAAGTGAATTGGAAATTCTATTCAATTTATTACAATACAAAGTGCAAACTATCTAAGTGGTTTTTACGCTCTTGGTGGTAATGCGAGCATGTTGAAGAAGTACTAATGCTATTAGATGAGCAAAAAGGATATATCATACTTGGGGCAAGACTGAGTTTAAATAATGAAAAGTCAATTGAACGCACTATACAAGGGTTGGTCTCGAATATCTTCAATTAATAGCCAGAATATAGTACATTGCTATACACTGAGCGGACAGGGGGTACCATGGGCTAAAATGTTGACAGGAGTCGCTCAGAAAATTATAAGTGTGTCGTATAACTATAATTGATTTATTAGGCCATTTAGTTTTCCTTGATTAAGATGACACTTTTAAAGGACATAATATTCTCTCTATGTATCCTTTACATAATAAAAGACTCAGCAGGCAGCAAATTGAACATCTTATGTTGCGGCAACCGGGAGACATTAACAACAATATCCATGGCACCACCAAATTTGTTCATGGCGTATAACTATTGCGTATTTATGTATGATAATTAATTAAGGAAATTTCGCGCAGCACACCGATTAAGCCATTAAGGAAAAAATTGCCTTAAATCCATGGTTAGATCAAAAAACCATGGTGCCACAGCTCTCAACCATACTAGAGCGTTGGCTGGCACAAAAACATAGAACATTTTATATCTGCATCTTTAATTTTAATACCGAAAATGCAGTAATAAAAACCCAACTTTTGCGGTAACACAATTGAGGACACAATTCACAAAAACTGCATCGGTTATTACCGCAGCAGTTTTTAAATGAGACAATTCATTAGCAGCAAAAGCGACACAACCAAAAAGAAAAAAACAGGACAAATTTTAAATTACAAATTAATATTTAAACAGTCAAGGCAAAATTAGTAACGTAACAGCAATTGGATTCATTTTTTTGTGTAAGTAAACATCATTTGCTACCATACAAAAAACTTAAGCCTTTATGTTTTTTTCCAATGACATCGAAATTCTAAAGGTATAAAGAAAAACTTTCGAAAAAGTTGAACAGACAACGCAGAGAATGAAATTGAAAGCAGCATAATTTATAACTCGTTGTTGGCCAATAACAATAAATATTGCTTTAAGAGAACCAAAAAAAAACTTTCAAATAAAACGAATAGCCAAAAAACTTGTTAACGTATAAGAGTTTAAGGCGATTAAAGTGAACACAATTATGATGAAGTATAAACAAGGGAAAATTCAACACTGGCATGAAGGTGTAGCAAAAACATATTGTTGATTTCACTAAAAGAAAAACACCAGACGGCAAGATGAGACCCTAGTATAAGAGTGTATAAGAGTGGTAAATTGAAAGAGTGAAGTAATTAATAGAGTAATAAAGGGTTACGATTACTTACAAAAAATAACTACTAAAGAAGAGTCATAAAGTTTTCATACTACAAACATAGTATAGTATTAAAACAATGTACGGCGTATAAGACTATATATTAAGAAAGCAGCCCACGAAAAAAATTGTCATTCAAATATTGTTTTCAAGAATTAGGAATATAATGTAAAATCAAAAAAATGGCATAACTGATTAAACGCAATATAACGTCATCATCAAAATACGTATAAGAGTTGTAGCAAAACGCAAAAATGGTATAAAGTAATTTTATACAACAAATTAATTACATTTTCTATAGAAAGATGTTAAAGCAACATAGTTTTGTACCACAAACTGTTGTATAAGACATGTATAACAGTTGCTGCATACAATTATGCAACCTGTATAAGTTGAAAAGTATCTGTATAAATTGAGTAGTGTGTAACACGCTATAAGAAATCGCATTGTTATCGTAAGTGTATGACTAGATATTTCCATGTAAAATATGGGACTATACAATATGTATAAGAGAAGCAACATGTCGTTAAACTGCAGGTACACATTGTATAGCATTTTTACAATTCTATAAAATTCAAGTTGTTGTAGTCTCCCGGTACTACGATACACTATAGCGCAAAAACTATTGTATAAGATATGTATAAGAGTTGTAAGTAGCCATAAATTATTAAAATATTGGCAAAGTTTAAAAATTATACTTTGTATTGTCATAGGAAATACAAAACACAAAACTACATGGCGTTAAAAAGCTCGTATAGGAGGTTTATAACGACTACGTTGTGGTTCAAATACTATTTTTGGTACACTGACATTTTTCATTTCCAGTAATAGAATAATAACACAAAGCCACAAAACATCATGCATTGTAAAAATCTGTATAAGAGTTGCATCCTTACTCGTAGCAGTCGAATGGTATTTTTAAACTTAGTATTTATTGATAATTCGTTATAGTTACATGTTATAACAATATTGTGTCGTATTAAATTAACTGTTGTATAAGAGTTATAGTTGTAAATATGCTGGCTGTATAACTTAAATAGAACTTGTATAAGTAAATAACTATAAAACTCTCTATTAAATGCATTTTGTTACAGTATGCACACTAAATGGTCTCGTGTAATAAATAGAGTAAAAAACTTGTATAAGAGTAGTAGCACGATATCTAGAATTTGTATATCCTTCATTAAACTCTAAAAAAAACTAAGTATTTGAAGTATTTTAGTAAAATAAGGTATTGTTTTTCCAAAATGTGTTACTCTTATACCATTTAAGTGAAATATAAGAGTTGTTATTTGGCAGTAGGTGTAATATTTTCGACACAGCTATAACAAATGAATTTCCATAAAGAGCTTGTACAAGAGTTTAATAACGCCTATGCTGTTAGAGTTATATAATTTTTAACATACTCTAATATTATGTCTTTAATATACATACTCTAATTACTGTATTTGTAGTATTTTAGAATAACAAGGCACTGATTTTCCATACAGATTTATTCTTATACTATATAAGTACAGTATAAGAGTTGTTATTTGGCAGTAGAAATTATATTTTATTATAATGTAATATTAAAATTACAAACACACTTAACTATAAGGCATAAAGGAGCTCGTATAAGAGTTAAATAACGCCTATGCTGTAAGAGTAAAATCATGTTTTATAAAATTTATGTATTTTTGTTATTTCTTTATGACAAGGCACTATTTTTCCATACTGATTTATTCTTACACTATATAAATACAGTATAAGAGTTGATATTTGGCAGTAGATGTTAAATTTTTGCGCAAAGTTATAGCCTACGACTTTATATTGTAATATAAAAAATACAAAACACACTAAACTTTAGGGTGTAAATAACTCGTATAAGAGTTTAATAAAGTCTATGCTGTTAGAGTAATATAGTTTTTAACATACTCTATAAAATGTCTGTATTTGTAGTATTTCAGTATTGCAAGATACTGTTTTTCAAAATGTGTTACTCTTATACTATATATGTACAATATAAGAGTTGTTATTTGGCGGTAGGTGTTATATTATCGACAATGTTATAACATACGGCTTTATATTGTTATATAAAAAATACAAAATGCACTTAATTATAAGGCATAAACACCCGTATAAGAGTTTAATATTGCCAATGCTGTTACAGTAAAATAACTTTTATAAAATTTATGTATTTTTAGTTTTTTTATTATGACAAGACACTGTTTATCCATACTGTTTTATTCTTATACTATATAAATACAGTATAAGAGTATATTTTTTGCAAAGTTATAGCACACAACTTCATATTGTAATATAAAAAATACAAAACATACTTAACTACAAGACATAAAGAACTCGTATAAGAGTTTAATAACGCCTATGATGTTAGAGTAATATAATTTTTAACACACTGTCATTTTTTATTTAGTGTATTAGTGCAACAATTTCAAGCAATCACCGAAGCATTTAAAGTGTTTAAAAGTTAAAGTAAATACAGCGAAGCAGCAGAGTGATTGACTATTGTGTGTATAAGATTTGTATATAAGTTATGAGTTAACAAATTATTGCTACTGTATGTGTTGAAATATCAGCCGTTGCCATTAAGTAAAGTTAAATAGGAAATTACAAAATATGTCGTACAAAAATTCGTGTATAACGCTTGTATAAGAGTTATGTCGAACAGGAGTACCGCAATAAACAGACAATTCTTGTATTTATTTCATTTATTTGTTAAAAAAACTAACATTGTCGTTATATATCTTCGACATAGTATGTGTATAAGAGTTTAAAACTATCTCATATGGAAATAAAAGCTAACGAATCTACTGAAATAAAGGTTTTATTGAATGTAAACATGTTCAGTACAGTACAGTTCATTATTTGTGTAAAACGAGTAAAACAAGTTGTACAAGTTTTAATAGTCATACTTGTATAAGTAAAATGTTTCTCATTTAAAAAGCTTGTATAAGAGTAATGTGAAACAAGTGTACGGCAATAAACAGCAGTTTTTTGTATTTATTTCCTTAAATTGTTGAAAAACTAACATTGTCGTAATAGATCTTGAGCATAGTAAGTGTATAAGAGTTTAAATGTATCTTATATGCAAATATAAACTATTACTGCAATTTCCCTTTAAATAACGAGTTTGTCCCGTATACTATTCTATTCATAGTTTGTATAACAGATAAAACGATTTGTATAAGAGTTATAAGTCAAATTTTTAATAAGTGGGCTGCAATTAACTAAATTATAGCAAGGTAAGAGTGTATAAGAGTTTTAGTACGGTTTATACATATATATTTATAATGTTATACCTGCTATTTCCCTTTAAATAACAGGTTTGTGGTTGTTTTGGCAAAATATAACATTGCCATATTAAGTCTCTAACATACAAAATGTATAAGATTTTAAGGTCCATAAAACCTAATGAAATACTTGTACTTTTCCTTAAAATAATGATTGCGTTGCATGTTATACCATTTATTAGCTGTTTGTACTATGTATAACAGTTCATATGAGTTGTATAAGAGTTATTAATTAATTTCTAAATAGTGTTCTGCAATAAAAAATCTTTATTTTTGGTGTATTTATTTGTGTTTCCTTCATAAGTTTGGAAAATGTAATGTAATATTGTGTCTTTAACAAACAAAGTGTATAAGAGTTTTAACACATTTATAAGCTAACGAAATCATTGTAATTTGCCTTAAGTTATTAGGTTTGTTGGTTATTATAACATATATATGCTATTCATACTATGTAATACAGTTCATATGAACTGTATAAGAGTTATAAGCCACACATATGATAAGTAAAGTGTAATTAACATTTTGGAGATGATTTTATTTTGTTTTTCCTATATTTGTTGGAAATTATAAGTTGCCATAACATAACTTGAACATACAAATGGTATAAGAGTTTTCTTACGATAATAAACGTTTACAAAATAATAGTCATTTGTTTCAAAATACTGGTTTTGTTTGATGTGATATCATATATTAACTTTTCATACTATGTATAACAGTTTAAACGAGTTGTATAAGAGTATTAGGCCAATCTCTTAAAATCCTTTAGAACGCATTAAATAAACTCATTAAAAGCGAAAACCAAGAGCTGTTCCAACCCCAAAGTGACCAGGGTTGTGTTATAGCTCTTAAAAAAAAAAACCTGGTAGCAAAGAGAGTAGGATTAGTGACACTCACATAAAATCTGTTGCATATTTCATTAAGAGACTAAAGAAAATAAAAACAAACGTACTGAGAGAGTAAATTAAAAACAGACACCAGACGATAACTGTTGAATATTTTATAAAGTATAAGGGAAAATGGAAAATAAAAGAAATTCATAAGTTAACACAAAGAATGCTAAATATTTTGAAAACGAATAATGGCAATTGCCCATCTGACAATTTTAAATATATTTTTTTTTTAAATTCAAGACAATATAAATATTTATCTTTTTGTAAATTTTGAGAAAAATATAAAAAAAATGTATTTATTATATACGACAAAGTGATGCAATACAACAAAAACATTGCACCCACTACCTCCACAATTTGTTGCATAGTCCTTTGTTTCCACACAAAAAAAAAAAACTTACGTCATCAGCACATAGAAAGAAAAACATAAAATCAATTAGGGAAGTGAAGACCAACACCCGGTTCCTGGTAACTTTCACTGAATATACGATATTCCTTTTGTTTGTTGATGAAATTGATTTTAGAGCTTCGTTGAGCGGTTGCAAAGGACCTGCGCAGTAGTAACAGGATAATACTCTGTCTTAACTCTTAACAAATCTCTTAACTCTCACATCTATATATACTACTATACTCTCATTTCCATAGCCTTCTAGTGCTCTCTTCTATTTTCTGTTTTTCCTAAAGTTGTCTCTCTGCTGAGTTTCCCCATTTCTATCATTTCCTAGTAACCCTTATCCAAAATGCTATACAAGTACAACAACAAAAAACGGAAATTGCAACAAGTAGTTTTCAAAAACACCGACAAAGATTTTTATCTTTTTTGTTATAAATTGCGGTAAAGAAGACGACGACGACGACGATGAACTGCTTGAACAACAATAATAATGGCAATGACTGGCGGAATTGGTGTAGGTTGTGTGGGTCTAAAAAGTTGCCATTCTGTGGCTGTATGGGAAGTAAAGTTAGGCATAAACTTTTTCGAATGAAAAAAAGTAATGGGAGCGACATAAAGCGAACCAATTTCAACTGTAGAGGGTCTGAGAATAATGAGGATATATGTAGCTGTATATAAATGAGACAAAGTTTATGCCAAGATTTAAATAGAGATAGTCAAAACTTATATGAGAACCTTAATTTTTACACAATGAATACTACAAGAGTTTCATTTTGAAGGACAGATACGACGATGTGACTTTAAAAATAGTTGTCAAACAAAAAAAAATAAAATGCTTTAAAATCAAAAACTTATTAACTTAGAAATGGTTTTAACTATAAAGTCATCAGCCACTAATTCCAATGGATTGTTCATAAATAGACTACAAAAGAATTTTGTTATTTTCATACCATAACTTTAATTTGAAATAAGGCGTTATTGGGCAATTCCATTGTGACGGGTGTGACCATGATACTCGCAATTTTCGTTTTTTTTCGAAATTATAAAATATATTATTAAAACAAAGTCTGCGATTTCTAAGAAATCGGTGACGGGTGTGACCGTGAGACTCGCAATTTTCGTTGTTATTCAAAAATTTATTGTTAACAACAAAGTCTTCGATTACTAACAATGTCAATTTAAAAACGTTTTATAACTTGCAGGAACACAAAGAACATGATATCTGCTCAAAATGGCCATAAGAAGACTGCTACGGGTGTTACCTTAGAAATTTAAGACTTAAAGGAATACGACTTTTAGGTTGTATTCTGTTAAAAATTTCCGTATAACGCTCACAATTATTTTGATGCAGATAATTGTTAAAGATTGATTTATTTATTGATTTATTTTCAAAAAAAACAATTTTTTTCCATTAAATAATCATTATAGAAAATGAGACGGGTGTGACCTCTTTATGCGACGGGTGTGACCTAGTATTAAAACTCGAAAAATCTGAAGAAATTATAATTTATGTTGACTTCAATAATAAACCAATGTAAATTTAAAACATAAGAAATAACTTATTGTAATTTAATTAAATCTGTACATCAACCATACGCAGAGACTGCATCAGCTCTTGTAAAGCTATTATTTTTGATGAACTAAGAGAAAACCAACTTTAATGGATGCAGCGAAATAATACTCCCAATTTTTCATCCTTTTTCTGTTGTCTGCACTTTTGTCTTCTTAGTTCTGATTTTTATCCATTATCATTTTCCTAGTGTCTTGTCTTTTTCTCTCTCTCTCCCTATATATAAATGCAATTCACATTTTGTCTTTATTTCCCTCAAATTTCCTTCATTTTGACGTTCATTGAAAAAAATTGCACTCTATCTTGAGAATGACGGGTGTGACCAAATATTTTCCTAATAAAATACTCGAATATTAAAATGGACGGCCACAAATGTTCACTATATTATTATTAATTGTTCTTACTTTGTCATTGTTGGAAAGTATTAAGGTTTTATAGTATAAAGTGATAATATTATTAAACATGTTTAATATTTGTTGTGACGGGTGTGACCGAAATTTTTAATATTTCTATTAACTCGGAAAACTTTTATCTTAAAACTTACTACGTTGAATCTTTACTAAAAGCGTTTGGTTTTTTCAAAGATAACATTTATAATTCTTTAAGAGAAAGTGAAATTTAAGAAAACCTCAAAGAAAGTTCAAACATATAAGGAAGGAAAGCAGAGTTCAAAGTTTTGGAAAAATAATAAAAGTAAAAAAAATTTAAATTATTTTATTTTTCCATAATTGTCAGTCTCTTGTAGACATCCTTTGACCAATTTTTAGGTAAGAGACCAGAGACAAGAGACCATAAAAGCCGGTCTCTTATAGCATCTAATACTTTCTGCCGTATGGGACTGTTGAATGCAGCTTTGTAAGGTAAGTGTCGATCTGAATTTTTTGAGTATTTTCCAGGATTTGTCGTAGTGTAAATATTTGCTCAGTCGTGGATTTACCAGCTGTAAAGCCACACTAATAAGGTACATCCAGTTTGCTAGGATGGACTTTAGTCCTTCACATAATACACAAGACAGGACCTTGTATTTTGATAAAGCTATAAGAACCCACAAAATCCTCTCGTAATTTTCAAATTATTCAAATATCTTTTGTGTTAATCTTTAAATGAAACAGACAGCCAACATTGGTTGCAGCTCCTATTATTTTTTGCTGCTCCAACAGCAAATATTCTACATTTTTAATCATAACCCACCCACATCATCTGCCAGGCATGTGAAAAAGCATCATTAGCATCCCAAAATTGTAATGGCAGGGAGTAGATCATTAAAATAATTGAATATGAAAACAAACAACAACAACAAAACAATAACAAAAACATAAATAAAAATAAACAATTAACATTTGAATACAATTTGACAATTAAATTATAATTATAAATGTTATGTCGGCAAACCTCTAACACACAAGAGTTCATATGTTAAACAAGGATTTATACGCTCATTACAAATGTAGAGTAGTAGGGTGGCTGTTAAATGTGTGCAGAAACAAATAGGATTGGATTTAAATCTATGTAAATAAAAATGAACTGTCATGCATGTTGGTAAGCACATACCTTGAGAATATGTGAATAAATATTTTAAAATAAATATTTTTTTAAATGTTCGTAATAGTTAGAGCAAGATTTTTGAAAATGTTCTTTGGTCCATGCTCATTTCTGTGAACAATTTTGCAATACATTTAAAATTCCTATTACACCCTGCTACAATTAACAATTTTATTTTTCATACTTGATAAAGACCATATATACGGGAAACTAGTGAACTTATCCCTTTCGCATCATTAATAAAAATCTTTACCTCTGTAAAACCTTAACTCTTATCTATATTTAGAAGTTTTGACTTTGTAAGTTTTTAGAAAGAGGGTTTTGTGAGATAATAGAAATATTTTAATTTTCGGTCACACCCGTCACAATACAAATAAAAAAAGTTTACTATACATAATAAACGTCTGATACTTTCCGGCACTAACAGTTAGTAATATAGTGGCATTTTATGGATATTCCGCTTAATATTGGAGTATTTAGTTAAAGAAAATATATGGTCACACCCGTCACACCAAAACTACTGTGCTCAATGGATGCCAAAAATAGAAAGCGGCAAACAAAGGAAAGAACTTAAAAATAAATATTAACTGTATTTAGCTTATGAGAAAGAAAGGAATAGAAAAAGGAAAGATGTTGAAAAATAGATCAAAAGATCTAAATTAAAGCATTTTGAATATTTCTAAAATTGGTAGTTTCAAAACGAATTGCTGCTATTAAGCGACTCTTTTAAGACGATGTAATAGCAAAGCAATATAAATTAAAGTCAGTTGTCGTTTTATTTCTTCCTTATAAAATGCTAAAGGATAATTTTTGTATACATGAGGTTTCTAAAATGTGTAAAATAACATTTCCTTAACCACCCTAATGTATAGGTGTACATTTTTCGTTTTGTGTTATATAGATGTGGTTGGGAGTGGGCTCGATAAACTGATATCTATGTATGTGTGTGCGTATAACCATACATAGTTGCCTAAAATTTTATGCATTTTTATTTTGTTGTCTGCTCCGCACAGTGTTCTGCCTCATGGACATAAATCAGAAAAAAAAAATTTTTCTCATGTTATGAAAGTTATAGCGATCGATAGATACCAATAAATTATAAGGAAATTTTTTTATTTGACTCTTATAGACAGCGACAGAGGGCGCTAAAGTCAATGAAATTTATAAAAAAATATGTTTATATTAATTAAAAAATGCATTGTATTGCTTCAAGAAAGAAAACAAGTCCTAAAGATTTTTTTTTTTGTTTTGCGAAAGAGCTTAAAATTTGGATTTTTGTGTTTTACAGTATGTTCAGAACTTCAGAAAAAATAAAATTTATGTTGAAAGGTTAACTAAAATTATTTTTAATTGCTCGCTAAAAATATATATTTTCTAACAAATTTTAAAAATTATAAATGTTTGATGTAAATTTAAAAAAAAAGATCCAACAAAATTCAACATTATTTTATTTATAGTGTTGCTAAAAGATCAATGAAGAAATTCGAGCCTATTTTTTGCCACATCCTAAAAAAAAAACAAGAATTTTAAAAAAGTTCCAATATTTAACTTAAAATTTTATTAATTTAAGGTAATTCTGTATGGGAGGTACTAGTAGTCGTGCGCCGATATAGTCCATGTTTATTCCTGAGTCAAATTTTCTTAAGAGCACATTTTACGCAAAACATGATTGTATTCAGTGTACTTAGTTGTGGCAAAGGTTATGATTTTTTTGTCAGCAGTTAATAAAGGTGGCTAAATTTAAATGTTCTCCAGCTGTCCGTTTGAAAGTTATTGAAGAAATATTATTAATACAAAATTTGTATGGTTGGTACCAGAAGGATTGGGGAGTATATTTGACTCATTTACAGTCCCATAACTTCATTTTGGAAAATATTAATAGTGATAAATAAATAGGGCAAGGAATCTTATGCAAACACATATTTTATCTGGACCTCCTAAAATAGAAACGGTTAAGTTATGTTTACGAATCATAAAATTTACTTTAAAATGGCATTCAATCGTTTTTGCATATTTTGCATATTTTACGAAACATTGTGCTTTTGCTTATTTTTGCGCATATTTAAGGAATTTTTACATGGTTTTTATTGCAAAACTTTGTTTTTAGAAAACTTTAAAATGTAAAAAGCCTTTAACTTTTTGTGGGACAGCTTGCGGTAAAAGTTGCTTTATAATTTGTTATTTAATTATTTGATATTCCCCTGAAGTACAACAAGTTTTTACAAAATTTGCGCAAATTTTATTGTGGAATTTTATATAAAAAGACGATAAAATCTTTGCTTAAAGTCAATGGACAAATCCAACTAACAACTGCTTAATGCAGTCAAATATTTTAGCAAGATTTTCGAAAAAGTTGGCGAAGCAGGATAAAATTAATTTGATATGTACATATGCGAGTATAAAAAATGATTTTGTGTAAATTTTAGCTAAAATTCATGCAAATTTTATTTTTAATAAAAATTTTATAATTTTTTAATTGCATATTTTATGTGTTTTAGTACATATTATTAAATTTTATGCGCATATTTTGCATTTTTATTCAATACCGTTTTTTTTTCATAAAGATCAGATTATTAAGATTACTCGATTTATACTGCCCACCAGCCAGCCAGACGGACATGGCTCAATCGTCTTAAAAAGTTAAAAAACTAATTTGGTATGAAATTGAAGAAATATTATTAATACAAAATTTGTATGGTTGGTACCAGAAGGGTTGGGGAGTATATTTGACTCATTTACAGTCCCATAACATTCATTTTGGAAAATATTAATAGTGATAAATAGGGCAAGGAATCTTATGCAAACACATATTTTATCTGGACCTCCTAAAATAGAAACGGTTAAGTTATGTTTACGAATCATAAAATTTACTTTAAAATAGTATTCAATCGCTTTTGCATATTTTGCATATTTTACGAAAAATTTTGCTTTTGCTTATTTTTGCGCATATTTTAGGAATTTTTACATGGTTTTTATTGCAAAACTTTGTTTTTAGAAAACTTTAAAATGTAAAAAGCCTTTAACGTTTTGTGGGACAGCTTGCGGTAAAAGTTGCTTTATAATTTGTTACAAAGATATTCACCTGAAGTACAACATTTTTTTTACAAAATTTGCACAAATTTTATTGTGGAATTTTATATAAAAAGATATGCGCGAAAAAATCTTTGCTTAAAGTCAAAAGACAAATCCAATCTGCAACAACTGCTTAATGCAGTCAAATATTTTAGCAAAATTTTCGAAAAATTTGGCGAAGCAGTTAAAGAGCTCCAGGATTTGATATGTACATATGCGAGTATAAAAAATGATTTTGTGTAAATTTTTGCTAAAATTCATGCAAATTTTATTTTTAATAAAAATTTAATAATTTTTTAATTGCATATTATATGTGTTTTAGTACATATTATTGAATTTTATGCGCATATTATTGAATTTTATGTGCATATTATTGAATTTTATGCGCATATTTTGAATTTTTATTCAAATCCGTTTTTTCTTTCATAAAGATCAGATTATTAAGATTACTCGATTTATATAAAAAATGATTTTGTGTAAATTTTTGCTAAAATTCATGCAAATTGTATTTTTAATAAAAATTAAATAATTTTTTAATTGCATATTATATGTGGTTTAGTACATATTATTGAATTTTATGCGCATATTATTGAATTTTATGCGCATATTATTGAATTTTATGCGCATATTTTGAATTTTTATTCAAATCCGTTTTTTTCTTTCATAGAGATCAGATTATTAAGATTACTCGATTTATATAAAAAATGATTTTGTGTAAATTTTTACTAAAAATCATGCAAGTTGTATTTTTAATAAAAATTAAATAATTTTTTAATTGCATATTATATGTGTTTTAGTACATATTATTGAATTTTAGCGCATATTTTGCATTTTTATTCAATTCCGTTTTTTTCTCATAAAGATCAGATTATTAAGATTACCCGATTTATACTGCCCACCAGACAGGCAGACGGACATGGCTCAATCGTCTTAAAAAGTTTAAAAACTAATTTGGTCTGAAATACTTGGAATCTAGCACTTCTCTTTCAATGCGTTATACTTTTTCGCGTATCACGAATACGAAAAATAAAAAAAATTATGTTCTGCGACCTTTAAACAAAATTGTTTCATTAAATAGCGTCTAATAAAATTTCAATACCCACTGGGCAATTTGTATGGGGGGTACCCATTGGGTCCAAAATTAAAATTTCGTCTGCATATTCCTATTCGCGTTGTCGATATCTATATGGGTAAGAAATTTTATCTCTTAAGCTCTAAAACAGCGATCGGCGAGAGCGCGCACTTGTGCAACATGAGCGAGAGAGCCACACATGTATTCTCACACACATTGAACGAAAACAAACAAACTGAATCAGTCTCGCTTAAGCATTCGTCCGACGCAGTTGTGTCGACGCTTGTTGTTAGCAAGACAATAAAAGAAATGAATTTTTTCGGTAAAAATGAGTTCTTATATGTTAATGTGCATTGCCACGCGCACAACAGTAATATTTCCTATATTATTATATTATAATTTTGTTCATAGTTATGAAAAAATCTTTACAACAATTTCCTTCACTACAGTGAGAGAGGGAAGAGAACAACTCACCAACACAAACCCATATTGTGGTTGTGTTAGTTGCCGATAGCTGCTCTAAAAAAAAGTTTTGCCACGCTCACTCCGCCAATTGGGTCAACAATTGAAATTTCGTCTGCATATTCACATTCGTGTTGTCGGTTACAATATGGGTATCAAATTTGATCTCTCTAGCTCTAATAAAAAGTTTTGCCACGCCCACTCCGCCCATTGGGTCAAAAATTAAAATTTCGTGTACATATTCATATTCGTGTTGTCAAGTAATATCCAGATATCAAATTTTATCTAGCTTTCTAGCTCTAAAATGCCACGCCCATTGGGTCCAAAATTAGAAACCTAGGGATCAAAGCCAGAAAAATACGTTTTGTATAATTTTGACCAATTATTTAATCTAAGTGTTAGTTTTGTTTAATATAGTTCCAGAACCCATCATACCCTTTGTATGGGAGATACCCGAAGCCGTGGCACTTAAGGGTCCAAACTTTTGAGATTTTCTTAATTTGGCTTGGTACCAAAAGTCACTAATATTGATATTGTTGCAACTACCCCTTCTATTTTTTGTCCCATCGAAGTATGGGTTGAAAACACCATGCCCCGCCCCCTGCCCCCCTTAGCAAAAGAAAAGTTTTTAACAAATAATTACTTTTAGTTGTTCAAAGTAGTTAACACAAATCATTCGAGTGTCTGGCTGTTTATTGTATGTACATATGTATATGTGTTGATGCAAATGTTTGTGGGTATATAATAGTTTTAATGTGTAGTCGCATTTGTGTAGGTGTGTGAAGTTGTATCACACATACTAGCAAATAATTCTGGTTTTATTTGCATTAATAATTTGTGGTTTCCTAAAACATAATATTTTGTAAATGAATGATTGTTGTTGTCGTATATCCTGTTACTATAACAATCGAGTGTGTGTCTGTGTGCGTGTTGGTACATGATGTGTCAATTATTATGATATGATTGCTGTTATAGCTGTTGCTTGCTAGTTTTTAATATAATTACATTACTATTTACTTCATTCAACAAATTTTGGCTTTCAATTCAATTCGATTTCAATATTCGCACCTACATAGATTATCATCTAATTGCATATGTTGCCGCCAACAGTGATGGGTGATAAAATTATGCATTGTTTAGATATTCCAAAATATTTTGTATCACTCTCTCTCTATCTCTCTCTCTCTCAACAGGTTGTATTCAAAATGAGAGCCTATTTCTATAAATGTAGCAATTTAATAAGAATTTGTAATCTTTTTAGATCTCTTTTGTAATTTTATGTTATGTTAGAATATTTTTTAAAAGGAAATACCTACAAAATATAATGAGGTTCGTTGAAAATTATAGAGAAATTGTTAAAGTCGTGCAAAATTATTTAATTTTTATTTTAAATAGACTATAGAATAATTTTGTTTCATTACTTCTTCGCCATGTATGTATTTGTATACTAGTGTCCTTTAAGGACTGCGAGCAATGTAAATTTCATATGCACTCACCTATAAACAATTACATTTGCTTGACAATAAACTGTGTAATTTTCAATTGCATATGTGTGTGTATGTATATGTGTACGATAGTAGAACACTATGTCACACATTATACAATTGATGCTGTTGTTAATCATAATGATTATCATGTTGCCGCTAAGGATAATGATGGCAATCATGATGCAGCAGCTGCTGCTACCGATGATGATGATGATGTAGCATTACGTGATAATGTTGTTGTAGTAATAACGGCAACATACATTATTGTTTACACTATTGTTGATACTGATGTTATTGATAATACTGTTGTTGTTGTTGTTGTTGTTGTTGTTGCTGCTGCTATTGATGATGATGATCATGATGTTATTCTTATTGTTGCTGTTGATGTAGCTGAGGTCAAACCGACAACCACATTACCAATAAATATCAACTTGTATCCTTTAATTAACTTATCTATTGCACACGTATTCATTGTAAAATGTTAAATGCAAATTTATGTTAGATAATGATGATGATGATTGGTTTTGTTGCCGTTTGTTATTGGGCAGCGGGGGGTGTTGGCTGCTGACAAAATCGTTTATTGTGTAAAGGCCAAAATCAAAAGTGTTAATAATATAATTAGATTTAGTTGAACAAAACATTGATGTATGTATGTAGTTGTGGTAGTTTCTATTGCAATTGTTTATTAAGTGGAAAATCATAGATATATATATATGTGGTTATATGGGAGACACAGTGGGGGGAAATGCGATTACAAGTTATTTTTAGGGGATAGAAAAAGAAAAATAAAGTATATTAAAGTCAATTTTGTATTAAAGTTATACAGTGCTGTCATCTGTGAAACCAACATAGATAAATTTTGTACAACATTTGCTTTTTTTAAATACTCGTTAGGCCGATACTCATATTCATTGCAGTTTTAAGATAACTCTATATTAATACAAATACAATGATGTGCGTTGGTAAACGCCTCACTTAAGAACGCTAAGACAGATTTGACTAATTGTTTTTTTTTTTTGTTTTAAATATTCGAATATTTGTCCACATCGACTTCTACGCCCACTTGGTCCAACATATGAAAATATTAATAATTTCCTTATAGATTTTGTTCTATAATGAACTATAAGGAAATTACCATAGGGTATATATTTTTTTTAATATTTGATCCAATTTGCGAAGTGGGCGTGACAAGTTTTTTTTTTTCGATGTAGAGAGATAAAATTTGATATACGAATAGTACTCGACACTTCAGGTTGAAATTTGCAGACGAAATCTTTGTTTTCAATCAGTGGGCGGTGGAGGCGTGGCAAAATTATATTTTAGCCCTAGATAGATAAATATTGATATCCTGATAGTACTCTGCAAAACAATTATGAATATGCAGATGAAATTGTAATTTTCGATCAATGGGCGGTGGAGGCGTGGTCAAATTATATTTTCACCCCAAAAAGATACAAATTAGTACACAGTTAGTACTTGGCAAATATACCGGTCCAAATATGCAGACGAAATTTTAATTTTCGATCAGTGGGCGGTGGAGGCGTGGCCAAACTATATTTTAGCCCTAGAGAGATACAATTTGGTATCCTGATAGTACTGTGCAAAAAAATTATGCATGTGCAGACGGCTTTCTAATTTTCGATCAGTGGACGGTAAAGGCGTGTATAAACTAAATTTTAGACCTAGAAAGATACAATTTGGTGCACAGATAGCATTCAGAACTCCAGGTTCAAATTAGCAAACAGCATTTTTATTTTCGCACAGTGGGTGGCCACAAATTGTATTTTAGTCCTAGAGAGATAACATTTGATATATGGGTATTTCCTGGCGTTGCGGACGCACGTTTTTTTTCTTATTATTTTGTAGTTTTCTCGAAAAGTTGAAATATTTTAAAGATTATGTTCATATTGAAAAATTTAGATTTTTGACAGTACCATAATGTTCTTTTAATGAAACTTTGCTTAAAATGTTGTATTCAAATGTATGACAAACACAAAGTGCGTTACGGACACACACAAATTTCCACAGAAACTTGAAGTGTCTACGAAAATTTGTGAAATTTTGCGAAATTTTTTACGGGAATAGTATATTCTTTTTTGTGGAATAAAGAAGACTTATTAAGGTTTTATAAACAACTTACTTCACATTTAAAATACTTTTACCTTTGATGGTACTTCAATCTAAATGTGCGTTGCGAACACACACACAAAGTTCTATCGTTAACACAGAGTGACAAAAAATTCAATACCTGGGAAATTATACTATTTTTCTGGTAGGTGCTACTGAGCAGTACGAGAATCTGTTTTTTTTTCAAATTTCGCAAAACCCCCAAAATCTTGAGTAACGGGTAAAAACCGGTTTTTCGAACTTTTACGCACTTATAAGCCAGTAGGGCAGGGCGGATAAATATGACCCGATTTTAAGTTTCTCAGCGGATTTGGAAAGAAGAGACTTTACAAGATGTTTATAATTTGTTTTGTTAAAGTTCAACAAATTCATGATCTAATTACAAAATCAAAAAGTTAAAAATATAGCAATTTTTTACTACGAAATCGTTTTATAATTTTTTTTAAATATTTTTAATTTTTTTAAATATTTTTTTAAAAATTTTTTTTTAATAATTTTAATAGTCATAATATTTTTAATATTATAAATATTTTTACTAATTGTTAAATTTTTAATTTTTTCAATACTTTTAATATTTTTATTTGTTTTAATATGTTATTATTTTTACTATTTTTAATATTTTCGATAGTCTTAATATTTTTAATATTTATAATATTTTGAATAGTTTTAAAATTTTAAATATTCGTAAAATTTTTAATATTTTTAGTTTTAATTTTTAAGTTTTTCTATATTTTTAATATATTTAATAATTTTTATTATTTTCAATACTTTTAATATTTTTATTATTTTAATTATTTTTAATATTTTTAATATTCTTACATTTTAAATTTATTCAATATTTTTAGTAATTTTAATAATTTCAGTTTATATTTTTAATTTTTTCTACATATTATTATTTTTTATCTTTTTATAATTTCCTATATTTTTATTATTATTTTTTAATACTTTTAATGTTGTGAACGTAATTTTTTAATATTTTAAATTTTTTGCAATATTTGTAATGTTGTGAGTTTATTTTAAATATTTTGATATTTTAATTATTTTGAATACCTTTATTGTCACAATATTTTTAATATGTTTAAAATTTTTAATATTTCCTTTTTTTTATTTTTTTTATCTATTTATTTTTATATTTTCTATATTTTTAAAAATTTTAATGTTTTTATTAGTTTTATTATTTTTAATAATTTTTTTGATTTTTAATCCTTTTTATATTAATTCTTTTTTGTATAATCCTTTTTATATATATATATATATTACAAACTTTTCAAAATAGTTAATATTATCAATATTTTTGTAAATTTGTAATATTATTATTATTATTTTTTATTTTTTATTTTTAATATTTTTGGATATTTTTTACTATAATAAATATTTTTGGATAGTTTGAATATTTTTAGTATATTTATTTTTTTATTTTTTTATTATTTTTTTACATTTTTAATATTTAATATTTTTAAAAATTTTATTATTTTACATTTGTTACTAACCAATATCATTTTTTACTAACCTTTAATAGTTTTTTATGTACATATGTATATCTTGTATGTTTTTCATATTTTATATATGTATTAAAATAATTTCTACACCTCTCCCCCACTGTGCGACATTAGACACGTACGTACGGTACGTACGTACCTGCGTACATACGCATTTACCCATCGCACACACATCACATAAATTATAGGTTTTAATTAAAATTCAAAATATATATCAACAATTAATTGATTTGCCAGCCTAAGAGCCCCTGAATACAGGTCGCTCGGTTATTGCTGTTGTTGTTTTTGCATTCACACACAATTAAATTTTTGGCTAAAAATCAAAAACAATAAATTTAATTTAGAAATTGATTTAAATGCATTTTTGGTATTTAACACACAAACACACACACACCCAAAAAAAAAACAGAATCCATTGGGCATGATAATGATGCACATTGAAAGAAATCATACAAGTTTAATTAATTTCGACATGATGTTAATAATAAAGCAAAAAAAAAAAAAGAATTCGCTTACCTGCGGAATTCTAAGAATTCTTAAAGAGAGATTATTTTAATTGCAGACCACCAACGAGGTTGATAAACGGATGATACTAGTAGAAGGGGCGGCATGGGGAGCAATAACAAAGGAGGCGGTGATGTTTATGTGTGGTAGAAAAAATTAATATAATAATATATAACAAATAGGAAAATAGTATAATGGCTGTAATGTAATAAATAACAAGTGATGGTATAAAATTTGCTTTTAATACATTTAAACAAATTTTAAAGAAAATTTGCATTTTAGAATGTAAATAAATGAATTTAAACGCAGTCGTACACGCATTATATCCTGCAAATGATTAATGTCTTGCTGATACATATGTTAAAGGCCATTAGTGATAAGCTAATAATGGCTATACTTTGACTCTTGACTATGTCACTGCTGCCTACTCATACATTCTCAAGAAGAAGAAAAGTTTTTCCTTTAGAAAGAAATTTCCACTAGCAAGAAAAGTGCTTCCTTTGGGAAGAAAAGAACGTCCTTTAAGAAGACCTTTAGAAAGAAAAATTGTAAACCTCTTTAACAATAATCGATGTATGAAAAGGCGGCAGTAACATATTAAACCCATATAGCTTATTACTAACGTTCGTAAACAATTGTAGCAGCAAGCCATCAATCATTTGTTGGAATTATGGAATATACAGTTCGTGCTATCATATCTAAATTCAGTTATCTACGTAAAAAATTTAAAATGAATTTCAACATTTCGTATTATTTACTAAAAGCTGTTATGGGTACAACTTTAACCTGCCTCAAATTTTATCCTCTTTAACTTCCTTAGGGTACCTTAAAATTCTCCTTAAGCCTGCAACATTTACTACAATTAATATGGGGTTTGGGGGTTGCATGCGTTATCCTAAGCTACTTTAGCGGCCACAAACTCCAACAGTCTTGCACATTTGCCCACACGACACACCATCACCAATGAATTTGCCTTCAGGCTAGACCACAAATGGACTTCTACACAACGAACATCCAACATCATGCTCACCCTAGCCGAACCGCCATTGGACTAATTTCAATTGACTTTTCTGGTGGCCCTAGATGAGGACAAGATGGACACAGCATGTTGCGCCGTTTACACCTGCAATCTATATCTGTGACAATATAAATCAATTTTAATTAACGTTCGAAGTGTACTTCTTATGTTGCACATGTAGCAACGGCAGAGAATTAAGGTGGTAATCACAGACGGTGGGGAGAGTAACAATATGTGTCATTGCAAGAGACGGCAGAGAATTAAGGCGGTAAGCACAGTCGGTGGGGAGACAATGTGTATCTTTCCAAGGGTAGTGATGATCACGGCGAGGCAGGCAGATAGAAATATTGGCATTATCTACTATGAGTTTGAGAGATTGAGGACAAAAGGCAAAATGCAATCATCATGTAAGGGGGAAACTAAAAGTTAAAGGCAGAATTTGGAGGGCATAAGTAGCCCATACTGACATGGAAACTCATGCGCCCCCTATAGTGCATTAATTGTACTAATATGAAGTCATATTCAATGATATATAGCAGTACGCAACAGACAGATACAAGGTGTAAGTTTTTTATTCAACCAATAAATATGGATATGAAATCACAGCAAAGGGTGCTGATGAGATAGTTTAACAACTATCGAAATAGCTTTTCGGGTGGGGAGAGTAACAATATGTATCATGGCAAGAGACGGCAGAGAATTAAGACGGTAAGCACAGTCGGTGGGGAGACAATGTGTATCTTTCTACTATGAGTTTGAGAGATTGAGGACAAAAGGCAAAATGCAATCATCATGTAAGGGGGAAACTAAAAGTTAAAGGCAGAATTTGGAGGGCATAAGTAGCCCATACTGACATGCAAACTCATGCGCCATCTATAGTGCATTAATTGTACTAATATGAAGTCATATTCAATGATATATAGCAGTACGCAACAGACAGATACAAAGTGTAAGTTTTTTGTTCAACCAATAAATATGGATATGGAATCACAGCAAAGGGTGCTGATAAAATAGTTTGACAACTATCGAAATAGCTTTTCGCCCAGCCAGCTGTCTTATAACCCATTTCACACAACTGTTGTAAAACAAACTCTATAGCAGAAAATATCTTTAACTAAGCGACAAAAACAAATTCAATTTTTTATATTTGTATCAACTTTAAGAAAACTTCCAGCTCCTACCCTCGTTTCGTTGCTGTTCGCTAATAAATGGCTTTGTCACGACTAGTGGCGCTATTGCTGCAGCAACCGCCATAGTGGTTTGCATTGTACCAGAATATCTGAAATGCTACAAAGAGGACCTTTTTCAATTGCTACTCTCTTTCTCTATGCAAGGACCAAATAATCCTATGTATCCTACGTACGGTGAAAGGCGTCTACAACACAACAACAAATGTATACGTGTGTGTGCAAATACATTGACACTAAATTCAATAGCAACTATACGTCTACCATGTCATTTAAAGCAGTATAAATGATTGCCGATGTTTTGGGCTGGGGGCGCAAAATAATGCCTTCAAACTAATTAAAAGCTTTAAAAAAATGAAATCAATAACCAATAAAAAAATGCTTGCCGAGTCAACTTTATATGGGAAATATGTGTGTTAAGGATAACACCCTCCTCTATTTTTAAAATTAACTTAAAATGTACACAACATTGAATAGACATACAAGTTATTCCTTATCCAAAGTAAATAATAATTCAATTAGTTTTGTTGATATACTTACCAAGACACACACACACACACAAAAACGCAAGGATTACAATGACCACTGAACGTGGCACGAACGTGATATTCCAATTCATTTTTAATTTGACAAATTTAAATGTAAAAGCTTACCTGTAAAAAAACAGAGAGAAGGCAAAAAGAGGAAATAAATATATGCACGCACACAAAATATATGTTTGGATTATTATAGATTTTTCTGTTGTTCAGCTATTCTATGTATTTGAGTATTTGACAAAAGAAAAAAAAAACACGGCGGAATTGCAAACAGGTAATCAAGTTAAAAATAAATAACAATAATAATAATAACAATAATTTAATTAAATGAAATTACAAATACACAATGCAATGTAAATGTACAGAGTACATGTGCAAACTATCCGTATGTACATACCATTCGTACAGAATTAATTGAGGTCATTGTGATATGCAAATACGGTTGGTGGCAACGAATATGCAACAATAAAAAAAACTATGCGAATAATATAATACAGCATTTCCGAGCAATTTTAATAAACTCACTATATAAACAAATCGAAAAACAACAACCAACCAACAACATTACCAACAATGAGGTCCTTTGGCAAATATGATGCCACACACACGCACACATACACAGTATGTAAATATATTGAATCCTGACACCAAAAGTCATATCAATGAACCGTGAGAGTGAATGAATGGACGCACATAAATAATTTGATGTTCGCAAAAGGGGTAAAAAAAAGAAAAACCAACAACAACAACAAAACTACAACAACTGGGCAACACCTCACAGAATATATTACCGGCACAATATTTCATTTATCTCGCAGGTGAAAAAAAAACGACAAGAGACCAAACAGCGGACAAATAGATTACAGAAGAGGCAAAGCCAATGGAGATGTTGGGAAAAAAAATCGAGTTTTAGTCGAAAAAAAATATGTCCGCACACAAAATACACGGAAAATAATTATTTTATGTTCATATTTTCAAAATTTTAAATAGCTTCGGAATCTGGGAGAAAAAAGGTATATTCCATAACATATAACAGGTATATTCCCACAGAATTAAAAATACAAGAAAAACAAAAAATATGTCAGAAGAAGTAGGCGAAAGCATTAAAAAATGAAGAAGAAGGTGCAATTAAACATGCAGACGAAATAATAATTTTTGATCAGTGGACGTGTCAAAACTTTATTTTAGTCACCTTCGTGCCAGTGCGAGATGTGTGCCAATATCCCGCCTTAAAAATAACAAAGCGGCTGGAACCGATGAGGAGGAGCTAAATAGAAGTATGCATCAGCTCATGGCTAGAGGAGAATATGCCCGTGGATTTGAGTCTCAGTCTGTTATGTCCCACATGGGTATATAGAAAGTGTCAACCGTGATCGACAAATTAAAAGTTGTCAAAAAAAGTTTTTCTGACTTGTATAAGTAAAGACAAATACTTAAATTTTATTAAATTAAAATTCCAAGTCCACTCTTATGATAAAATTGTATTTACAACAATAAATAGCACCAATAATAGTAAAACGTTTGAAGTTAGCAGCAACATGTTGATTTTATTTTATTGGCGTTCTAATGTAACATTCGTGAACAACAATTAGTGGCATATAAACTTTTTAATATTCCCTAATTTCGCAAATAAAACAATGGCTTAAGCAAACATTTTTTGAAGCATTTCACAGCTATGGGATTTTTTGTCACGAATCAACGTCAGTAACATAACGTAGGTCTTTACTACCTCGCGGTAAAAAACCAGAGGAACAAATTTGCCCAACAAAAATATATTTTTAAAGCGCTATTGGTCTATTTTATGAAATAATTAAGTGCATATACTAAATCTTAAACAACACGCAGACTTTTGAAATTTCAAGAACTAATATAAAACGCATATCTATTTCGTGTAGCATAACGTAGGCCTGTGTTTTGTTAATATCTTGGATTGTAGTTTTTTAAGTATGATGCATTTTTTACAAAATGTAGAGCTAGTAGGGAGCTATTCCAATTATATTATAAAATACATAAAAGTTTAACTTTTATGTGTTTTTTTTCCAATAGAATCGTACGATCGTTACATTCGTAAGGCTGGAATTACCCATATACAAGAAAGTAGATCGTAGTGAATGGAAGAACTGCCGTGAAATAAGCTTATTACCAATTGCGAGCTAAGTCCTTTCGAGCATATTGTGTGAACGTCTAAAGCTAATTGTAGAGAAACATATTGGACCATATTAGATCAAATATTCACCTTAAGTAAAATCCTGGAAAAAACTCACGAAAACCAATTTGACACCTACCACATCTTTGTCGACGACATATGGTTATGGAGAAGGTAATGAGAAAGGTTGGTGTCAACATCGTCTGGCACCATATTACACAAGAGCCACATGATACTAGCCTAGCCGATGATAAAGACATCATTGGCTGAAATCTGCGGGATGTTACTATAGTTTTCTCGTTACTAGAAAAGGAGTCAGCAAAAATGTGTTTAGCCGTTAACGAGGACAAAATAAAAATAATAAATTCGACGAACAAAGAGTCCTATCGATGGGGACGCACAGTGAACGTAGAAAATTATTGTTTTGTTCTGATCTTCAGTAGTGCTCGCCAATAGATTATTTTACGTACTGCAGCAGCACTTTAGTAACACCACATTATCTCGGGATAAGGTGCTATATACCTGGTGCTACAACAGATGCTAATATTACCCGTTCTGTTGTATGCTGCCGAATCGTGGGTGCCTACAACAATGGACATACCAAACCTGGGAATATTCGAGAGAAAAGTACTCCGAAAAATATATGGACCTATCTGTGTCGAAGGCGGATGAACCATGAGCTTTATGAGCTTTACCACGACGTCGACGTAGCCAAAAATGCCAGAACCAACGACTACGATGGCTGGGACATGTTGCCAGAATGGATATAAATGATCTAGCGAGAAAGATGTTTGAAGCCAAACCTGAAGGACGGCGTAAAGCAGGGAGACCAAGGAAGGAGCAAGTGGTTAGCGACGTGCCACCATCCGGTAGGACTAACAGGAGAACGCACGCAAAAGACCGAAGCGTGTGGAATTCTTTAATACTTCAGGCCTCAATTATATGAACAACGTTCCTAAGTTGTAATGGACCACTTAAGTAAGTGATATATTTAATACTTTTTATTTTTTTAATATTTTCAATATTTTTCGTATTTTTTTAATATTTTCCGTAATTTCGTATTTCTAATTTTTTTTAACGTTTTTAATATTTTAAATATTACGAATATTTTGAAATTTAATACATTTTTAGTATTTTTAACATTTGTACTATTTTTTAATATTTTCAATATTTTTCGTATTTTTTATATTTATTATTTGTAACATTTTTCGTATTTTTTATATTTTTAGTATTTATAAAATTTTTAATATTTGTAGTATTTGTAATATTTATAATATTTCAAATATTTCTTTTATTTTTAATGTTTTTAATATTTTAAATAATATTTTTGATACTTTCAATATTGTTAATAATTTTAACATTATTAAAACTTTATATATTTTTAAAAATTTTAATATTTTTAATATTTTAAACCTTTGTTGCCAAAAACAATTTTATGCAATTTTGTCCGATGGACAAAGCATAGACAAGAGCTTGTGTGTATTATGTTGACGTGTGGTCTTCGTTGATACCATTTTCGCACCGGTATGTGTGAGCTTCACATTGATTGCTTGAAGCTTATAACACTTAAGGTTGTGATAATGAGTGGAGAAGTCACAGCAAACGGCACTGAAGATGATGGTTTGGCAACCATCGAAATAGTTATCTGCCCTGCCAGCTGTCAACATAATACATTGCATACAACTCTTGTAAAACAAATTCTATTAGCGAAATTTGTATATTTTTATATTTTAATATTTTAATATTTTAATATTTTTATATTTTTTTATTTTTATGTTTTTATATTTTTATATGTTTATATTTTTATATTTTTATATTTTTATATTTTTATATTTTTATATTTTTATATTTTTATATTTTTATATTTTTATATTTTTATATTTTTATATTTTTATATTTTTATATTTTTATATGTTTATATTTTTATATTTTTATGTTTTTAAATTTTTATTTTTTTACATTTTTATATATTTATATTTTTATGTTTTTATATTTTTAAATTTTTATATTTTTATATTTTTATATTTTTTATTTTTTTTACATTTTTATTTTTTTACATTTTTATATTTCTTTGTAACCCCCATTTCTCTTAGTGTCTCCAGCATCATCATGATCTCTCGCTCTGCCGTTAATGTGACTGTAAAAAAGTAAACATTGTTTGACAAAAACACCTCTACCCTGTAACAAAAAACCTTGGTATCAACCTCTGTACATGATTTGGGTGGGTGTTGAACATGTTGTAATTCTCGTTCAATTGCTGTGAACATGGCTTTTATGTCATTTCGCTCATGGGGGTTGGTGGGGGTCAAGTCAATAAGACATTTGATAATGTTTTAATTTCAATGCTAGAGGAAGCGCTACATGACAACATTTGATAGCTACTATTGGTTAAATAAATGAAGTGATATCCTTCATTTGACTTATCCTAGAGCAGAAGGACCTAAAGAGATTCTTTGGTTGTAGGGATTTCATTTTGTTACTTCTTGTTGGTGTAGAGTGTTTCATGAGTCGTCTTCTCTCTCTCCCACTGGTTCATTTCGCTAGAAAGAAATGTTATCCCAAAGAGCACAAAACCATAATGAAGCCAATATAGACAACAAAAAGGCGTCAATAATGAATGTTGTAAATGTTAACCAATGGAGCGAAACTACGAAGGACATCAATTTATGCCATGACATGGAAGTAATTTAAAATGAAATTCAAACTGAAGCCAACGGATGGGACAGTAAGGCATGATATTAAATGGGGCAGCAGAAAGGTTATTTGTTTTTTTTTTAATTTTTATTATGTTATATATTTATATTTTTATAATATTCATAATTATGTACTTTAATATTTATATATTTTTATATTTATAAATTTTTATATTTTTGTACATTGTTTATTTAAATATTTTTATATTTATATTTTCATTTTGTTTTATATTCTCAAAAGTGTCTATTTCATCACCAGGATGATTCCTACTACTGCAATAACAATCATAGTATTACTATCATCGGTCTCTAGACTTCACCCACAAGTGGCATCACAAACTCACCTAAAGTTTAGTTAACAACTGAGTAAAACTCGTAAACAACAACAACAACAACAACATCAAGGAAAAGTTAAGGCAACACTTTAGCATCATGACTTTTGCTCTCCTCCCCCATATGACTCAAAGCTATGAAAGTCTGGCAAAGTGAGTGCGTGCGTAAGTGTCGGTCTGTGTGTCGGCTTGTATTAGTAATAAAGCAGCATAACGATAAAGTTTTTAATTTAAAATACAATTTAATTTAACTTTGATATGCTCCAGTGGGGTAACGTATCGCTGTCGGTAATAGGGAAGTCAAAAGTCAAAGGGCATAGTAAAACTTTCTAGATTATGTGGGGAAAAAAATTCATATTTTTGATTGTCGTGGGAAATTTTTGGGAATCACGTAAGCTTGATTTTGAAGGGTAGTGAACTTACAACATCATAATACGAGTGAAAAATGTAGTGAAACCCAAATTGTATTAAAAAAAAATTGGGAGTCGTCAACAAGGTTCTGGTAAGATTACACAGTACAACACACGATTTTGGGACTCAATTCTGAGAACTGCACGTGAAAGTATCCCCAAAAAGAAGAAGTTCTGCATTATTCGTTTTGTCACGTTACATGCCATAATGACTTAATATCTAAGTAAGTATCATATGGGGGAATTCGTCACGTCAAAAAAGAATATAAAAAACACAGAATTTAAAGAAAAATAAATAAAATGATTTCCAATAAAAAAAAAAATAGATAACTGGAAAAATATATTTCAAACACATAAAAAAAACACAAATTAATAACTGTTAAATTTATTATTAAAATAATAAATTTTTAAGTATAAAGAATTTTTTTTTTTACTTCTTATAAACTTCAATATAACCATTATACTGTTTTGTACCTCCATTATAATATATTTTTTTAACCCTTCAACTACAACAACTTGCAAAAAATGCATTGCTCATTCATTTACTATCTCGCCCGTTCTTTACCCGGACTCCCACACACAAAATCTCTTCTATATGACGCACACGCACAATTTCTCTGAACACAAACTAAGCTTCTGCCACAAACTTCACAAACATCATCATCACCATGACTTTGGTATGAATTTTAGGTGCTTTTATATATTTGTTTGTTTTTATTTCAGTATTTTTGTATTTTGTTTCGGTTTCTGTTTTCACAAAGTTTTTGTTGAAATCAGAGAAAATATTCTGAACACAAAGTGAACTCTAACTAAATTTGCAATGCTTCTTGTGGTAGACAAAATAGCAATAATAGCACAGAAACTTTGGATGGAGTAACTCTAGAGTTCAAATTGAGTTAACTTGGAATTTGAAATGATATCAACGAAAATAGTGAAGAGAAATACACAACAAAAAAAAAAACAACTGATAAACAATACTGGAGATTTTACAAAAATAATAATAAAACAATATAAATAAAAAATTTACGAAGAAATTTAAGGTCCTTTGAAAAGGAAGCAGAGTATTAAAGACATTTTAATAATTTAATATATTTATTTTTATATTTTTATATTTTCATATTTTTATATTTTTATATTTTTATATTTTTATATTTTTATATTTTTATATTTTTATATTTTTATATTTTTATATTTTTATATTTTTATATTTTTATATTTTTATATTTTTATATTTTTGTATTTTTATATTTTTATATTTTTATATTTTAATATTTTAATATTTTTATATTTTAATATTTTTATCTTTATATATTTTTATATTTTTATATTTTTATTATTTTTTGATATATTTATATTTTTATATTGATATATTTTTATATTTTTATATTTGTATATTTTTATATTTTTGTATTTTTATGTTTTTATATATTTATATTTTTATTATTTGATATTTTTATATTCTTATATTTTTATTTTTACCCACGCCTCTTTCCCCCCCAGATACCGCGCGAGCTGGGGTCCATTTAAGCTGAACATGACGGTGGTCTCGGCCACAAGTCACTTCAGCACTTCATGTTAAAGTGTTAATTTTTTTTTTTTGTTTTGAATTGAATTGAATTATATTGAATTGATTTGAATTAAATTGAAGTGAATTATATTGAATTGAATTGAATTAATAATATAAGAGTTATAATTGTTCATTTCCACATATCACTGTTTTACGACGTGGGGCGTAACATCAGCCCAAAAACATCCTCATAATCCGGCATGTTCCCAAGGCAATGGCTTTCGACATTTCATGTAAAAGAGATGAAAGTCCCAATTCGTCGAGATGTTGCGTAACAGAATTTACCACAATACCAGTACTCGATATTACAATTGGGATAGTCTGCACAGTTGTTAGATGTTCTCTTTGCTTTATTTCAAACGCTAGATCTGCATATTTGGATATTTTTTCCCAAATGGTTCGATTCACGTTATCCGAAAGTGGAACTGCGACAGCTATAACGTATCCAACCTTTCTGCATTTATCTATCCAAATTATGTCTGGTCTGTTGGCGTTAATTGTCCGATCTGTTGACATTGATCGGTCCCAATACAGTTTGAAGTTTCTCGTCATTAGCACTACCTCCGGTTCATATCTGAAATATGGAAGTTTTCCCCCCAAGAAACCACTTCTAATCGCAAGGTTTTGGTGGATTATTTTCGCCACGTCGTTATGTTTTTTGAGGTATGCCGTACTCGCCATTATCGAACAACCATTGATGATGTGTTCCGTAGTCTCCGCAGCCTGACCACATCGCCGGCAACGGTTATCAATGTCTTCATGCAGGATAACTCGGCGGAAATGCTTGGTGTGCATTATCCCATCCTGTATGGCTATTAAAAATCCTTCCGTTTCCGGAAACAGTTGTCCGTATTGGAAACATATAGTGGAGGCATGTTTATCCACATTTTCGAGGTCCAGTTGGTGTGGAAATTTGCCATGTATGGCCTTATGCTTCCATTGCTCCACTATATCGGCATCACTAGTTACATTTTCCAGGGGTGCAAAAATAGGTGTTGATAGTTTAAGTGGGGTGTGGTTTGCGTCCAGATTTACCAGGATGGAGTATCGGTCAATCTCCGATGCAGTTTCATAGAAAAATTCCCGGAGATTGTGAATCTGGCAATAATTTTGGTTTTTAATGTTAACCACACCCTGTCCGCCCAGATTACGTGGCAACATTACTCTTTCGATAGAAGCCTGTGGGTGGTGTTGTCTATACCTCGTTAGTGTTGTTCTTATTTTTCTCTGAGCTGAATTCAATTCCGTGTCGCTCCACGCTATTATCCCGAATGAGTGAGTAAGTATTGGGATGGCATAGGTATTAATTGCCTTAATCATATTCATTGAATTCAGCTTAGTTGCACATAGACTTCTTATTCTTGCTTCGAATCGCATTTTTAAAGCTTCCCTTATACTTGTATGGTGGATTCCTCTCATTTCCTCCACTCCCAGGTACTTATAGGTTTGGTCACACTGCAGCATTTCTATAGTACCATCATGGAGGGTAAACCCTTGTGAATGAACTACTTGTCCTCTTATCATTTCAATAGATTTACACTTATCGAATCCAAATTCCATGCATATATCTCTGCTGAATGATTCGACCATGCGTACCAGATTTAAGAGGTGATATTTCGATCGAGCAAACAATTTTAGGTCATCCATATATAGAAGGTGGGTGACTGCGGACTGTCGCTGTTGATATTTTATGCGATATCCATTAGGGGAGTTGTTCAATGCTGTGCTCAGAGGTGAAAGGCTTAGACAAAACCACAACGGGCTAAATGTATCTCCCTGGAAAATCCCTCTTTTAATTTTAATTTCCCTGGTAGTTATCCCGTTAAGAATGATTTTCGTCCTCCATGTGGGCATAATCCTTTCGAAAAAAGAAACTATTTTTTCGTCCACTCCGTTGTTCTTGAGTGTTTCTATAATCAATATAAGCAACACTTAAGTTTCGTTGGTGGCAAATAGAATTTCTTGTGATTATAGCATCGATTGTAACCAATTCCTTGCAGCCTCTTGAATTTCTTGCACATCCCCTTTGCTCTAATGGTAGTAAGTTGTTTGTAGTACAATGGTGGTAAATTTTATCAGATATGATACTAGTTAGTAGTTTATACAGAGTTGGTAAACAAGTAATAGGGCGATAGTTTTCAGGGTTATCTGTATCACCGTTTTTATGCAGAAGATAAGTTCTGCCAGCTGTTAGAAAAGATGGAATTACCGCTTCCCCACTCAATATCTTATTCAGATGTAATACCAGATATGGGTGAGTACTAGTAAGATGTTTCAGCCAATAATTTTGTATTCCGTCAACTCCCGGTGCTTTCCAATTTTTCGTTTTGCGTAAAGCCAGTTGCAGGTCCGATTCAGTAATGGAACTAGAATGCATACGTTCTGGTTGCATCGCTTCAGTCCATATTGGGTTTTCGGTGTATGTAGGGTCTGATTCCCACAATCCTCCCCAAAACGATTCTAAATCTTCCTGACCCGGAGTCGGTAAGTTGTTGGCCTGGTCTTGGTTTTCTTTCTTAAGTTCGCGATAAAATTTGCGCTGGTTAACCGTAAAAAGTCGATTCTCATCTTGTCTAATCTTGCTTGTCAGGTATCGTCGTAGTCTACTACTAACTGCCTGTAGTATCTGCGTTTTACGGTCAATTAAATCATCGAGGGTTCTGGGTGTTAATACATCCATAGCTTCTGATCCTAGCATACGACTGACCATTCGAATTAGATGTTGTGAACGGACCCCTCGTTTGTACTGAGTCAGTCGTCCAATTTCCGCTCGCAGTCTGGTCTTTCTGCTTTCAAGGCGTCTTTGCCAAGGCGGTTTGTTGCATCTGCTCCGATTGCCACTATGGGCCACTCCGATTCTCACGCCACACATTTTGCACACAGTTAATGCTGCACAATATATTGCGCTGTGAACAGATTCAAAGGCATCATGTTCGCTTAGGAGATTATCCAAGATGTTATTAATATAAACCAAGTAGTTTTTTGCCTTTCCATTAATCTGGATTTTCGGTATTTGGGGTCTACAAATGGGATCCAGCATTCCATATTCTAAAATGGTTTCCTCGAATTTGTCCAGAATTGTTTGGAATTGTATGTCATCTTGACGATTTAAGGATCCTGTAACTTGGACATCGTTGACTACTGGTTGGTCCTGAATTTCTGCTTGGTGGGACAATGAATCACTATTTTGGGCACTTCTGACTGCAACATTATTAGAAGCTTGGCTTAACCCCAAAATGTTTCCACTCATTGAAGACCTCATCAAGCTTATACGATTGGATGATCTTATTTCCTCCTGTATCTCCCTCGATATTTCCGTAAGTTCAACCTGAGATATCATATGGTTAATTGTGATATTTCTAACCCTCGTTGCTATACTTTGCTCGTTCAGCCGATGTTGTAGGTGTGTGTATAGGGAAATGAAATACGCATACTGTCTACTTCGATAACCTATTGGATTGGTTCCACATCTAGTGGCTTTATAATGACAACGCATAATATCCTTATTCATTTCATCAGTCCATCTTATGCGCTGTCTAGGTTGGCCTGCTCTTGTGGTCGAAGACAATGAAGCCCTCGAAACAGTAGGAGCGGGTTCGGGTCTCACTGACGTTATGTCATTGTGAACTTGCAGACTATGGTTTGTTCGGGTTTCCCCGGTGGGCAATGTCTGCAGAACTGCTCCACCACTACCGGCTCGTATGCTGCTCCCTCCAGCGGTAGCTCCAGAGTTCGCCCGGGCGCCCCCGGATGGCGACAGTTGAACAATTCTATTTCTTAATCTCCTCTCCATTGATGGGTTGGTTTATAGTTTTCCTTCTAAGTTGTGAATTGATCCTGGTTTCGCTGCTCATTTTGGGCCTTACCAGTATGGGTGTCCCTGCCGATACATAAAGTACCACTGGCATCGCCCCAAAACTCCTTGCAGTTACTCAGCCCCCCCACCACATCAAGGTGTCAATCCCCGGGGGGGTTATATATATTTATATATATTTTTATATTTTTATATTTTTATATTTTTATATTTTTATATTTTTATATTTTTATATTTTTATATTTTTATATTTTTATATTTTTATATTTTTATATTTTTATATTTTTATATTTTTATATTTTTATATTTTTATATTTTTATATTTTTATATTTTTATATTTTTATATTTTTATATTTTTATATTTTTATTTTTTTATATTTTTATATTTTTATATTTTTATATTTTTATATTTTTATATTTTTATATTTTTATATTTTTATATTTTTATATTTTTATATTTTTATATTTTTATATTTTTATATTTTTATATTTTTATATTTTTATATTTTTATATTTTTATATTTTTATATTTTTATATTTTTATATTTTTATATTTTTATATTTTTATATTTTTATATTTTTATATTTTTATATTTTATATTTTTATATTTTTATATTTTTATATTTTTATATTTTTATATATTTATATTTTTATATTTTTATATTTATATATTTATATATTTATATATTTTTATATTTTTATATTTTTATATTTCTATATTTTTATATTTTTATATTTTTATATTTTTATATTTTTATATTTTTATATTTTTATATTTTTATATTTTTATATTTTTATATTTTTATATTTCTATATTTCTATATTTTTATATTTTTATATTTTTATGTTTTTATATTTTTATATTTTATATTTTATATTTTATATTTTATATTTTATATTTTATATTTTATATTTTATATTTTATATTTTATATTTTATATTTTATATTTTATATTTTATATTTTATATTTTATATTTTATATTTTATATTTTATATTTTATATTTTATATTTTATATTTTATATTTTATATTTTTATATTTTTATATTTATATATTTACATACCAATTTTGTACTACTTCGTTCACCCTTGCCTACTTTCAGGATTCATCAAACTCTCCTTTTTATTCATCACCCTTGTGTCCCATTATTTCCACAGCAATCAACATTCAAACATTCAAATTTTGAAGCAGCTTTCTAACAGCTTTCCATTACAATACTACGAAATTATATTTTTAAATGCATTGCCTACTTTCAGGACAATTAACATTCATTATTTTCTCGAACGTAACTTAAATTCCTCTGTATGTAGCTTGTAAATCTCTGCAACTCTATGGGATATCTGGGAATTTTCTTTAGCTTTTCCACATCGCCCCAGGCGGTATTGAATTAAATATTTGAAAATAAAAACAAAAATCCACGGCTTTAGCTTGACTACCACGAGAAAGCGGAAAAGTTTTGCTCAAAAACTTTTTATATTATTTTTCGTGGCGCTGATTCTTGCCATGCCCTTACAATTATCATCAGCCAACATCGTCATCATCAACTTTATGATCTTTTGCATCAAGCTTCGCTTGATTTTTACTATGTAGTTATGTATAATACAATTCGAAGAAATATGAAATGTAGTTTCAGCAGCAAATACTAGTATAATGAATACGTACATAAGTATATAAAGTGTTTTCTTCTTTCGTGCCGTCATGGCTGTGTTTTGCATTTGGGGTAGGTTAGGAATGGTTGGTTATTGGTCTCCCGGTTGCAAGGAATGTAAAGTTTATGTTAAACTAAAATTCTTATGATTTAAGGCTGTGGACAAAGACGGGGGAGAAAGAGAGAGAGTAAATGCAGCCAGCCACCTAAGAAAAATTATAGTTTGAAAAACAATTTAAAATAAAACCCCCAGAAACTTTTGTTTGTTAAATTACTTTAGACAGCAAGAAGAAAGAAAAATTCTACCAGCAAAAATATGTAATATTATTGTGCTGGCTAATAACAAAGATGATGGCCAACATTGTTTTGGTAGATGCCTTAGAGGGCTTGTGTTAATATAGTATTTAAAAGTTAAAGCTAATATAGAATATGATTCATGAAGTCCATAAGAGAAGAAAAAAATACATTTAAACTAGAATTTAGCCGCATATGAAGCATATCCTTAGGCAGTTGTTATAGTTTTTAGCTGTTGCATACTTATCGGCTTAATTGAGCAAATTTTTTAGATTTTCATTACGGAAATATTTGGAAAAAGAAAAATTGTCTTAAGATAGAAATATGATAAATAATGCAGAAAACTTAACCGCAAATGAAGCGTAGTTCTAATAGTTTTAGCTGTTGATTACTTATCTGCGTAAGTTAGCAAATTTTTAAGATTTTCATTACGAAAATATTTGGAAAAAGAAAAATTGTCTTAAGATAGAAATATGATAAATATTGCATAAAATTATATAGTTGTCAAAAGAAAGAAATATGGAAAGTGTAGCATATTTGTCGGGATTAATAGAAAATTAAAATCTTTGGAGCGACTATGATTAAATTCAGAGTACCTATATAAGATATTGTATGGGAGGTACCAGAAGGGGAGTGGTAAATCTTTCTGTTTTCTGAGGTTTTGCCTACAATTACAAGATAATCAAATTGACCAAACTCAAATGTCCTTTAGTTGTCCGCTTGAATGTTATGGGAGAAATATTAATTTTCCAATCAGAGGTTATTTTGTATGTGAAGTACCAGAAGGGGTTGAGTCAAATTTGTATACGTGTGCATCATGAGCAAAATATGACAAAATTAAGTGTACTTACAAAAAGAGGATCTGTATGTAAAACTTTAAAAGTGTATTCAGTCATTCGTAAGGGAGGTACCACAAGAGGCGTGGCAAAGGTTTTGGTTTGCATACTATTACAAGATTATTGAACTGACTAAATTCAATTGGCATCCAGTTGTCCGTTTGTAAGGGATGGGAAAAATAAAAAAATATCTCATTTTGTATGTGAGGTACCAAGATAATTAAAATGACCTAATTCAAAACGCCTTCACATGTCCGTTTGACTTCGCTCTGTTAAATCGGACTTCGGTCTGTTGAATCGGACTTCGGTCTGTTAAATCGGTCTTCGTCCTGTTAAATCGGACTTCAGTCTGTTAAATCAAACTTCGGTCTGTTAAAAATTACTTCAGTCTGTTGAATCGGATTTCGGTCTGTTGAATCGGACTTCGGTCTGTTGAGTCGCACTTCGATCTGTTGAATCGGACTTCAGTCTGTTGAATTGGACTTCGGTTTGTTAAGTCGGACTTCGATCTGTTAAATCGGACTTCGGTCTGTGGAGTCGTACTTCGAATCTGTTGAATCGGACTTTGGTCTGTGGAATTGGACTTCGGTTTGTTAATTCGGACTTCGATCTGACTTCCGTCTGTTAAATTAGAATTCGGTTTTTTAAATCGGACTTCGGTCTGATAAATCGGATTTCGGTCTGCTGAATCGGACTTAGGTCTGTTGAGTCGCATTTCGATCTGTTGAATCGGACTTCGGTCTGTTGAATTGGACTTCGGTTTGTTAATTCGGACTTCGATCTGTTAAATCGGACTTCGGTCAGTGGAGTCGTTCTTCGATCTGTTGAGTCGCACTTCGATCTGTTGAATCAGACTTCGGTCTGTTGAATTGGACTTCGGTTTGTTAATTCGGACTTCGATCTGTTAAATCGGACTTCGGTCTGTTGAATCGGACTTCGGTCTGTGGAGTCGTACTTCGATCTGTTGAATCGGACTTCGGTCTGTTGAATCGGACTTCGGTTTGTTTATTCGGACTTCGGTCTGTTAAATCGGACTTCGGTCTATTGAACCGGACTTCGGTTTGTTAAATCGGACTTCGGTCTGTTTAATCGGGCTACGGTCTGTTAAATCGAACTTCAGTCTGTTTAATCGAACTTCAGTCTGTTAAATCTGACTTCAGTCTGTTGAATCGGGCTACGGTCTGTTAAATCGGATTTCGGTCTGTTTAATCCAACTCCGATTGGTTATACCGACTCGTCGGTTGCACAGATTTTGGTCTGGTTCACGGAGATACTTTTCGTTCCTGTCCGGTCTTCGGTCTGTTGAATCGGACTTCGGTCTGTTGAATCGGACTTCCGTCTGTTAAATTGAACTACGGTCTGTTAAATCGGACTTCAGTCAGTTGACTCTGACTTTGGTCTGTTAAATCGGACTTCGGTCTGTTGAATCGAACTTCAGTCTGTTGAATCGGACTTCGGTCTGTTGAATAGGATTTCTATCTGTTGAATCGGAATTCGGTTTGTTGAATCGGACTTCGGTTTGTTAAATCGCACTTCGGTCAGTTGAGTCGGACTTCGGTCCTGAGTTGCAAATTCTAGGCCAACAACCCCAAATAAACAATATATTCCCGAATTGCTGATATAAGCCTACACCGCATATAAACCCGAATCATCAAGATGGCCCAGTAATGAAGTATTGAGTTTATAACTCGAATCATCAATAAAACCCGAAGCACCAATACCCTTCTGAATTGTTGACATTAACCCGAATTACCGACAAACCCGAGTCATCAAAAATCACTTTCTGATATTAACCTGAAACCCCAACAGAACCCGAGTCAACAAGCTGACCACGTATTGCTGATATTAATCGTATTGCTGATTAGTCCTGACCTACACGACCCCTCAAGTTTTGGGAATATAGTACAAAGTAACCGATCACCTCAAATCGACCGATTCGTAAAGTTCCCGATTATCTCACATCAATACTCTCCGAGCGTATACTAAAAGTTCTCGATCATCTAAAATCGGCTTGGATAAAAATTAATGGACAAGACAACAATCATAAATAAATAAATGGTAACCAAACATTATAGAATTTGTGATACCTGTTCTGATTTTGAAAGTTATGCAAATACATAACAGACATAAAGAAAAATTTGATTACCACATATTCATCAAATGTTCATCTTAAGACTGTAAATAAGTTAACTACCATTTACTCTTTTGAATTTAACTCTCCCTTCCCCTTTCCTCAATCTCTTCTTACTTATTCACGTATCTGTGGCTTCCTTTGCAATACAGTAGTATGATGTTCATTGCATACTTTGCGGCATTTTTGCATCTGTTGCAATCAACAACAATAAACTTACATGTTTGTCTGTCAAAACAATGCAACTTTTGTTGTTTTATTTTGAGGAGCTCAAATCTAATTTATTGTTTGTATTTTTGACTTTTAACTACAACGTTACAAATTGATGTTAAATCAGAGCCCCAACGGCAAAAAAACATCTTGCTACCGAAAAAGCTTTTAAAAATGACTACAACTTTGTGCTAAGGGAAATATTGTTGATTTGTGCCATTTAACTATCATAATAAAATGTGCTTTGAGATATGATGCCTCTGACAGGATTCAAAGGCGAATATAAGAAATATAGAAAATGGTAACTGCAAGACTTTCATGAAAGCGCCGAAAAGAAACAGCAAAAAGCTTTCTAGTTATAATATTTTAAGTATAAAATTTTCCTATCAAATACGTTATGTATAGAGGCAACTTAGACCTCTGCACCAACATTGCTGATACAAAATGTAACATATTTTAAGATCCTTTATCTATAAATAGCTTTTGCATACTTGTGACCTGTTACTAACACTTTCAACACAACTCCTGACACAAAGTATAGCATTAAGGCGCTATAACTCATTAAATAGCCTTACTTTATATAGTGTTTCCTCTCTCTTACCACGCACATAATATACTCCATTGTAACTAGACACCTTCACCGCACCGCATGATGTCAGTCAGTTTTTTTCCAGTATTTTCAAATCCTCCTTCAAGGTCTGATAAATTGTAAAAGCTAGCGAAACCTCATGCCTTGGTGACTGACTCTCCTCCCCCAGCAACTCAGGGACGGTATGTGACATAACCTTCAGTACACAGGTTTTCTAATGTTATTAACCATGTTAATTTGTCTTAGCTAATTCTCCGATGAATTTTTATATTTATTCCTTTTAACTTGATCCAGATAACGAATTTTTTATGACTTTGGGCATTACAGGGCAAGTAACTATATCCAGCTGTGAGATGGAGTGAGGTTTGCCCTTCCTGTTCAACACCACCGTACGTACCACTACCACCATAAGCATGGGCATGACATTATCATTATCACTTAGGGAGTTCAGTCAGTTTCGACAGCAACTAATTCACCCCCCCCCAACCGGCAATAGTCAGGATAGTAGAAACATTTGTGTTGATGCGTTGCTGCTGCTGCCGCTGTCGATGTTGATGTTACCATTCTTGCTCGGATGTCCTATTGACTAGTTACACTTTGGGGAATTTGTAAATAATTTGCTATTTTTGTTGTTGTTCTTTTTTTCTTCTTTAAATAACATTAACTGTCACTCCTGTGCGATGGTGAAGTAAGGGATGTCCTGTCAAAAAGATGTTCACTATTTTACAACAACTGCTGCTATTACGTCACATTTATCAGTTAGATGAGGGGACTGAGAGAGGGAGAGCAACAAATGAAGTGCAAATCGCTGAAGTTAATAAACCTTGGCATTAATAGAAACCCGGACCGGGCAGGGCTGGGTGCCACAGCGCATTACAGTTATTCTTGTTGGACGCTGGTGCACCTTAATGTGTAATTTATACGTAAAACTGACTGCTCGGAGATATTTCTCAAGTAATTTATACGAATTGCTGTAATAGTAAATAGTTACTTGTTGGTCGAATTAATGTAACAACAACATTCCAAACCATTGCTAAGGTGTGTTTGTCACAGTACTTTTTTCACCCTTTGAAATATACGATAGAGAAATGGTGGGAGGTTCTTTCAAAAATACGATGGTGGTAAAGCATTTACATTTTTGTTTAAGCAAATTCCAGATAATTGTTTAGGATACGGGTAATATTTTGGCGGTGTTATCGGGGAAGAGGGGGTTTCACATAAGGAATGCTCTTATCTTATGTTTAAAATAATTTGTCTGTATAATTATGTATAACTCATTTATACTGCAATACTACATGGTTTTTTTTATTATATAAAAATATTAAAATATAAAAAAATATAAAAATATAAAAATATTAAGATATAAAAATATAAAAATAAAAAAATATAATAATATAAAAATATAAAACTCAAAAATATAAAAATATAGAAATATAAAAATAAAAAAATAAAAAAATATAAAAATATTAAAATATTAAAATATTAAAATATTAAAATATTAAAATATTAAAATATTAAAATATTAAAATATTAAAATATTAAAATATTAAAATATTAAAATATTAAAATATTAAAATATTAAAATATTAAAATATTAAAATATTAAAATATTAAAATATTAAAATATTAAAATATTAAAATATTAAAATATTAAAATATTAAAATATTAAAATATTAAAATATTAAAATATTAAAATATTAAAATATTAAAATATTAAAATATTAAAATATTAAAATATTAAAATATTAAAATATTAAAATATTAAAATATTAAAATATTAAAATATTAAAATATTAAAATATTAAAATATTAAAATATTAAAATATTAAAATATTAAAATATTAAAATATTAAAATATTAAAATATAAAAATATAAAATTATAAAAATAAAAAAATAAAAAAATATAAAAATATTAAAATATTAAAATATTAAAATATAAAAATATAAAAATATAAAATTATAAAAATATAAAACTCAAAAATATAAAAATATAGAAATATTAAAATATAAAAATATTAATATATAAAAATATTAAAATATAAACAAAATAAAAATTTAAAAATATAAAAATATAAAACTCAAAAATATAAAAATATAGAAATACAAAAATATAAAAATATAAAATTCTGCGGGAGAGAAAGAGACTCTCTTTAAACAAAACCCCCCAATCCAAGGTGGGCTGCATAGGCCGAGGGATGTATGGCGATAGGGGTTACATATTAGTCGTTACTATGTCAAACTCAGGTGAGGGCGCACACCTGTTTCAATCCAATGCCTTCTTGCGCTAAAGGGCTCTGGCGTAAGTGACCGTTTTTGTCCCTCTTCATCTCATTAGGTCCCGACGGCTTCTACGGCGGCCTAAGGACCGAACCATAAACATGAACTCAAATACACAAACTAAACAAACAAAACCACAACAAACAACAACTTCGGAGAAGTCTGGTAACGGACCCTCCACCCCAACTCCCTCGAAAAGAGGCAGACCTCTCGGCTCGACTAAATTGTCACAAGAAGCCAAGAGGCACAATACTAGTACCCTATATTCCTTCTTCAGGAAGAACGCGGCAGAAGAAGCCCCCCCTAATGGGGATACGGCAGCATCTACTTCGGGGACCAGCAAGCCGACGCCGGGCAACGCCTCCCCACCTCGCGCTGGCAAGCCAGCTAAACGGGTACGACCTCATGATCGACGCTACCGTGACCGTCGAAGGGCCAACTACATCCTTTCAACTGTTGGCAAAATCCCTGAGGTTCAAAGATCCACGGAGCAAAACCAATTGGTTCAAAAGGCCAAAAACCTACTGAACCAATCTCAGACCCCACAAGGGACTGCTAACACAAAACGTCAGCGATCCGCTGATGAGCCTGGCATTGCCAGTTCACATAAAAGATCAAAGATCCAAGAAAGAGTCCGGTACAGCGACATAGCCAGGAACAGTCTCACACGCGCCGTCGTAGACAACTCACATCCCAGCGGTAGCATCTCGTTTGATAACTGGAGGAAAGCTAACGCTAAGCTGCTTGTTGCGTACGCTAGTGTAATAAGGGACAATCCTGGCACTCCAGCAAGATGTACTGACGCAGGCTGGCATCTGAACAGAGTAAAGCTCATGGCATTCCACGACCAACGCTCGTTAGAGTTATTCGAAAAGGCTCTAACGGTCATTGGCGAAGTATGGCCAGGGGCTAAACTCTGTCTGGTAGAGCAGTGCGATATCCCCAACAGGCCTAGAGGTCGTATAAAAATCCCAGATATAATGGCTAGTAACCGAAAGGCAATCCTTGAGCTTCTGCAAATTTCCAACCCCAGCCTCGATGTGGAAAACTGGAAAATCTTGAAGGTATCGGAATCACGGGACACCTTCGTTCACGTCACCCTCCTCATCACCGATGAAAGCAGTGACCTAATAAAGGAAATGAACAACCTAATATTCTGCGGCTTCACCGAAACAATGATGTGGATATATAAAACAAAACATGCCACACAGACTGTAACCGCAGACGTGCCACCCACAGCTACAGCACCATCTGTCGCTCTGACACCAATAACTGCAACTCCCGCAGCTACATCAACAACTGTAACTCCCGCAGCTACAGCACCATCCGTCGTTCCGACACCAATAACCGCAGCTCCCGCTGAGGACAACCTCGCAGCGCCAAGCAACAATCCGGCAGATGAAGAGCACTGCTCAGATGCTGAATCCATGGCATCTACCATGGTCAGCTTAGGAGGGCTTTTCCAGGAGGCCGTCATTGAGCATTCTTCGGGTGGTACAGATAAACCTCCACCACTCTAAGAGTGCTTCAGCAGCACTTCAGGTACGTCTCTCCGAGCTCCAGGAGGACGTACTTCTCATCCAGGAGCCCTGGATAAATCAAAACAGAGTCTGTGGATTAAACCACAAAAATTATAGACTCTACCAAGGTAAGGTAAATGCTAAAATACGAGCGTGCATCCTAGTACGGAAACAGCTTGACGCATTCCTGCTAAATACTTTCGGTAACGAAGATCTTACAATTATAGGTTTAGAAATGAAACAATCAACCCTATGGATAGCTTCGGCATATCTTCCTTACGAAGACCAAAACCCCCCATCAGAGGAACTGAAGAAAGCAGTACTAACGGCGGAACACAACAAGACCACCCTCATTGTCGGAATGGATGCAAACGCACACCACACGCTGTGGGGAGGTAAAACGATCAACAAACGAGGTGAGTTACTCTTTGATTATATTCTAAGTAGGAACTTAGTAGTGCATAACCAGGGAGATACGCCCACCTTTATTAACTCGATCACTGAGCAGGTCATAGACCTGACAATTTCTAATGCCAAAAACGACTTGATATCAAACTGGCGGGTGGAGGATGTTCACTCCTTCTCCGACCACCAATACATTTCCTTTGAAATATCTGCTCAAATAACGAAGCCGATAGTAACCTTCAACAAGAGACGGATGAAATGGGACGTCTACAGGGAACACCTTGCAAGACTCCTACCGAATACAACTGATCTCACCATTGACAGCCCAGAAAAGTTGGACAGCATGGTAGGTAAAGTTACAAAAGCCTTGGCCTTATGCACCAGGAAATCCTGCCCAAGACGAAAAGATGGGAAAAAGCAGAAGCCTCCATGGTGGAACGACGATATCTCTAGATCCCGTGCTTCCACCAGAAAATCCTTCAACAAGGCCAAGAGAACAGGCCAATGGGAGGAGTACAAGGAGAATCTAAGACTCTTCAAGAAACTACTAAAGAAGGCGAAAAGATCTTCATGGAGGACATACACCAACGATGTCGAAAAAACCGCAGAGGTAAGTAGACTTAGGAAAGTATTATCCTCGACAACCAGCGCCCCGGCATACATAATGAAAAATGATGGTACCTGGACTGAATCCTCAAAGGAAACCTTGGAAATCCTATCGGATACCCACTGCCCCAGGGGAGAGTCCAACTCCATAACCGTCGCACCTACCGACTTATGCGACAGAATACCGGTAATTGAAAGGAACATGATCAAAGACGCCATCAACGACTTTGATCCCTACAAATCACTCGGTCCGGACGACATCATACCCGCCGAACTTCAACAGTCACTGGAGATACTATTGCCATGGCTGGAGGCTATTTTTAACGGCTGTGTGAAATTATCCTACCTACCAATACGATGGAGAACGGCAAAGGTGGTCTTCATCCCAAAGGCGGGAAAGCCATCACACACCAAAGCGAAGGACTTCAGACCTATAAGTCTTACTTCATTCCTTTTGAAAACCCTTGAGCGAATCATGGACGACATCATCAAAAATTCAATTGGCCCGGATCTCCTTTCGAATGCTCAGCATGCTTACACAAAGGAGAAATCGACAGAATCCGCACTCCATGCACTATTGTATCCCATAGAGAAATCGCTGGACAAGAAAGAATTTTCTCTGGTTGCCTTTATGGACATAGAGGGAGCTTTCAACAACATCGAACCCCTCTGCATCATGACAGAGCTCAACAGCCTAAATATCAACTCACATATTAGCAAGCTGATTCGCAACACGCTATTAAAGAGAACTATTACCTCAAAGCTGGGAAATCACACCCTCACTAGAAGAGTGACTAGAGGCACCCCTCAAGGGGGAGTATTATCGCCGCTATTATGGAATTTTGCCGTCAACGACGTTCTCAAACGGTTGGAGTCGGAAGGATGTACAGTAGTAGCGTATGCAGACGATATAGCACTCTGCGTCTCTGGGGGAAGTTTATCTTGTCTCGAACAAAGGATGCAGGACTATATCAACATCCTGGCAAACTGGTGTGCCAGTAGAGGGCTCAATGCGAACCCGGACAAAACAGAACTGGTACTTTTCAGTCGGAAACAGAAATCGCCCGCTACATCCAACATCTATCTGGGCAACAAACAACTCAACTTCTCCGATACGGCGAACTACCTGGGCCTTATATTAGACAGGAAGCTTAATTGGAGACAGAATATTGAAAGCAGATCCAGCAAAGCACTCATAGCTTTATATACATGTCGTAAAGCTATCGGGAAAACATGGGGATTTAAACCCAAGGTAACACTCTGGATTTACAATGCTATAGTGAAGCCAATACTACAATACGGCTCTATAGTTTGGTGGTACGCGCTCGACAAGAAGATCAAATTCAAACAACTGGATCGTGTTCAACGGTCCTCTTGTCTCCTGATAACCGGATGTATGAGATCGACCCCCTCTAAGGCTCTCTACACGATACTCAATCTACTACCACCTGATCTGAGCTGCAAATGCTCTGCTCTCAAATCGGCTATTCGACTAAACGAGATTGATCATTGGGATCGTTCCATCGGACATTCAAAGATTCTGAACCACATCAACATCTCACTCGAAACTGACTACGTGCTAAACACACGGAAATCAAACGTTCTATACGGAACTAGAACGCCCTCCAGAAAGGAGTGGGCAGAGAATGAGAACGCAATGTATGGACCAATGAACATATTTACCGATGGGTCCAAACTGGATGACAAGGTCGGCTACGGTATCTACTCCGCGGATCTGGGCCTAAATATAAGATCAAGAATTCCAGATTTCTGCAGCGTTTTCCAAGCGGAAATACTTGCTATTAAACGAGCCGCGGACGTGATCAACGTGAGGAAGATATCACAGGAGGATATTCTCCTGTTCACGGATAGTCTAGCGGCGGTAAACTCGTTGAAGTCCTGTGACATCAAATCGAAAGTGGTCAGTGCCTGCCGGAAATCTCTTAACGAGATATCCAGGAACAACAGAGTTCTGGTTACGTGGATTCCCGGACACAGCGGAATCGAGGGCAACTGCAGAGCGGATGAAGAGGCCAGACAGGGCTCAGCCCTGCTGGAAAGCGACGTTGAACACGTAGCACTTCGCCCTATATCCACCTGTAAAAGTATCATTGAAAATCTAACGTTTAGAATTGCAAACGACAGATGGAAGAATGAAGAAACCTGTAGAAAGGCCAAAATGACTTGGCCAGAATACAACGCGAAACGTGCATCGTACCTGGTAAGTCTTGAGAGGGACCAGATAAGGAAGATTATTGCCTTCCTGACGGGACATGGACCCATAGGCAAGCATGCGAAAAGAATGGGATTCGCAACGAAAAGCGAATGCTACTACTGCGGAAACAGTAGCAGTGAACCATCCACCGACCACATTATTTGTGATTGCCCAGCGCTATACAGAAGGAGACTGGAAACCCTGGGGAAACCCTTTTTAAATGGTGTAGAAGAACTTGCATCGTTGGACATCGGAAGGATTTACAACTTTTGCAAAATTATCAACTGGACGGATTGGATCGAAACTCCGGATTCCCAATCGACAACTGGCAACGCGATCAGTCAGCACACGCGCTGATAGCATAGGTTGAAGGGATGGCACAAATGCCCAACGGGTGTCACAATGGGTCCATAGGGACCTAAGTGTTCTCCTTTGAAGAAGGAGATGCCTGCATACCAACCAACCAACCATAAAATTATAAAAATATAAAAATATAAAGATATAAAAATATAAAAATATAAAAATATAAAAATATAAAAATATAAAAATATAAAAATATAAAAATATAAAAATATAAAAATATAAAAATATAAAAATATAAAAATATAAAAATATAAAAATATAAAAATATAAAAATATAAAAATATAAAAATATAAAAATTTAAAAATATTAAAATTTAAAAATATAAACAAAATAAAAATATAAACAAAATAAAAATTTAAAAATATAAAACTCAAAAATATAAAAATATAGAAATACAAAAATATAAAAATATAAAATTGTAAAAATATAAAGATATAAAAATATAAAAATATAAAAATATAAAAATATAAAAATATAAAAATATTAAAATATTAAAATATTAAAATATTAAAATATTAAAATATTAAAATATAAAAATATAAATACATAAAAATATAAACAAAATAAAAATTTTAAAATATAAAAAAATATAAAAATGTAAACATATAAAAAGACAGAAGAAATAGGACGTCTACAGGGGACACCTTACAAGACTCCTACCGAATACAACTGACCTTACCATTGACAACTCCATGTACTTTTGTATGCCATAGAGAAATCATTAGATAAGAAAGAATGTTCTTTAGTTGCGTTTATTGACATAGAGGGAGCCTTCAACAACATCGAACCCCTCTGCATTATGACAGAACTCATTAGCCTACATATCAACTCACATATTAGCAAGCTGATTCCCAACATGCTACTAAAGATAACTATCACCTCAAAGCTGGTAAATTACACCCTCAATAGAGGCACCACACAAGGTTCAGCATAATCGCCGCTATTGTGGAATTTTGCCGTCAACAGCGATGTAGGATGCAGGACTATATCAACATCCTGGCAAACTGGTGTGCCAGCAATGGACTTAATGCGTACCCTGATAAAACAGAACTAGTACTTTTCAGTCGGAAACAGAAATCGCCCACTGCATCCAACATCCATTTGTGCAATAAACAACTCAACTTCTCCGAAACGGCGAACTACCTGGGCCTTATATTGGACAGGATACTTAATTGGAGACGGAACATAGAAAGCCTATCCAACAAGGCACTTATAGCTTTATACACATTGCGGAAAGCTATTAGTAAAACCTGGGGACTCTAACCCAATGTAACACTTAGGATTTACAATGCTATAGTAAAGCCAATATCACAATATATATAGTGTGGTGGTATGCGCTCGACAAGAAGAGCAAAGTTAGACAAATGGGCCGAGTTCAACGTTCCTCGTGTCTCCTAAAAACCGGATGCATTAGATCGACTCCCTCTAAGGCACTCTAAACGATACTTAATCTATTATCGCCTGAGACTGGAAACCTTGGGAAAACCCTGCTTAAATGGTGCCATATCTACGCTATGCAAAGATTTATAAAGTGCATAAACAGATAACAACCTTTATCCCATGGAAAGTAACTCAACTTCAAACGCCACCTATCGACCATAATTTGACTTTCGACACACACACATCTTACACAGAGAGATGTCTTATGTATTTATTGGATAAGTAGTTTATTTCACCAAGTTCTAATAGATTTTCTGTAACATAATAGATAGTGAATTTTATTCATACTTTACCCACGCACGTTCAGTAAAATTTTGTAGTAATAAAGACGGTCTTACCTAAAAAGAAAAGAAGATAAGAAAAACAATTAGAATTCGTATACAATTTATTTAAGCTAAAATAAAAAACATAATAGAAAAGTAATTTGAATTTGTTTTGTTTACTGATTAAAACAATATCTTGATAAATTGTTTATATCAATTTCCTAGGGAAATGAAAATATAAAATATTTAAAATATGCCCCTAAAATATTTTCGTGTTTCACCTTTAAAAATTTCCAAACATTAAGAATAAAATTTGCCGAGAAATTTTTTTACATCAAACTATTTATGAATTATCTTTAATATATAAATAAAGTAATATTTTTTTAGTGGTATATTTTATCTGCTACCGCTAAAACCAAAGATTATCCATGAATTTCAGCACGAAAATGGGAGTCCTTAAAAAATTTCACTAAAAATAATTGTAAAAATCTGCGTTTCCATCATTTACCATGCATACATTTTAAATTATTATTTTATCGCATTTGCAACATATTTTAATAATAACTCTTTACAACAGCTTACAGCATGTTTTTAATAATAAATCCATTTCTATACAATATTGCATAATAATTTAATATAATTTATTTATTATTATCCTGGTTTTTGTTTTCTTTATGCCGCCCAAACTAAAGTGATGAAACAAATCACACGCACACACACCCACAAATAAAATTGTTGAGCAATACCGTGAAAACAATAAATAAAATGGTTTTTGCGCAAATTAAATAAATTGTTTATATAATTATATATTATGACGTTTCATGTAATTATATTAATGATCAATTGTTGCTGTTTAATAATTGTGCATAACAGTATTAAGTCAAAGGGTGTAAGGCAGAGAGGAGAGATAGAAAATTAAAGATTAGCAAAAGATATGAAAAAGTTTGTGGTAGGCAAACAGCCTAAAAGTATGCAATAGTTAAGATAATGAGTCATCCTAGAAGCATGCAGTAGCTTTTGGTACTAAGATAGACTAAGACATTATCAAATTATGTATGATCTGTATGTATAATCTGTCATACCAAAATTGTATACCTGTTACTTCAACTCTTCTCTCCCAATTGAACAGAATAGCTATTAAACAATCCCACCCATTTAACAACACCCAATAGTTGTTTAACAATTTCCCCCGGGGTTAATCCTGATTATCGATTAACTGCATGGTGGACAAGCAATAGAGCAATTCTCACTGAATTGAATAGCTGTGACCGCGGCAAAATTATGCCTCAACTGATAAAAGCCGCCCGATGAATGGACAGACAGACAGGCAGTTGCTTTCATTACTGTTAAAGTTCTGTCGCTTCTTCTGTTGGGGCATAGCGAGCTGCACTCTATTCTTCGTTGAATGTGAACTCATTAATTTTCACTTAATTAAATGCTAATTAGTGCCAGTTACAATTCATTTTTGTTGTCGTTAATTTATTTATGGTCAACTTTTTTTTGTTTTTGCTCACCACTACAAACGAAAGAAAAAAAAGGCCTGTTAAATTTCCTACGATAAAAGGGAAAAGTCCATTACAAAAAAAAAACCATACATTGTATTGATAAATGTATATATTGTGTAAGGTTATTGAATAAATATTAATAAATGGACCGGGACTGGGTTACACAGAGACAGATAGAGACAGAGACATACACACACACAATATTATTGTAGTGGTTAAACGAAAGAATGTAAAAAATATTTTGTTACTTAATTTATTTATTTACATAAATAACTGCTGATAACAAATTGTTTTGTGTATGTACTGTAAACGAGAGTGCGTTATTTATTAACTACAATAGGGCATTGTGAGTTAAGTAAAAAACACTCCCTAAAGGTATGCAATGGTTGTGTATACATTTGGAAATATGTAAGTGTCCCTGGAAGTATGCAATTGGGAGGGAAATATGTAGTTAATGTTTTAAAGAGTGAATTTTAAATATAAAAATATTTTATAACATTGGTTAAAATAAACCCAAAGAAACTATTTTTATAGTGCCAGATAGTAAAATAAGTTGTAGGGAAAACCAATTCCATACATTTTGATGTAAAAAAACCCATTGGAACTATCTTTTCTTTTTAATTTTTCTTTTGGTTAATTTTTAGCAATTTTTTTCTTAAGTTTAATAAGCGGACCACAGATTATAAAATACTGTCACTTTCTTAAGCAGACCAAGTGACCACAAAACGGGTTTTATGTAGATCTTGAGAAAATTAAGGCGTAGAGGGGTGTATGCAGTGTATACACCGTGTAGAGCGCATTAAATGCGTTACATTACATTTCACTACATCTCCACTTACATGAGTTCACCCAAAAATTCTAAAGTCTACGCCCAATATTAGTGTGTGGGAGTGGTAAACCCCTACATATGAGCTACACTCCATCAAAATCAATGGATAGTTATTTTTTTCTTTCTACAGCTCTAGTGCAGCATGAATAAGATTTTAATTTGTTGACCTTAATTTGAATATATGAAATTAGTGCATATAATCAGCGATAGGTGGTGCTTGCAGCCTATAAGACAGTGCTGGATACGTATGAGTAGCAAAGAATTCTTTAACGTTACTTATACGTTTCATTGGAGGTTTTTACATTTATGTAACAAATTTACCAAATTAATAAGTGATTAATTTGGAATAAATGTATGACTTATTTTTATATTTTTATTGGCAATTTGTAAATATTTATATCGCGTAGTTTTTTAGAGGCAATGAACTTATTTTTAACACAAAAAAAAAAACAAATTCAATTAATGGTCAAAATTTTAACTTTATTAGCTCACAAACTTCATGGCAAATGAATAATTAGAAATGATATCTGGCATATGACATCTGTGATTGCGCTTAATAAATGCCATGCTGTCTGTCCAATTTTGCACCACTTTTTCGATCATACCCAGTCTTGTTTCGTCAATAGTGCGTCGAATGTCGGCAATCGTAACTGATTTATCACCTTAGCACCGAGAGATTGGACGTACCCCCACAAAAAGTAATTCAAAGGTGTCAAATCACACGAACGTGGCGTTGGCCGATGCATAGGTCCATTTCTTGGGTTAACTCGGCAAATCAAACGTTTGGCTCAACAATGTTGATGCTTTGATGTTGATGTTGATAAAGGTGTTGCGCCTTCTTGTTGGACGAGGAATAATAAAATGACGAATAACTTGCCTGCAGCGTTCGCTATAATGACCGCATCAAACTATTGCTGGCATAACAGCGACTCTCCAAGGCTCCCCACAAAAGGTGTCAAATCGCACTTCTACCAAGTGACAACGCCAAGACGACTGATAATACAATATATTGTTTGTGCACAAAATGACGATTGTGGCATGTCGCAACATTCTGCATAAACCAAAAGTCGGAAGACATGGCTCTGTAACGCCCTACGTTGACCGAAATGTTGTTCCCAACCTAATTTTCAAAGAAAAATAGTCCAATGATGCCAACACTCCAATCCGGACCAAACTGTCATTCTTCGTCAATGCTTTGGCTTTTCGACAATAACGTATAGGTTTTCCGAATCCCAGATAAGGCAGTTAAGGTAGCCGCAGTTATGAAAATGCACCTCGTCAGAAAATTACGATCTTATGCCCTGAAGCTCTAACTGCAAGGCGGATGGTCCTGCGCCTTCAATTGCTAAATCAATTGGACCTTGTAAGTGCAGAATTCCCCTTGGGATAGTGAGTGAAATTTTGAGCTGTTACGATCGACGACGAGTTAATGTTTGTGAACAGCCACATTCTTGCCTGTGCGCGTCGTATAGGGACCGTGGCCTTGAGTTTTGTCCACTAGTATGCCAATCTTACGAACTTGTTTATACAAAGTTGCGTACAGCAGGCGCGGTGGGTGCTGCATTTCGTCCAAAACTTATTTTCAAAAAAACGCATAGTTTCAGCGGTGAAATTGGCAAGGACTTCTACAGCCAGCATGCAACTAGGCCTTCTGAGACATTCCGATGTCCGATGTCATCAGACCTTTCTTTCCACGTGCCTGAAAACACGCCTTTTCCTTTCATTCTAAAATATCCCAAGCACATGTTCCCTCCAATACTAATGCTGCAGACCTTCTTGGCGAACGGAGACTCAAGATCTTCCGTAATCATTCTATAAGAAGGGAGACGGAATGTGTCTACACGTGAACGAACAGTTTACATTATTTTGTGATTAGTTTCAGCTACACACTTCGAATACACCTTCATATACTAGATGGTAGCATGGCTGACTAACAAGCGAGAGGTAGTGAGTTTGAAGTCCAGCAAAGTTTACTGACGTTGAGAAAAAATTAGTGTTAGTAAAGAGAGAAACATATATTAAGGAAGAGGGAATGCAGAGGGAATGACTGATCTTGAAGGCGTTCTTTAAAGCAGCGATCGGCGAGAGCGCGCACTTGTGCAACATGAGCGAGAGAGCCACACATGTATTCTCACACACATTGAACGAAAACAAACAAACTGAATCAGTCTCGCTTGAGCATTCGTCCGACGCAGTTGTGTCGACGCTTGTTGTTAGCAAGACAATAAAAGAAATGAATTTTTTTGGTAAAAATGAGTTTTTATATGTTAATGTGCATTGCCACGCGCACAACAGTAATATTTCCTATATTATTATATTATAATTTTGTTCATAGTTATGAAAAAATCTTTACAACAATTTCCTTCACTACAGTGAGAGAGGGAAGAGAACAACTCACCAACACAAACTCATATTGTGGTTGTGTTAGTTGCCGATGACTGCTTTAAAGCCTTCTAGGTCCTTCCTTTCGCCCCTAAGAAGTTCTCAATGTTTAATTTCGTTTTGCTGATTAGGCCCACTCCGCATTCTGCTCAGTTTTTTTTTAGTCTGGAAGTTTCATGATTGTCCCGATGTCAACACCCTTTTATACCTATGCTATTTTCCGCCAGCCCATTTGAATAACTTTACACAATCTGTTTGCTAAACAATAATTCTGTTTGTGCATTGATAAACATTCCTCAATATAGTTTATAATTGCCCTACATATTTGCATAACATTTCATTATTTTACATATATGTTTGGATCTTACAGATACATTGTTTAAGCAGCTCATATACTTTGTCATGAAAATATGTTGCTATATTTGTTTTATACAGTGGATATAAAAAAAAATTGTATGTCAATATAATATTGACTATAGTTTATTGGTTGCTATTGGCTGTCTCTTCGACGGGTCATCGAATCTACATATGTAAAGTTTCTAATTATATTGGTCAAAACTAAATCATGGTGGTATAACAGCATATTAGTTATGTTTAGCTTTTAATGGCTTCCTATTTTAAGAAAGATTTCGAGATTTTATTAGAATTTCTAAACAAATCTAACACGTCATTAATTTTGCTCCACTATCGAGATAGTAAAGTCTTGTCTGTTCGCTTACGGACAATACTATGATGGTTAGTGTAACTACACATTTCTATAGTAAATATGAATTTCTATAGAATCTAATCTCTAATCTCCTCTTAACTTTACTTTAATTGCAATTAAATTGCAATTATTTTGCCTATTTTTAGGCGCATTTGCTCTATGAAAATTTAAACATTTGTAAACACAAAACGCCTCTTCCTGCATTGCAGCTGCACATTTAGCTATAATCAATTTAGGTTTAGGTTTAGGAGTAGATAGGTAAATAAAATGTAATTAAGCTTCCTGTGTTTACAACTACATTTTATGTACTATATAATAAGATATACATATATAGTGCAAGACATTAATATACGCCGCCTACTTGTGCATATTATACCCCTACGTACATATCATCATTTCATAAGTAGCACAACAACAACTATGTGGTAGTGGAACTAGGACTGTTGATAGCTGCTGTGTTTTACTATTATTGCTATGCCATACGGAAGTCAATTACATCCGCCATTAAAGTTAAGCCAAAAGGGAATGAATGAGAAAAAAACCAATGAGCCCCATAAAACACACACACACACATAAAAGTCTTAATACTCATACTGTAAACGCGAATTGAAATGACGTAAAAGGCCAGTCCCGATGGGTTGTACAACATTTAATGGAAATTTTAGCGACAAAAGAAAGGTTCTTCTGTACCTTATTGTTTGCTGTGTGTGTGTGTGTGTGTAGGTTATTTCTATACATCTATATGAAATCATAATAGAATGAACGTCATTCATTTAGTGAAAGATTCCTGACACAATAGCTTTGTACCTACCTCGATCTACCGACAACATTAGACATTGATTAGAAGACCTTTTAGTCGTTCGCTTATTAAATTGTCCTCCTCCATTGTCGTCTTCGTCGTCGGCGTAGTCGTACTCGTCATATGGCGTTAAAAAGCTTTTACTTTTCATAAATATTTTTAATTTTTTTTCTCGGTACTGCTCTAGCTATTCCATTTGTTCGTAGCTTGTTCTCTCGTCTCAAAAAACAATAACAGCTACAGCAGCGGGGAAGCCGTCACTACAAGTCGACCTGTCATTAAGTTACTCGCTTTCCCACTGTGTCATTAGAATATAAATCGTGATGATGTTGACGACGACAACAACAACGCCGATGATGATGATGATGAAAGCGAAATTAAGCATTTGTAATTGCCACCGATGTATAAAGTATATCTACACACACAACTTTATGTAATGGAATGTATGTCACAATCTAATAATTTGTGTTCATTAGCCTGGAAGATAGGCAATACTTGTTGACTGCGATTGTCATACTGTCTGCTGCTGGGGGAAGGGAAACAAATAAGGGCGGGCATTAAAGGTGTCATCACATAATAGTGGCAGATACAGCAATATGTAACAGTAAAATTATTAACAATCAACAAAATGCAAAAAGTTTATAGGAAGTTTTACGTTGTTATAAATGAAGGTTTGTTTAGAAATTAAATACGGCATACTGTTAGGCTGACTGTAAAATATTTAGAATAAAGAGTTCAAAGGCGAAACCATTAAAGTACAAGTACAAGTACAAGTACAAGAAGTAGAAGTAGAAGTAGAAGTAGAAGTAGAAGTAGAAGTAGAAGTAGAAGTAGAAGTAGAAGTAGAAGTAGAAGTAGAAGTAGAAGTAGAAGTAGAAGTAGAAGTAGAAGTAGAAGTAGAAGTAGAAGTAGAAGTAGAAGTAGAAGTAGAAGTAGAAGTAGAAGTAGAAGTAGAAGTAGAAGTAGAAGTAGAAGTAGAAGTAGAAGTAGAAGTAGAAGTAGAAGTAGAAGTAGAAGTAGAAGTAGAAGTAGAAGTAGAAGTAGAAGTAGAAGTAGAAGTAGAAGTAGAAGTAGAAGTAGAAGTAGAAGTAGAAGTAGAAGTAGAAGTAGAAGTAGAAGTAGAAGTAGAAGTAGAAGTAGAAGTAGAAGTAGAAGTAGAAGTAGAAGTAGAAGTAGAAGTAGAAGTAGAAGTAGAAGTAGAAGTAGAAGTAGAAGTAGAAGTAGAAGTAGAAGTAGAAGTAGAAGTAGAAGTAGAAGTAGAAGTAGAAGTAGAAGTAGAAGTAGAAGTAGAAGTAGAAGTAAAAGTAGAAGTAGAAGTAGAAGTAGAAGTAGAAGTAGAAGTAGAAGTAGAAGTAGAAGTAGAAGTAGAAGTAGAAGTAGAAGTAGAAGTAGAAGTAGAAGTAGAAGTAGAAGTAGAAGTAGAAGTAGAAGTAGAAGTAGAAGTAGAAGTAGAAGTAGAAGTAGAAGTAGAAGTAGAAGTAGAAGTAGAAGTAGAAGTAGAAGTAGAAGTAGAAGTAGAAGTAGAAGAAGTAGAAGTAGAAGTAGAAGTAGAAGTAGAAGTAGAAGTAGAAGTAGAAGTAGAAGTAGAAGTAGAAGTAGAAGTAGAAGTAGAAGTAGAAGTAGAAGTAGAAGTAGAAGAAGAAGAAGTAGAAGTAGAAGTAGTAGAATTGCAGTGATCTGCACAAAGTAAATAGTTTGACCGGATGGCATTTTTGAATTTATTCAGTGTTTTTTATTTTATAAATAAAAAAACTTTTATTTCGCAATTAAAAACCACTGCGTATTATTTTATGCTCGCCCGTCTGTTCCGTCCGTCTGTCCCCGCTTTCACAGCAGTAGTTAAATAGAGCTCGTGAAGCGCTATTGCGCTGAAATTTGTTATGCAAGCTTCTATCACCTAAACGGAGGTTAAGTTCTAAGGTCGGCAAGATACAAACTTCACATTATTGGGGGTGACCGTATGTCTGTTTCCGCGTTTGTATACGTGGTTAAGTAGAGGTAGATAAGCTTATATTCTATAAGTGGAGTTTATGTTCCAACATCAGCAAGATAGTGCAAAAATCGTCCCACCTTCCATACAAACTTCTTCTTATTGGGAGTGTCCGTCTGTCTGTCCTCGCGATTACTACCGTAGTTTGAAAGCTATTGCGCTGAAATTTGGTATGCAAGCTTCTATTATCCAAGCGTAGGTTAAGTTCTATGGCCGGCAAGATAGGTCAAAAACCGTTTCCACATTCCATACAGACTTCCCCTTTCTGGGGGTGTCAGTCTGTCTGTCCACGCGATTACAACAGCAGTTGTTTAATAGCTATTGAGCACAAATGTGGCATACAAGCTTCTATTCTCTAAGCGGAGATCAAGTCGTCAAGATAAGGCAAAAGCCACTCCCACCTCCCATACCAACTCCCCGTTATTGGAGGTACACGTCTGTAAGTCCCCGCTATTACTGCCTCAGTTTAAGAGCTATTTTGGTGAAATTTGGTGTGGAAACTTTTATTATCTTGGCGGAGATTAAGTTCTAAGGCGAGCAACAATACCTGATTTCATAAGTGGATGGAATGATACATTTGTATCGGAGGTACCAGAAAAGGCGTGGATCCTAGAGTTCCAATTTGTTCTTCAAAACTTTATCCAGTAAAAGCTTAACAATATACTGATTTACTGATTTGATATTACTTGATTTCTAAATTGGTCCCTAATGGTACATTTGTATGGGAGGTACAAAAAGGGGCGTGGCCATGTAGCCTATACGCAATTCCGTAAGTAGTTGTGAGAAAATATTAACCCATGCAAAATTTCAAAACAATTGGTTACGTCTTTTGAAAGTTATGATGCGTACTAGCCAGACAGACGGATGAACAGACAGACTAACTAACGTAGATCAAACGACTTTAAAAATCGTGAATCGAATTTTGTTCAAAGAAACGTATGGTCTAAAGTGACTCCTTCTTAGTGTTGCAACTCTGAGTCATATCAAATGATATATACTGTCCTAGGGTGAGGGTATAATGTCTGGCAAAAAATGTATATGATCAGGTGAATGTAACTTCAACCACTCTTACACACTCCCGAAACTCTCTAATATATATTTGAAGTGCAAAAAACTATTTTTACCACCATTTAAACAAAAGTTGAAGAGTGTTTTAAGTATGCAGTAGATCCTGGGATTGATTTCATGTTTCACTTATCTACACTTATTTCATTGGGGGGCACTCTCCCTGTGGTAATGTACACATATAAGTGGATCGTGGTTTGTTCGTATGATAAAAATTTTAAAACGACAGAACCAAATTTGATACTTTCTTTGGCAAGTATGTTTGTAATTGCTATGCAAAAGGTTTAGGAAAAAAGGAAAGGTCAAAAAATGTTCGATAGGTGGCGCTGGTGTAAATTTGTTTTATCAATAATTTATATTTATGCACTGGTTTCGATCTAACTCACACAGTACTTTAGCTAAATAAATAAAGCCTTTCCCAAAATGTTGACACGATAGGTCAACATCACGGCTGAACCACTGAAGCTGCTATCGGCCTTCTATTCACAACAGTTTCATATGTTAAAATTAAAATTTACCAATACATATCATTCTTCTCTCGTCCAACTATCAGTTAGAAACTTTTTGGTAGCCAGCAAAAAAAACTACCACTACCCTATTAACATACATAAATACACAAATCAATTGTGTTACCCATCGAAGGACAATTAGAGATGACTAACATATCTATATTTTTGTTGTCAACTGTATGATTACTACCATCGAAGGACAATTAGAGATGACTAACATATCTATATTTCTGTTGTCAACTAAATTTCATTACAGATTTTAGCTTTTCATGCTAGCCTCAAAGTATTAGTCATAGTAGTGTAACAGCTTAGCTATATGAAGCTGCCGGTTGATCCACATATAACAAAATATATACAAAATTATTATTTAAAAGTAAATATACATAATTTTCCTTGGCAGCTCCTTAAAGTATGTTCTCATTTAAAGTGTTTTCTGTTTTTAAATACTCTCCAACAATCTCTTCTGTATTTTCTGCAGCTTATGTTAATTATTCTTAACTAGTTGCTTTTTTATTTCCGCTTAAAAGTCTTATAAATACAACTATTTCAAATGTCATGCAAAACTTCCAACAAACATTGAGTCTAGTGGCAGAGCAGCATCTTCTTCCTACGCGCTGATTTATGTTCTTGTTCTTCTTCTACTTCTTTGCTACTGTATGATTACTACCAAGTGCCTTTTAGTTGGCTTTCATTCACATTTTCTCGAGTTTTTCTTACCTTGAAGTTGTACTCATTAATATTTAACAACTTTCATAATTAAGTAAAAATTGCTTAAAAACTTTTTCTATGTTACATTGTTGTCGTTCTTGCTCCCTTGCCCCCCGGGGGTGTAGCAAGATGTTCTCTTTGCCTGTTGCCACTTTTCTTCCTGGTGTTTGTCTTTGCTACTACTACAGGATGATGATAATGGAGAAGACGACGATGATGACGACGACTCCTTAATGTATGCTACACACAAAAAAAGTTGAAATAAAACGCAGCATTACAACTGCAAACTAATTCCATTTCCCTTCTAAGGGAAACATTCGTTTTACATTCGTCGCTGACGTCGTGCGCTACAGATACCAAACACAAAAAAAGAAGCAAAGAACAATCGTCATAGCCCCGAGGGCTTAAAAGGGAAAAGGAAAATAAAACCGGCAACATAGACAGAAAGACAGACAAATAACGACAGCAGCAGCAACATCAACATAAACAACTTCTCTAGCATTCTTCCTAGAGCTTCCACTACTACTACTAGAGATGCTGTTGGGAAAAAGTTTCATTCCTAGTTAACTTTTGTACATTTACAAATCAAATTGTGATCAGGCGTAGCAACAACCATAAAAAAACAAAACAACAACAGCAACAGCCACAGTGCACCGTAACAAATACAACGCAATAAAGTTTATAGTTTGATTTTGTATTCTATTTAATTTGGCAGTTGGTCTTTGTTTGTGTTTGTGAGAAAGGCCAATCTTTTCGTTTGAAGTTTTTGGTAAATTTGTTTGCACTTTGTTGTATCGCTGGGGTGAGCAAAAGTTCTCCATTTATCTCTTTCCACTGTGTAAGTCAGTTAAGTATACGAAAATGTTTATGTCTTATCAATTAATTTATCATTAGTTGAGAGGGAGAGAGAGCGAGAAAGAGGTCTTTCTGCTGTTGTTTTGTGTAGCTAGTTAAAAATTATGCAGCATACTTTAAGGGACTTTGGCGATTTGAAGTCTGTTGCCTATTTCTGGGAGACCGAAGGCGGGTTTATATATAAATGTAGAAAAAATATTGACTTTTTAACATTTAATAGTCTTAGTTAATGAAGTTTCCTGTCTCCGCTTGCAGTGTAAAGGGTTTATTAAAATTGCATAAGTTAAGGCAAAGTTAGGTGCGCCAAGGAAAATTGCATAGCTCATGGAGTTTAGTAATAGAGGTATATTTTTGGACGACTAACAAAAATAAATTTTTGAAAAATCAACTATTTCAAAAATTTTCCAGGGAATCTAATTTAGAAAATTTTCACATAACTACAGAAATTTCCATAAAATAACCTTAAAATGTCACTGAACTTTTATAGTAAGCTAAGAACATTTTTATCAATAATTTCGTTTCCGGCTTCATCTTATTTGACAGCAGCAACAGAAATGCATCCATCAATAGCCGCACGTAGAAAATAATTCCAAGCGCTTATTGCGCTCCATAGATAATTCTTCACACCAAGTTTTGATAATAGGTCTTTAGCAGGTCCACACAGTTTTGGTCATGCTAAAAATTAAAAATTAAAAATATCCACACAATAGAAGCTATCAAAAATTTCATTTGCAACTTTGTTATATACAAATCTCTCACAGAAATTTACTCATATACACAAACACACACACACAATAAACTCCCACACTTTTGTATCTTACATATAAATCAACAAAACTTAACAATTAAATAGTTATACAATAACCACATATTAAGATATATTTAAACCACTTCAAGTAACATATCGTAGCAAAGCACATACATACTTACATACATATCTTTAGAAACATAGATATTTATATAAATGTCTAAGTAGTAATTGAAAACGGTCCTATATCTACAGCCACAATTTTGGTATTGTTGTTGATGATGTCTTTGGTGCAAATAGCAGCAGCAGCGTCAAAACTCAAAGAAACCTCAAAAACAAAAGATCTTTTCACATTACAAAAATCCTTTGTCATATGCAAATACACACATGTATGCAAACACATACAATGAAACACTTAGACCACTGTAAAACCGATAAAAACTTTTAATTTTGTAGAAAACTTCAAAGAAATTCGGCAACGATAAACTACCGCCCTCGAACTATGTAGGGCAAGTGACCCTATAAGGGAATCAGACGAAAGAGTTGGGTTGAGTTAAAAGGCTTCAGTTGTAGAGTCATTCAGCCAGTAAGATATCATTACTAAATGAAACTCATTTTAAAGGAATTAACACACAATCAAATATTAGATGTTCATATGGGGGTTGGGGGGGTGTTTTGAAAAGACCCCGAAAATCATACGAGGGCGTCGTGCGAGAATGAGTTGACATGTTATAAAAGATGACGCCTAAAAGTATACTATATTTTAGGTAGGTAAGTTTGTGAACGAAAATTTTTGAAAGATGTGCTCAATTTATGACACCGTACTCCCATTTGTTATTTATGTACAACAACAGATTTTTAAACAACAAACTATTTTGAAAATTTTGTTGGGTAAATAGTTTTGAATTTTTCGAAAATTAAAATTTCGAAAAATGTACTCGGTTGGCCACACAAATTTTCTATTACGGTAATATTTAGCAACTTAAGAATATTTTGACACAACCATTCTGAAACTGTTGTTAAAATAAAAACGGTTCGAACACATATTCGAAATATCTAAATTCACTGTCTTTGAATTGTGATTTCTTAGGACCATCTATCGTTTTCAAATCTTTGCTACATTTGTTTTTTTCACACGTTTTTAAATGTTTTCAAAATTTTCGAACAAATATTCGAAATTTCTAAAATCGCTGTTGGCGAATTAGAAAATCTCTTATTTTTAAGAAAATAAAATAAGTTCAAATTTTTCGAAATTCTGAATTTCGAAAATTGTGCCAGATTTCTCGTATATACGATTTTGTATACGATAATTTTGCTCAACAATGTAAATGTTTTCAAAATTTTCGAACAAATATTTGAAATTCCTAAAAATCACTGTTATTGAATTGTGATTTCTTAGGACCATTTATCATTTTCAAAACTTTGCAACATTTAATTGCATTCATTCATTCAATTCACTGTCTTTGAATTGTGATTTCTTAGGACCTTTTATCATTTTCAAAACTTTGCAGCATTTAATTTTTTCAAACATTTTCATAGATAGTTTCGAAATGTTTTCAAAATTTTCGAACGAATATTCGAAATTTCTAAAATCGCTGTTGGCGAATTAGAAAATCTCTTATTTTTAAGAAAATAAAATAAGTTCAAATTTTTCGAAATCCTGAATTTCGAAAATTGTGCCAGATTTCTCGTATATACGATTTTGTACACGATAATTTTGGAACAAATATTTGAAATTCCTAAAAATCACTGTTATTGAATTGTGATTTCTTAGGACCTTCTATCGTTTTCAAATCTTTGCTACATTGAGGTTTTTTCACACATTTTTTGTCAATAATTTTGAAATGTTTTCAAAATTTTCGAACAAATATTCGAAATTTCTAAAATCACTGTCTTTGAAATGTAATTTCTTAGGACATTCTAACGCTTTAAAATCTTTGCTACTTTTAATTTTTTTCGAACATTTTTATCAATAATTTCGAAATTTAGGAAATTGTGCTGACTTAGAATTTAAAATTTAAAAAAGTTTATTATTTTTCGAAATTTAAAATTTTGAATGTTGTACTCGACTAGCCGCACAAATCTCATTTACATTATTTTTCGTTACATTTTTTTTCAGAATTTTTTTTTAACATTTTGAAATTTTTTTATGAAATTTATGCAATTTTTTTAAATTTGAATTTATAAAAATCTCACAAAAAATTCCATATTTTCAGTCGAGCATGTTAATCGTTTCTAAATTATGCAAACTTTTTAATTTTTCGAACTGTACTTCAAATACCGTTTTGAAAGTTCGAATTTTTCGAAATTCTGAATTTCGAAAAATGTGCTCGCAACTTTGGAATATTTGGACACAACTATTCTGAAACTGCTGTTAAAATAAAAACGGTTCGAACAAAATTCTCGAAATATCTAAATTCACTGTCTTTGAATTGTGATTTCTTAGGACCTTTTATCGTTTTCAAAACTTTGCAACATTTAATTTTTTTCAAACATTTTCATCGATAGTTTCGAATGTTTTCAAAATTTTCAAACAAATATTCGAAATTTCTAAAATCGCTGTTGGCGAATTAGAAAATAAAATAAGTTCAAATTTTTCGAAATTCTGAATTTCGAGAATTGTGCCAGATTTCTCGTATATATGATTTTGTATACAATAATTTTGCTCAACTATGTAAATGTTTTCAAAATTTTTGAACAAATATTCGAAAGATCTAAATTCACTGTCTTTGAATTGTGATTTCTTAGGACCTTTTAGCGTTTTCAAAACTTTGCAACATTTAATTTTTTTTCAAACATTTTCATCGATAGTTTCGAAATGTTTTCAAAATTTGCGAACAAATATTCGAAATATCTGAAATCACTGTCTTTGAAATGTAAATTTGAAAGAATTTAAATCTTTAAAACGTTTCTAATTTTTCGAAATTTAAAATTTGGAATGTTGTACTCGACTAGCGGCACAAATCTCTTTTACATAATTTTTCTTTACCTTTACATCTGTCCGCAAAATTTTTAAATTTATAAATTTTGTTTTTCAAAATTATCGAAATTTTTCTTAGTTCGAAATTTTAAAAATCTCACTAAAAATTCAATTTCTTCAGTCCTGCATGTTACTCGGTTCCAAATTTTGTCTACCTTTCTCGAACTGTACTTCGAATACCGTTTTTAAAGTTCGAAATTAAAAAAAACAAATACTATTGCAAAAAAAAAAACACATTTCAAAATTTTTTATTTAAAATTACAATATGAACTTTTGTAATTATCAAAAAAAAAATTATTTAAATTTTTCGAAATTCGAAGTCGATTTTTTTTTAAATTTTTAAGTTATGTAAAATTATATAAGTTAACTACTTAATATTTTTGCTTTCCCCATTTGTTTTCAAATCACTTCCAAATAAAGTTTTCGAACATTGTTCTAAAAAAAAAACTTTTCCCAAAGTTTCGAAAATCGGTGTTTTGCGGTTTTTTTTGGCAAAAACGTATGTCATTTTACAACATAATCTACATAATTTTCCAAATTCGAAGTGCAACTCAAATGTTTACTTGACATTTGAAACAGAAGTTCGAATTTTTGGAGAATTGAACTGCATTTTACATGTTTTTAAATTTCCTCAACCCTAAAATTTTTCGAACATTCCTTCGAATAACTTCACTATTTAATATTTTTGCACTCCTCATTTGTTTTCAAATCACTTCCAAATAAAGTTTTCGAACATGATAAAAAAAACTTTTCACAGTTTCAAAAATCGCGGTTGTCCTCAGCACAATTTTTGCTATTTTTTGGTGAAAACGAACGGCATTTTACATAATTTTCGAAAAATTCGAAATTCGAAGTGAAAATCAAATGTTTACTATATATTTAAAAACACAACTTTGAATTTGTCGAAAGTTGAACTGCATTTTTAAATGTTTTAAAATTTCTTCAACCCTTAAATTTTACGAACATTTTTTCGAATAACTTTTCGAAAATTCGAAATTTCCAAATGGAAAAAAAAACAATGTTAAAAGCTATGTTTCATGTTTTAAATAAAATTTTTGTAATTAACGAAAAACAAAATCTGTCAAAAAATTCGAAATATACAAAGTTTTGAAAGTCGTTATCGCTATGAATTCTTAATAACTTCTCGAAAGTCAATATTGTGCTGTGTTAGCAGTATTTTTTGTCAAGAAGGAAAAAATTAATCTACATGATTTTCAAAAAATTGGTACAATATTTTCGATATTCTAAAATTACTTTATTTGTTTTCTTTTACCATTGAAAATTTAAATTTTTTAAACATATCATCAAACAACTTTTAGAAAATTTCAAAAACCACAGTCTATAGAAAAAATTTAAGTTTTCGCGTTAATATTTAAGAACTTTTATAAATATCGAAAAAAAAAAAATTTCATATTGTAAAATTCGAAAATTCAAAAGTGTTACGAAATTTTTTTTTCCAAAATTGTCAAGTTGTGTTGAATTGGGCGAAACTACACATAGTGATATTTTTGTCTCATTCATTCGCTTCTAAATTATTACAACTTATCAAGTTTTCGAAAAATGTTGTGAATAACTTTTCGATAATAAAAATTTCGAAAATCGGTATAACGGCATTTTATAACGCAATCTATTTAATTTTCAAAAAGTTTGAAATTCGAATTGCAAATGAAGCGATTACATTATTTTTAAAACATAAGATAAAAATTTTTTAAATTCGAATCGCATTACTTTTCTTAATTTTTAAAACTTTAAATTCTTCACAATTTGCATAGAAATATTTTTAAAAAAATTTTATTGTCAAAAAAAATAATTTCAAAAATGTTCCTTTATGGTACAAATTTAATTTATGTAGCAAAACCTTGTCGTCCAACCTTGAAATTTGTTTTCAAAGTTTCAAACATATCGCATAATTCCCATACTACTCCTCAATGTCTCATACAGTTTCCCACTTTTGGCCTTTTGGCTAGTAATAGACTAATAGAAGTTGCAAACAAATACATTCACAGTTTGTAAGCTGCCTTACCACCGTCGTTGGGGCCAAGTATTTTTAGCAGAAAATCTTTTGCAAATCCTTTGGCATTTTGTTAAACAGCCATAAAACGAAAACACATACACTCACACACACACATACTCGCACACCCACAATAGACTTTGGCAGGAAAACTTTCCAACATATTAGTAATACTTTGTACATATGTGAGTGGTGGTAAAGCCCCCTCGCCACTCCTGTCTCAAAAACTTTTGATCACTAGCCTGCCATGCTTCCCCTCTCTCTCTCTTTCTTATTCGGTCTGTAGCTGGCACAACCAACAACTAAGTGTGTTCATGCGGTTTAACACTTGTCTTCTTAAATGTTTTCGACTTTATTATCTGCAAATTGTAGGGAACTCTTATCTGAATGCCGACAACAAGTGTTAGTGTGTGTGAATGCATGATGTTTAAGGATATTAGAGGCAAAAGGATAATACATACATACAAGCAAGTGTGTTTGAATTTTGCTTTAAATGAACAAATAGTTGTTATGTTTGTCTATGTTTGCCTACAGCAGCAGCAGCAGAAGCCGAAAACTGGTGTGCTCTTCTCAGGTTTTTGGGTTTAGTAGGAATACCAAAAAAAAAAAGTTTATTATGCTTGTGAATTTTTCCCTTTCGTATGGTTTCTTGCGTAGACACTTTCTAGCCAGAATGTTTGGAAAATCAGTTTGCCAACTCATTTATCTGTGTGGTTAAGCGTGTGAGTTGGAGCGGAGGGAAAAGACCATGAGTGCGTGCCTGTGTTGGTTGTTACGGTTCGAGGATATGTTCACAATTTTTACATTGTCGGGGTAGATTTAACAGTTTTACAGAGGTAAATTCTACCTCCCCTCCACGATGAAATTTTAATGTGGTTTTCGCGGGTGTTTGGTAAAGGTTTTGTTGCGGGATATGTATTTTTGCTGTGATTGTTACGAGAAATTAGCATACTTTTGATGTGAAAGGCTGAGGCGATATTCTAAGATGGCATACTTTTAGGCAGTTGTAATAGGAATTACGGATTGAGTTGAGTGAATGTAGGAATGGTACAAAACATCAATATTTAGCGGCTTCAAATACTAAACAAAGAATATTTTTAGATATTTTCGTGTCATTTAAGCATAGCATACTTTTAGGTTAAGTCTTATAATATGTTTGTATGGTGAGAAATGAAATTTGTTATGAATTCAAACCAATAATGATATTTTAAGGGAACTATAGCAACAGTTTTATACAAATCATCAATATTTAGGGACTTCAAATACTAAACAAAGAATATTTATAGATATTTTAATGTAATTTTATTGTAGCATACTTTTAGGTTTTGTCTAATAATATGCTTGATATGTTGAGAAAAGCTGCACCCCAATATCTTCGGTAAAAAAAAAATGAATAAAAAAAATATTTTCAGGAAAATGAGTAAACACACCTTATGAAGTAGTTGCGCGACATTTTAGAGATTTTTCGAATTTCGTAGTTTTAGGATGATAAAGACAGAAAAGTGATACTGGTAGTATCACTAAACCATACAAATAAAGGTAGAATTGTGAAAATGGGATGTGAAAATTAATTTTATGGAGTTGAGGGTGAAAAGGCCGAAAAAGGGATAAAACTAGTACTGCCACTCAGACCCAACGGCTAAAGGTAGAATCGTGAAAATAAGCCAGAAAATTTGTTTTATGCAGTAGTCGAGCGATATGAAGGCATTTTTTTGAATTTCGTATGTTTAGTGAGAAAAAGGCCGAAAAAAGAAATACAACTGATACTATCACCCAGACCTAACAGCTAAAGGTAAAAACGCGAAAATTAGGGTCGAATACTTATTTTATAGGTTAGTTGAGCGATATCAAGTAATTTTGTCGAATTCCATTTCTAGGGATAAAAGACGAAAAAGGGATACAACTGGTACCACCACCCACACCAAACGACTTAAGGTAGAATCACGAAAATGGGTGTCAAAACTTATTTTATGTGATAGTTGATAGTTGAGTGATATGAAGAGATTTTTCGAGTTTTGTACCTTTAAAGAAAAAAAGGCCCAGACCCAGACCAAACGAAAAAAAAGGTACAATCACGAAAATGGTGGTGAAAACTAATGTTAGGGCGCAATTGTACGATAAGAAGTGATTTTTCGAAATTCGTACTTTAAGGGGGGGGGAAAAGGTCGATCACACAGACCAAACGGCTGAAAGTAGAATCGCGAAGTGGAAATGAAAACTTATTTTATGGAGTAGTTGTGCGATAAGAAAAAGGCCGAAATGGGATAAAACTGGTACTATCACCCAGACAAAACGGGTAAAGTTAGAATAGTGAAAATAAGGCTGAAAAGTTATTTGATGGCTTTGTCAAGCGATATGAAGCAAAAAGGTATAAAACTTATTTTATGGGATGGTTGTGCGGTAGGAAAAAATATGAATAAAATTAAATCAAATTCATAATTCTATACAGATCAGCAAAAACAAACCAGAGTAAAACAAGAACACGGAAAGTACACTGGGTTGGCACTTTTGCCAAAAACAATTTTATGCAATTTTTTCCGATGGACAAATGCGTACACAAGAGCCTGTGTGGTATTTTTTGATGCCATTGTTTGGACTCCTCGATGGTTTCTTGAAACAGACATTCAAATTTTAGACAATTTTTTTTAACAAAAATTATATTTGTATTTTCGAAATTAAAATTTTGTTGCATAATTGTTGCACATTCAAAATTTTATAGAAAATGTTTTTTTTTACCTTTTACTTATATTTATATTGTATAACTACATAAATCTTTTTCGAAATTTATGTTTTGTTAGATGGAAAATTTAGTTTTTAATACGATTACTTAAAATTTTCCAACCACGTATTAATTTTTTTTTTTTTTGGTAATTTAACATTATTTGAAATTTATGATAATATTTGTAGATAAAATGTTAGGGTTATTTTGTTTTGTTGCATCATTTTTTAATAGTCCTAAAAAAATTTTTCTACAATTATTTTTTTATTAAATATTATTTTTTAGGTAAAAATTTAAACAGCTTTTTATACTATTACTTTAGATTTATTTTAAACAGCTATTTGTAATTTTATTTTTAATTTTGCAAAAATGTTTTAAACATTCTAACTATTTGTAGACAACTAAAATATTTCCAGGAACAAAAGAATTTTTTTTTTAATAATAAATTTAAATAATTTTTCATTCATCGTTTGAAATTTGTTCGATATGTTGTTTACATAATTAGATTTTGTTTTCTCGTCAAGCTCAAGATCAGTTTTGTTTCAATGTAATTTCAGAAAAATGATATGTTCATGAAAAATTTAAAAAAAAAAACGTTCGAAAATTTATTTTTTATTTTGTATTCGAATTTTTCAAATTTACCAACCAGGAATAAAAAATATATTTTTTTTTTGTAATTTAGCATAAATGTTATATGCATTCAAACAATTTTTAGACAAAAAAATATTACAACATATTTTTTGGGAGCAAATGTTAGAGCTGTTTTTTGTTTAATAAGTGTACTACAATTTTTTTTTTTTTTTTTTTTTTTTTTTTAGGAAAAAAATTTGGCAAAAAATCCAAATTTTTTATTCTAATAATATTTTGTAAATTTTTTTTTTTTAGAATTTTTTGTTTTATATTTTTACATTTTAACATTTTTATTTTTTGTTTAACGAAATTTATAATTTTACTTTTAATTTAGCAAAATTGTTCCAAATATTGTTAGACAAAAAAAATATTTTTAGAAACAAAAGAATTTTTTTGGTAAAAATATTTAAAAAAAAATCTTCAGTCATCGTTTGTAATTTTTTGGATCTGTTGTTTATAATATTTTTTATTGTTTTTGAACAAGCTTAAAATCAATTATGTTTGAATGAAGTTTTAGAAAATGTTATTCTCAAGAGAAAAAAAAACAACTATTTTTTTCGAAAACTTTACTTTTGGGAGAAATGTTCACAAAATTTTTTTTTTGATTAAATTTTTTTGCCTCAAATTTTTCAGACAGCAATTAATATTTTTTTTCTAAATTTATGAAAAAATTTTGTTAAGGAATCTGCCGATCGAGTAATTGTTAATGTTTGTGTGGGACCTTAAACCCAAATCACCTGCATGATAGTCTCGTTTTCCCGCTATTATACCACAGCCGGTAAGTCAAATACCTAAGTTAGATACCGCACTGCATATATAAGAGGAGTTATATATTTTATACTGTCACTGCATACTACCAGGCAATCGCTTTATAACAATATAAAAGCACACTTTTAGGATTACAATGAATAATAGTGGAAATCCAGGGGAATGCGATTATATGACATTTGGCATACAATACTATCATAAAACTGTAAATCTTTAAGTAACGATTATATTGGTGAAGCCGTGCCCAAATATGTGGTCATAAAACTTGTTCCCTACTTTTCTTGAGCTATCGTTACATCCACAAAGATAGACTGTTTAAGAGTATGGGTGGTTCAATCATCGTCCCGCATTTCTCTTAACAAAAAATGGGGACGGACAGAACACGTTACCTTCAATGGCGATGTTTATGTCAGAAATTGTTCTTTCGGATCATAATAAGGGTTGACATCCAATTCTATTTCAAGGTTCGAACTTAATCACTCTTTGCATATCACAAACTCATTACATACTTTTATGATATTGTAATTGTTTCAAAAGTAAAGAATACTTTTAGGATCATAGCAAATAAATGAGAAAACAATTGGAATTTTTTGACATGTCTCATTATAAGTTACCATTAAACTGAACATCTTTTAGATTTAATTATTTACTTAAAACACGACCTAACATCTAATGATGATAATCAGTAACTCCTCATTTTACACTGTTTTCTACAAGACTCTGTCGCACCAACATTCTACCCCAAAGCCTTTGTTTTTCACACAACCAACCAAAAAGAAAACATTACTCCTTCTGCATTATTAACACAGAAAAAAACATTAAGTTTCTGTAGTATTTACACCTACCCACTGACACAAAAGGACCTAACAAATATTTTAATTAAGCACAATTTTTTTCTCCAGCATACTTAAGGGCATTTGCTATTTCAATAGAATAGAATTTGTAGCATACTTTTAGATGCACTGGACTTAATTCATCTCTCGCCACGCAAACACACACAACCACACAAACTCACAAATTATGCACTTTTAGTGATTAAAACTTATCTAAGATGCTCAGCTCAGATCAGCTCAAAAACACGAAAAGTCATTCTAATTTACTATTCAAAACGCTATTGAAGAATACAATCAATCTCCCTCCAACCCCTCCCCCTCTCCATGACGCCTCTGCCGCAGCTGTCTGTCCATTTATCATCGTCAACCATCATGACGGCAGGACCACAAACAATAGGTGGCATATTCTTTAGAAAATTATCATACTTGTGGTTTGCGACGCTGTTATCCCTGAGCAGGGGCTGTGTAATGAATGCGTGATTATCCCAGCGCATTCATTTGCTGCAGTTTAAAATTTTTTTATAGCCCCCTCCCCCCTACGACGAGTCTCACAGCTAGTGTAATGCGGAAAAACGCTAATGTTTTTTGCTTAGGGGAAGACGTTGAAGGCGAACGAAAAATATCTTTTATTTTAGCTGCACATAAAAAAAAGAACAGATAGCTGAGATGAAGGCAAAGGCGACAGACAGAAAACATAGAGGATTGAGAACTATAACAAGACTTCATAATTTTGATTGACAAATGTCTATCAGGCTTTTGAAATAGTCATAATGAGAGAGAGAGAGAGGATAGGGCGAGGAGTAATGACAACAAGGAAGGATATGACACCACATAAGCCTTTTCAAAAAACAGCTAAAAATAAGAATAGTAAAGAATAGAACCAACGAAAAGGACACCCAACCATAGTTGTGACATACTCCCATACCAAAAGGCAAAAGGTCTTAGGAAAAAAAAAACAACAGGACAACACAAAAGCCAAGAAAATTTTCCCGTCATTCTTAACGAAAATTGCAAGTATTATTCAAAATAATGGTGGCATCTAATAATAATCATCATGTTGGTTGTCATCATCGTCATCATCATCATCAGAGTAGTCGTCATTGTCATCATTAGTATAATGATTATGACGCTTGGGGAAAATAGAAAATGTCACTTAAATTGAAATACTTTCGTTGGTTGTATTTTGTTCAGCTTGGGTTTATTTTTTTGTTTGTTTTGTTATACCGCTTTTGTTTTTGTTTTGCGCTTGTCATTTGCCATTATATCCTTAGCTTTTTTTTGCCCACACCCGTCGTAAGGACTCAAAGGACCTTCTGTTTATTTGTTTTTGTTCGTTTTCTGGGAATATATAGAAAATGAACAAATATGACGCAATTTTAATTCACATTCACAAATTATAATTATTATTATTTTCATTAGGGGTGTGCGTGTGTTTTGGGTTTGGCGGCAGCTGAGGTTAGAGAGGGAATTCACCAGAAATTCTATGTACATATTAGAAAAAATAGGGAAAGTAGCAAAAAAAAAATATGACATAAGAAAAATTTCTTAAAGACAGAGATTCCCTACATGCAGTGGTCAAGAAATATTGTCGTATTGAACATTAAATAAAAATGATGTTCAGAAAATTTATAGTTTTCGTTCATAAAATGTTGGTTCTATATATATTGGAATATATTCATGTTGAAAATACGAAAAAAAAAAAAATATGAAAGAAATTCATTAACTTCATTGAAATTATGTATTCATTAAAATTATGAAGAAAATCATTAACATTATGAATTCATTTAATTTATGAATAAATTCATTAAAGTATTTAATGTATTCAATAAAAATATCTATAATTTAATTCTATTGAATTATTTTTTAAATTAAAACTATCAATAAAATTCATTAAAATTATGAATTAGTTCATTCAAAATAGGAATAAATTCGTTATATTTATGAATAATTTATTTAAAATTATAAACAATTTTACATAACTTATGAAAATATGTAGAAAAGTTATGAATAAAAATATTCAATATAATCATAAGCATCAGGGGATGGTTCTGACGAAGAAAAATTTAAAATTTTCTCACAAATTAAAAAAAAAATTTTGATAATTTTATTTTTTGATAATTTGTGACAATTTAAATTTTTGACAAATTTGATATTTGGACTTCGTCAGAACCCGCTCCTAGCAATTAAAAATTACTAAAAAGAAAAGTTCATCAAGATCTACTGACAAAATAAATTTGTGCCAAATGAGCTGATCTAGAAAAACTGGGAGATACGTATATTTTTTTTTTAGCTCTAATTTCAGAATCTAGTCAGTTTGATCATGGGTGAGGCCAAAATTTTAAATTTGTCTTACAGTTTAATAAGTCCTTTACTAAGCCTAACAAAAAATTCCATACCCATGCACATTTCACTTTTCAAATGAGACCTGCAATGAGGCCTTTTACTATGATGAGAAAAAATCCAGCAGACATGCCTCTTTCGCTTCTCAAAACTGGCCTGTAAGCAGCCCTACTGTGTACACCACAAAAATACCATAGATGTGCACAAAGGGCATGCAAACTTTCTTGCCTTAAACAGGACTGTTGACAGTCCTATTAGTAGAAGGCAGAATTGACGTTCACAATAGCCATGCACTTGTCACTTCTCCGATTAGGCCTGTTGAGCGGCCTCTTAAGGGAAGGTAAGACAGATGCTGTTGTTTATGAGAACCACATGTATGCTATTTGTCGTACAACAACTATATCACGTGATAGCCGAGTAGGTAGCATGCCCAACTATGAGTACTGAGGTCGCGAGTTCGATTCCCGCTGCTGGAGTTTTAAAAAAAATTGTTAGTACAAATTGTAAAAAATATTGTAATAAAAATTTTAAAAAAGTACATGCAGCATTTAATATGGAAATAATTCTCATATGTTTTTATACCATCACCCTTAGGGATGAGGATATATATCATTTGATTCGACCCAAAAGTGTAACACATAGAAGGAGTGACTTTAGACCCTAGGTTTCTTTGAACCAAACTCGATTCATGACTTTTTAAGTCGTTTGAGCCATGTCCGTCTGTCTGCCTGTCCGGCTGGTTCGTACGATAACTTTCGAAATACGCAACCAAATGTCATGAAATTTTGCACGAGTTAATATTTCCCCAAAACTACATACGGTATTGAAAATGGGCTACATGACAACGCCACTTCTGGTACCTTCCATACAAATGTACAATTCCGCCCACTTTAGAAATCGAGTAATAATATCAATACATCGAACACGATCGTCCCCAAATTCTATATTTAGTAAAGCTATAACATGATAAAGTTTTGGAAAAAAAATTGAAAGTCTATCCTTGCCCCTTCTGGTACCTCCCATACAAATGTACCATTCTGCCCACTTTAAAGATGGAGTTATAATAAATATACACTCGGCACGATCGTGCCCAAATTATGTATTTTGTTAAGTTATAACAGGATAAAGTTTTGGAAAAAATATTGGAAGTCTAGCCACGCCTCTTCTGGTACCTTCCATACAAATGTACTTTTCCGCCCACTTTAGAGATGGAGTAGTAATATCAAAAAGTCCACAGCGATCGTACCCAAATTCTTTACTTAAGTAAAACTATAGCAGGAAATTGGAAGTCTAGCCACGCCCATCTGGTACCTCCCATATACATCTGGTACCGCCCACTTTAGAAATCGATTAATATTGTTAATAGACCTAACGCGACCGTGCCCAAATTCTGTATTTAGTAAACTCAAGCAGGATATAGTTTTGGAGAAAAAATCTGGAAGTCTAGACACGCCCCTTCTGGTACATCTCATACAAGTGTACCACTCTGTCCACTTTAGAGATGGAGTTATAATATCAATATACTCAACACGATCGTGCCCAAATTATGTATTTTGTTAAGTTATAATAGGATAAAGTTTTGGAAAAAATATTGTACCTCCCATACAAATGTACCTTTCCGTCCACTTTTAAGATGGAGTAATAATATCAATACACCCCTCGCTATAGTGCTTAAATTCTGTATTTAGTAAAGCTTAAGATGGATAAAGTTTTTCAGAAAAAATCTGGAAGTCTAGACACGCCCCTTCTGGTACCTCATATACAAATGGACCACTCCGCCCACTTTATAGACGGAGTAATAATATCAATACACTCGACACGATCGTGCCCAAATTCTGTAGTTTGTTAAGTTATAACAGGGTGAAGTTTTGGAGAAAAAAACTGAATCTACCCGCGCCCCTTCTGGTACCTCCCATACAAATGTACCACTTCGCCCACTTTAGAAATCAAGTAATAATATCAATATTATAGAACATTTTATGTTTTACTGTGGGTGAGGGTATATGTAAGTCGGGGTGCCCGACTGAAACTTTCTTACTGGTTTTTATTTTAGTTTTTCTATAAATGCTCTTTTGCAGGCCTGCAAGCTGGCCTGCAGTAGCAATGCCTCGTAGAAGGCCCTTGTTTTTAGGACTCCAAGCAGGACATACTAGGCATGCCTACTGAAACGCCTTCAATGAGAAAGGGAATGTGCATGCCTTGCCTGCCTATGGCGCCCTATGTTAATTTGAAATGAAGACTGCATTTGAAGGGTAGGGCTTCTGACTGCCTTTCCAGGCCTGCAAGATGGCATACAAAGCCCAATTTTTTGCTGCTGGGTTATGAAGCAATTCATGTAAATGTATTTATTATAATAATATAATAAAATTCATAAAACTTTGGAATAAACTCATGAATAAATTTTTGAAAATAATGAATAAATTTATTAAAATTATAAACAAAATATGAGTTATGTTATGGTGATATGTTGTGTGCTTCGAGGTTGCCATCTATACAATAATGGAATTAGTTCTCAGTTCTCTGAGTACTTTCTTCCCATAAGGTTTTTGATGACGGAGGAGAAGTAACAGCAAACGACGCTGACCAGACATCTGATGAATGTCAAAATGACGTCATACGCCTAACCTGCCGTCACATAATACATTTCACAACTCTTGACAAAAACCTATTGGCAATCTATATATATAAAAGCCTTGGGTGACTGACTGATCACTCCCCAGACCAAACGGCTAAGCTAGAACTGTAAAATTTAGAATATAGGTTTCTTTTATGACGTAGGCGCGCACCAAGAAGGGATTTTTGGAAATTCGGCCTGAAAGGGGGTTAAATGGGCGTGGCACCGCCCCATACAACTGGAATTTTAAAATGACTGTATCTTTTGAACCGAAGTCGAGATTTGGTACATATATAATACTTTATTTGTGGAGAGTGGGCTGTGCCACACCCCTTTTTTAAAATAGTAATATTGGCCAAATAATTGAACCGATTGCAATTATATAAGGTTGTCAAAAAAGTCTTGCGGTATTTTTATTGAATTTTCAATTGTTCATAAAATTGGTTATAATAATGCGATTTAAGTCAAATATGCGCCGTTTTGTTCGATGACGAGTTCCCAACAAGATGCCAACTTCATAATGCCCCTCTTATAGAAGCTCGCTTCCCTATTGTCAAAAAAATCGGAGAGCCAATTTTCACAGCACTCTTGTGGCCAACTTCCGACTACCAAGCTCGTTCGCCATGGACAGAAATAGGTGGTAATCACTTGGTGCGAGATCCGGACTATACGGTGGATGCAAAAGAACCTCCCATCCGAGCTCCCGGAGCTTCTAGTGCGTCACCAAAGATGTGTGTGGCCTGGCGTTGTCCTGATGGAAGACAATTCGGCCTCTGTTGATCAAAGATGGCATCTTCTGCATGAGTGCTGCATTCAAGCGGTCCAGTTGTTGGCAGTACAGGTCCGAATTGAGCGTTTGGCCATAGGGGAGCAGCTCATAGTGCATGATTCCCTGCCAATCCCACCAAACACACAGAAGAACCTTCCTGGCCGTCAATCCAGGCTTGGCCACCGTCTGGGCAGCTTCACCGCTTTTCGACCACGACCGTTTGCGCTTCACGTTGTCGTAAGTGACCCACTTTTCATCGCCAGTCACCATCCGCTTCAAAAACGGGTCGATTTTGTTGCGATTCAGAAGCGATTCGCATGCATCCATACGGGCAAAAATGTTTTTTTGCGTCAAGTCGTGTGGCATCCATGCATCGAGCTTCTTTTTGAATCCAAGCTTCTTCAAATGGTTTATAACGGTTTGATGACTCATGCCCAGTTCTTGGCCGATGCTACTGCTGCTACTATGCCGGTCTCTTTTGATCAATTCAGCGATTTTATCGCAATTTTCGACGACAGGCCTTCCGGACCGTGGCGCATCTTCGATCACCTCTGCACCAGAACGAAAACGTTGAAACCATCGTTGTGCGTTTTATTGGCAGCATGAGATGCATTTTTGCCTTTATCGTACTAGTTTTGTAAAATATGCCGTATTTTCTCTTTATTTTGCTCCATGTTTGCGACGCTATAACTCACGAACGACTAAAAATAAACAACAATGTTACGTGTTAGCGCGTGAAAAAAGCTTTGCAAAAAGTTCTAGCGTGAACCGATGCGACGAATACAACTAGAACTACGCGCTTGCAAAGACAAGCTTGCGGAAATACCGCAAGACTTTTTTGACAAGCTTATATCATTGCTCCCTATAGATGGGGTTTTTAGAAATTCGTACATTTAAGGGGTAAAAAGGCCGAAAAGAGATAAAACTGGTGCCATTAACCAGACCAAACGGTACAATCTTTAATCGTATATGGACATGCTTCCTATAAAATTAGAAGGAGTACCAGTCCATTTTAGTTGGGCGATACGAATGTATCTTTTGAAATTCTTACTTTTAGTGACAATAAGGGACTAAAGCGGTACAATCACTCAGATCAATGGCATAAAGCTACAATCACTTTAATGGGGTGTTCGTTCGTCTTATGAAGCGTTTGCATTTTACCTGTATTGAAGAAGATTCATTGTAAGTACGGGTGAAGCAACGCGAGCCGGGAAAGCTAGTATTTATATATTTTTTATTAAATTTTAATGGTTATATTTTTTTGTATAAAATTAGGAAAAAATAAAATTTGTTCGTGTAAAATATATTTCAAATGCTAATTTTCTAAAGAATACCACATAATCCATATAACGCACTGAAAAAAGTTTCACTTTCTTATTGAATATCATATTCGTCCTAAGCTACATACTGTCCTGAATCTCTGCCTCTCTCTACTGTAGAGTGCAAATATGTACCCTTAAAAGAAAACGCTCTTAGCCAAATGAGGACAACAAACAAAGAGCAAAAGTCGTTTTTATATTAAAATTGCGTCACAATGACAATCTTTTGTTTCTAAATAGACAAAAAAAATTACACTGTCCATGGCACTTTCACCAGTTTACCTTTCAGAACAACAGTGGTTACACATTGATTTTAGTTACAAAAATATTTCAATAGTAAAAGAATATTTATGAATTATAAATTTAATACACTAATAAAATAAACGGACTTCAGGCGAGAGTGAGAGGATCTATCTCTCTGAGAAGCAAGAGGTAAATAATAATACAAATAAAATAGGTTAGTTACACTTGTATTAGTAAGGGAAAGAGTTATATGTTTAAGATTCTATCGTTGACCAATTTTTATCGAAATATATTACTTACCGACAAAAGTTGTCAGACCATAAGTTTACGTATGGGAATGGGGGGTAAGCTTACCTGTAAGAAAATCAGAAAAGAGAAAAACGAAATTTTTAATATATTCGGAAAATAATATGCTTTTATTTTTTTATAAAATATATCTTGTAATTTTTCTTAATTTAAATAATTAGAAAAAAAATCTTTCGTACTTCTAAACATAACAAGAAAGATAAAATTAAAAAAAATTTCAACATTTTAAAATTGCATTAAAACTTTTGTTTTATTGAATAGTACAATAAATGTACTATAGATGTCACTTCAGTTATATCATATAATATTACCGAAAATATACAAACTAACAATGTTGTGGACTACTGAAATGTTTTTTATTTATAGTATGACACATTTTCGTACTTTACTTCCAAGTTTAATTAATTAATAGTATTAATAGATTCGACAATTGACTAAAAATTAAATTTTGTTATATTCAAAAAAATAGTTTCATAAATAGGTCTTGTATCTACATTAAAAAAAGTGTCGAATTATTTAAAGGATAAAAAAACTCCTATTTCTCTTAAATTTAGCATAACAACTTACTTATTTCCCCCCAAACCCCATATACTTTAATTCAATATAACAACTTATTCCTTTCACCCCACACCCCATCTACTTCATTTCATTTAACTCCTTTGTTATATTCCCAGCGTATGCATTACAATGAGTATGAGAAATGTGAAAAATTACTAAACAAACTTGAAAAATCCCCCGATTATAGTAGTTAGAAGCTTCATTATTGCAGTTGCTACCAGCAGCAGCATCACTCTTTAACACATAATGTCAATAATGAACTGCAGTAGTAGATGGATGATAACAACTAGAGATTAACCCAGTAAGTGCCACTTCCTTTATTCTGTTGTTGTCGCTTGTCCTCCTGCCTCACAAACTTTCAAAGGATAATGATGACTTTAGTAGGGAAATGTAAAAAAAGTAAGTGAACGAAAGGATCAAAAGAGAACAACTTCACTTTTTGTGTGGTTGGTCAATGTAAAATGACAAATAGAAATGTGCAGAAGTGAAGCGAATGAATGGGAAGCAATAGAAAAGGGGGTGACAACATAGAAGAGACAATCATAGATGATGGTCTATTGAAATGTGAGGAGTAAAAACAAACAAGTCTATGTAGAAAAAATACTGAAAAACTGTCAATTGTTGTTCTTTGTGATTTGGTTTAAGTCATAGATTATAAAGGATTTGTCATAATTTCCTTTAACACAAGGAAGCTATTGTTTTACATATAATTTTTTCTACTTTTACAGTGAAACTTTCACTACAAATAAAAGTTAAGACAGTAATCGAAATATAATTATTAAAAAAATAATAAAAATATAAAAATATAAAAATATAAAAATATAAAAATATAAAAATATAAAAAAAAACAACAAAAAATAAAAAAATATATAATTGTATAATATAACTAGTCCTTTTCAGTCGGAAACAGAAATCGCCCGCTACATCCAACATCTATCTGGGCAACAAACAACACAACTTCTCCGATACGGCGAACTACCTGGGCCTTATATTAGACAGGAAGCTTAATTGGAGACAGAACATTGAAAGCAGATCCACCAAGGCACTCATAGCTTTATATACATGCCGTAAAGCTATCGGGAAAACCTGGGGATTTAAACCCAAGGTAACACTTTGGATTTACAATGCTATAGTGAAGCCAATATTACAATATGGCTCTATGGTGTGGTGGTACGCGCTCGAAAAGAAGAGCAAATTTAGACAATTAGATCGTGTTCAACGATCCTCTTGTCTCCTGATAACCGGATGTATGAGATCGACCCCCTCTAAGGCTCTCTACACGATACTCAATCTACTACCACCTGATCTGAGCTGCAAATGCTCCGCTCTCAAATCAGCTATTCGACTAAACGAGATTGAACATTGGGATCCTTCCATAGGACATTCAAGGATCCTGAACCATATCAACATCTCACTTGAAACTGACTACGTGCTCAATACACGGAAATCAAACATTCTCTACGAAATCAAAACGCCCACCAGAAAGGAGTGGGCAGAGAACGAGAACGCAATGTATGGACCAATAAACGTCTTTACCGATGGGTCCAAACTGGATGACAAGGTCGGCTATGGTATCTACTCCGCGGACCTAGGCCTAAGTATAAGATCGAGAATTCCAGACTACTGCAGCGTTTTCCAAGCGGAAGTACTTGCTATTAAACGAGCCGCGGACATGAACAACGTGAGGAAGATATCACAGGAGGATATTCTCCTGTTCACGGATAGTCTAGCGGCGGTTAATTCATTGAAGTCCAGTGACATCAAATCGAAAGTGGTCAGTGCCTGTCGAAAATCTCTTAACGAGATATCCAGGAAAAACAGAGTTCTGGTTGCGTGGATACCCGGACACAGCAGAATCGAGGGCAACTGCAGAGCGGACGAAGAGGCCAGACAGGGCTCAGCCCTGCATGAAAGAGACGTTGAACACGTAGCACTTCGCCCTATATCCACCTGTAGAAGTACCATTGCACTCTAACGTTTAGGCAGAATGAAAAAACCGGTAGAAATGCCAAAAAGACTTGGCCAGAATACAACGCGAAACGTACATCGTACCTGGTAAAACTAGAGAGGGACCAGATAAGAAAAATTATTACCTTCCTGACGGGACATGAACCCGTAGGAGAACCATCTACCGACCACATTATATGTGATTGCCCAGCGCTATACAGAAGGAGACTGGAAACCCTGGGAAAACCTTTCTTAAATGGTGTAGAGGAACTTGCATCCTTGGATATCGGAAGGATCAACAACTTTTGAAACTTCGGATTCCCCAGCGACAACTGGCAACGCAATCAGGCAGCACACGCGCTGATAGCATAGGTTGAAGGGATGGCGAAATGCTCAACGGGTGTCACAATGGCTCCATAAGGACCTAAGTGTTCTCCTCGAAGAAGGAGATACCCGCACACCAACCAACCAACCATTAAAATATAGGAATATAAAAATATAAAAATTTAAAAATTTAAAAATATAAAAATATAAAAATATAAAAATATAAAAATATAAAAATATAAAAATATAAAAATATAAAAATATAAAAATATAAAAATATAAAAATATAAAAATATAAAAATATAAAAATATAAAAATATAAAAATATAAAAATATAAAAATATAAAAATATAAAAATATAAAAATATAAAAATATAAAAATATAAAAATATAAAAATATAAAAATAAAAAAATATAAAAATATAAAAATATAAAAATATAAAAATATAAAAATATAAAAATATAAAAATATAAAAATATAAAAATATAAAAATATAAAAATATAAAAATATAAAAATATAAAAATATAAAAATATAAAAATATAAAAATATAAAAATATAAAAATATAAAAATATAAAAATATAAAAATATAAAAATATAAAAATATAAAAATATAAAAATATAAAAATATAAAAATATAAAAATATAAAAATATAAAAATATAAAAATATAAATATATAAATATATAAATATATTAAAATATAAAAATATAAAAATAAAAAAATATAAAAATACACAAATACAAATATAAAAAATATATATTAATTTTGCGTCATTTGATACACTTTAACGTAAATTTAATATATAAAACACGATCGACTAAAACTAACAAACAAACAGTTTAAAAATATATGGTGCCGTGACATAACCCCACACGGACATAATCCCCAAAACGATTTTGGGGCTTATGTCCGGACAACTTGGCGGACATAACCCCCAATTTCATTGGGGATTATGTCCGACACTAATCTGCGGACATAAGCCCCAATGGGGATTATGACCGAATTTGTTGTTGTTTTTAGTATTTCAACATATGAAGAGAACAATTTTAAATATTGCTATTGTAGCGAGGGCCGAATGCGCTGGGGGGCACGCCCCCCACCGCATCCGCCGTAGCTAGTCTCGTTGCATACTTAATCTGTCTCACTGCAGCACGAGACGAATGCGGTGGGGGGCACGCCCCCCGCCGCATACGCCGTAGTTAGTCTCGTTGCGTACTTAATCTGTCTCACTGTAGCACGAGACGAATGCGGTGGGGGGCACGCCCCCCGCCGCATACTTCGTAGTTTGTTAGTTACTTAAAAAGTCACTCTTTTTTTAGGGGGTGGGCGTCCGCCCACCCCCATTTCATCAACTTCATCAACCTTTTTCATTACTTTTGGTCGAAAAATTAGTTTGGGTGTTATGTCCGTTATATTTGTTGGGGCTTATGTCCGTTATGCCCCGCGGACATAATCCCAAATGCAAATTGGGGGTTATGTCCGCAGAGCGTGGCGGACATAAGCCCCAAAATCGTGTTGGGGATTATGTCCGTGGGGGTTATGTCCGGGCACCAAAATATATATTTAAATATAAATATTTATTTAAATTATCCGTTGTATTATCTAAATCCCCCCTTTTTATTTAATTACATTTCGTTGACTACATATCCCGACAACAGTCTAAAAATTTAATTAATTTAAATCTCTCACTTTGACCGTTCCGGCCATAATCGCCCCCTCTGCGCTAGCAACCATAGCTGCCAACTCCATTTTCCACTTAAACATTCGAACTACACGAGTGTTTCGCATTTCAATTCTACACCGAAGAGGTGTCATCATCATCAAAAAGTACTTAAATAAAAATATATTTATATCCACTTCTGGATATGATGATGTTCGTGAAATAGTTCTGGTCGAAAAATACACACACACCCACACATAACAAAAAAAAAACAACTACAACATGTCAGACAAGTTATTATATCGGAATTCAAAGAGTTTTGAAGCTCCTGCCACTACCACCTACTAGACTATCCAAAGCCATGGCAGACAGATAGAAGGAGGCAGGGAAATTATACACGAATGTACACACACGGCAACACCTGCAAATAAAAAAAATTATTGGCAAAAGGATATTTTTCCTTTCATTTCATCATAACGTTGGGTAACACAATATCACCTGCTCCGCCAGCGTTCAGCCATGAAAGCGAAGGCAAGAGTACAATTTCGCAATGAGAGCTTTCGAATCACAAGTATCTATGTAGTTGTTATGTATGTATATCGTGAGCCGTTTGTTATATGCATCGCATACATCAAACCCAGTGTGAAACAATTCAATGCATTTTTTTTTGTACAGTTGAAGTTTTGTTCTGTTTTCCTGAGTGTGCAGGGGTGGAGAGTAGAGAGCAACAACCAAAAAAAAAAACACAGTATAATACACGGAATGAAATTGATATAAATAAATATTGCATTATTGCATGAGACATGAAAATGATTTTTAAATTTTATTTTTAATTAAATGGATAAAAGATCGGGGTAAAACTTGCACCGACAAATTGGCAAAGTAAAACATGATATGTGTTTGCACAAATTTAAATGAATTTTATTGAAAACTATTGGGTGGATTGTTATCAATGTTTTAGGCAAATTGGTAGGTGATAGAAATGTGCCGGATTGAAAGTTAAAGCACAGGATTTACCTTACTGAAGTTCCACATGCGCCACCTATCGTTCACAATTTGTACTATTTAAAACACATTTCTGACACTTTGTGAGCAAAACGACTACAATTTCCTTGTAATCTGTTCACAATGTCAAGAGTTTTTGCGTAACACACACCAACAAACAATATGTCAAATAGCAATTTGTAAATGCCACTGTATAAATATAGTTGTCTTCAAATAACGCCAACATCCTTCTAGATCCCCACCCACAGACTTCGTAACTAATATTTAATTTAATGGCATTAAACTGATAAAACTAAACTACACCCTTTGGCATCTGCCCCACTAGACTCTGGATTAACACTTTGCCTTGCCTGCCTCTCATACACAAACGGATGAAATGCAGTCCAAACAAACTAAAAATCGTTTAAAATTATTTGCAACAAATTCGCGAGTGTATATATATCACCATAGAATGCCAAGTTGTCCTATACCCAATAGCAATGTTGCAAGAGCGTTGGAACAAGGGAAGAGGACATGAAGTAGAAAAGCAACTGTATTATTTTTCACACTTTTGACACCAAAGTTTAGAGTGGAAAATGAAAATGAAATGCGACACACAAAAAAAATAAACACTAGTCAAAATAAAGTCGCAACAGTGAAAAATATTAGCGACAAAGCGAGTAAAACTTTATAGCACGCGAAGATACGTAGCTGCGCAGCTTTAAGGCGAATCCTTTGCAATGTGTCATGTACTGCTACGATTTGTTGTTTGCTAGGCAATGGCGTTGCTAGCGAGTGCTCTGTTGCAACTTCAGGTTGAAAGTTTAAGTGGATTTTAGCTAAAGGTATTAACTTTAAGGTATGTGAAGGTTGTTCGAAAGTGACTACATGATATATATTTAGGTAACCTAGTCATTGTTGATTATTTGTTATGACAACTGCACAAAACAATTCGGGATAGGACGCAGCAGACAACAAACAACAACAAGGAAACGACAACTTTTTAAAAGTTGTTGCAGAAGAAAATTCTGAATTATAAACACCACTAAATTAAGGTTGCTGTGGAAATTTAAGTTTTTAATGTAAATAAAGTAAAGGAAATGAATTTTGATTAATACAAAGTAAGCGCAGAAAAATTCATAAAATTTATAGAAGAGAAAAATTAATTTTTGTCCGATGGACAAATAGGTAGACAGGAGCTTATGTGGATTATGCTGACGTGTGGTCTTCGTTGATGGCATATACATATGCACCGGTGTGTTTGGTTTCTCGATTGTTTTGTGAAGCCGTTAACACTTTAGGTTTGTGATGGTGGTGGAGAAGTCAGAGCATATGACTTGTACGATTAATTCTATCACCAATAATAGAATTGAGCTTCAAATGAACAATGAAAACTAATTCAGATGTCGAAAATCCCATTAAAATTCATTAAATTATTCATTAATTTTAAATTGATTAAATTAATTAATAATTAATTATATTGATAAATTTAAAAAAAATAATCAATTCATAATTTAATTATTTAAAAAATCGCATGGAATATATTAATTTCATAGAATTCGAAGTATATACAAATATCATGAAAATCGTGATTCAAAGAATTCATTGGATTCAAGGATTTCATAAAATTAATTGAATTCATAGAAATCGTAGAATACAAAGAATTCATAAAACTAGTAGCAATCAAAGATATAATAAAATTAAATGAATAGAAATTAAAGAAATAGTTGCATTCATAGATTTAGTAGAATTCATAGATTTAGTAGAATTCATAGAATTCGTAAAATTCATAGAATTAGTAGAATGCACAAGTTCATAAAATTTATAAAATTCATAGAATTCACAGAAATAATAGAATTTATAGGATTCATAGAATTCATAGAATTCGTAGAATTCATAGAATTCGTAGAATTCAAAAATTCATAGAGTTCATAGAATCCATAGAATTCATAGAATTCACAGAATTCATAGAATTCATAGGATTCATAGAATTCATAGAACTCATAGAACTCACAGAATTCATAGAATTCATTAAATTCATAGAATTCATTAAATTCATAGATTTCATTAAATTCATAGAATTCATTAAATTCATAGAATTCATAGCATTCAAAGAATTCATTAAATTCATAGAATTCATTAAATTCATAGAATTCATAGAATTCATAGAATTCATAGAATTCATTAAATTCATAGAATTCATTAAATTCATAGAATTCATTAAATTCATAGAATTCATTAAATTCATAGAATTCATTAAATTCATAGAATTCATTAAATTCATAGAATTCATTAAATTCATAGAATTCATTAAATTCATAGAATTCATTAAATTCATAGAATTCATTAAATTCATAGAATTCATAGAATTCATATAATTCATACAATTTACAGAAATCATAGAATTCACATTGTTCGTAGAGATCGTATTATTAACATTACTCATGAAAAATAGAATTCATAGTATGCAAAGAATTCTTGAAAAGCAAAAAAAATCAAAGAATCGATATCATTCGTAGAGTTCATAATATTCATAGAATTCATGTTATTAAAAAAATTATTAAATTTACTAAATTCAAATTCAAATTTTTTAAAATCAGTAAATTCATTAAACTCGTTTTATTCATTAATTTTAATAAATTCGTTATTTCTATGAAATTCATTAAATTTATGAATTTGACTTAATTGTTTAAATGCTTCAAATTCAACAAATTCATAAAACTTATTTACTTCACTAAATTTATTTAATTCATCAAATTCATTGGTTGGTTGGTTGGTGTGCGGGCATCTCCATCTTCGAGGAGAACACTTAGGTCCTTATGGACCCATTGTGACACCCGTTGGGCATTTACGCCATCCCTTCAAATTATGCTATCAGCGCGTGTGCTGCCTGATTGCGTTGCCAGTTGTCGATTGGGTATCCGGAGTTTCGATCCAATCCGTCCAGCTAATAATTTTACAAAATTAGTTTATCCTTCCGATATCCAACGATGCAAGTTCCTTTGCACCATTTAGGAAGGGTTTCCCCAGGGTTTCCAGTCTCCTTCTGTATAGCGCTGGGCAATCACATATAATGTAGTCGGTGGATGGTTCACTGCTGCCGCAGTAGTTGCATTCGCTTTTCGTTGCGAATCCCATTCTGCTCGCATGTCTGCCTATGGGTCCATGTCCCGTCAGGAATGTAATAATTTTTCTTATCTGGTCCCTCTCTAGGCTTACCAGGTACGATGTACGTTTCGCGTTGTATTCTGGCCAAGTCTTTTTGGCCTTTCTACAGGTTTCTTCATTCTTCCATCTGTCGTTTGCAATTTCAAACGTTAGATTTCCAATGGTACTTTTACAGGTGGATATAGGGAGAAGTGCTACGTTTTCAACGTCGCTTTCCTGCAGGGCTGAGCCCTGTCTGGCCTCTTCGTCCGCTCTGCAGTTGCCCTCGATTCTGCTGTGTCCGGGTATCCACGTAACCAGAACTCTGTTTTACCTGGATATCTCGTTAAGAGATTTCCGACAGGCACTGACCACTTTCAATTTGATGTCACAGGACTTCAATGAGTTTACCGCCGCTAGACTATCCGTGAACAGGAGAATATCCTCCTGTGATATCTTCCTCACGTTGATCATGTCCACGGCTCGTTTAATAGCAAGTATTTCCGCTTGGAAAACGCTGCAGTAGTCTGGAATTCTCGATCTTATACTTAGGCCTAGATCCGCGAAGTAGATACCATAGCCGACCTTGTCATCCAGTTTGGACCCATCGGTAAAGATGTTTATTGGTCCATACATTGCGTTCTCGTTCTCTGCCCACTCCTTTCTGGTGGGCGTTTTGATTTCGTAGAGGATGTTTGATTTCCGTGTATTGAGCACGTAGTCAGTTTCAAGTGAGATGTTGATATGGTTCAGGATCCTTGAATGTCCTATGGAAGGATCCCAATGTTCAATCTCGTTTAGTCGAATAGCTAATTTGAGAGCGGAGCATTTGCAGCTCAGATCAGGTGGTAGTAGATTGAGTATCGTGTAGAGAGCCTTAGAGGGGGTCGATCTCATACATCCGGTTATCAGGAGACAAGAGGATCGTTAAACACGATCTAATTGTCTAAATTTGCTCTTCTTGTCGAGCGCGTACCACCACACTATAGAGCCATATTGTAATATTGGCTTCACTATAGCATTGTAAATCCAAAGTGTTACCTTGAGTTTAAATCCCCAGGTTTTTCCGATAGCTTTACGGCATGTATATAAAGCTATGAGTGCCTTAGTGGATCTGCTTTCAATGTTCTGTCCCCAATTAAGCTTCCTGTCTAATATAAGGCCCAGGTAGTTCGCCGTATCGGAGAAGTTGAGTTGTTTGTTGCCCAGATATTCATTCATTAATTTCATTATATTCGAAAAATTAATAAAATTAAATTCATAAAATCCATTAAATCCATTAAATCCATTAAATACATTAAATTCATTAAATACATTAAATTCATCAAATTCAATAAATTAATAAAATTCATTATATTCATTAAATTCAATCAATTCATTAAATTCATTAAATCCATTAAATGCATTAAATTTATTAAATGCATTAAAATCATTAACTTCATTAAATTCATTAAATTCATTAAATTCATTAAATTCATTTAATTCACTAAATTCATTAAATTCATAAAATTCATTAAATCCATTTAATGCACTAAATTCATTAAATGCATTAAATTCATTAAATTTATCAAATTGATTAAATTAATTAAAATCATTAAATTCAATTAATTCACCAAATTCATTAAATTCATTAAATGCATTAAAATTATTAAAATCATTACATTTATTAAATGCATTAAATTCATTAAATTAATTAAAATCATTAAATTCAATTAATTCACTAAATTCATTAAAATCATTAAATTCGTTAAATTCATTAAATTTAATATAGTAATTAATTTTATTACATTCATAAAATTATAAAAATTCATTTAAATTACTAAATTTATTTTATCCAGTAATTTAATTAAAATCAATAAATTCAAGATATTAAAAGAATAATATTTTTCAATATTTGTTAGTCCTCCCTCAATTATTAATTAAGTTTTTATAAATTTCCTTACAACATGTTAGAATAAACATAACATCAACAGAGTTGTATTAATATGTTGAAAATTCAGTCGTTTCCTTCACCTTTCATTAAATTTTCACATGACACCTGTGTCGTCCATTATGTGGCCCCAATTTCCTCGTGTTTTTTGTATTTCTTTCATATTTTCAATAACGCAATCTTAGATTGTGTTAGAAAATAATATTGCTATATTTTCTTGTTTTCGATTAGAAAAAAAAACCTCAAAAATTTCCATCTAATAATAAGCAACAGTAGCAGCGGCTGCAACAACCAAACAAACCAACACGAAAGACCAAAATGTAAACGTACTGCTTCTTAGCCACGTTATGCTCTGTTTAATCAACACTGAAAACGTTTTCAAATACGACAGAAGATTTCTTGTACGAAAAAAAAAAATATTTATGATTTTCAACACCTCGCACTTTGTGTAAAGTGTTTCGATATTTGTGTGTTTTTTTGAAAAAAAAAAAATAACAACAAAGAATAACGAAAAAAACAGAAACTACAACACGGATGATGAAAAACTTATAATTATTTTTCAATTTCATTTTTAACAATTTTCAGAGTTGGTTGGTTAGTTATGTGTTGGCCAATAATCTTAACACCAACAGTACCTCCACTACTACGAGACCACAAGCCCACAAGCCAGTCATCATCGTCATCGCTATTGTTTGGTCAACAACGTTTGGATAGAAACTATGAAACGAGGAGGATTTCGATTCAATTGATGATGGTCTCTCGGACGGGTGATACGGAGGAACCTATGGTTAGTTGTATGCTATTAGGTAAGCTGAGAGAGAGGGGGACTTATAGCGTGTTGTTATTGTTATGGATAACACTTAAAAGGGTAGGAAGAAAAAGTGTTAATAATATTGTTTAGTTTTTCATTGGTTTACTATGTTTTTTGATTATTACTTAACATTAATATTGTTTGTGGTTATTCCACCCTTTTCCTTGTGTACAAAAGTGCGGTTGAACACAACAGAGATTATATTAAAACATTAATTGTAATAAATAATTGGGTGAAAAGTTACAAAAAAATTTATTAGTTGATGCAAAAAAAAGCAAACGATAATTTCATTTACAACATAATTTATTTGTTAAAAAAAAATGTAATTATGGGTTTGTTTATAATCGACATTTCTCAGCTGGAAATCAATTTGTTAAATTTTTTATGTTAGACAATGATACCAAAAGGGGTTTACATAACCTTAAAGATAAATGGAAAAGTTTACCACTGTAATCGATCAAAAAAACCAAGATTTGATTTATTATTATACTAATAACTCTTGTTGTTATAAAGCCCTCAGCTTTAATTGTTGCCTTAGAATATTTATTGTGTCACAAAAGTGTAATTCAAAATTAAAACTCAAGCATTACCCATTTACTGTGAGAGTAGGAATGCCAAAGAAAAAAAAACAAACAAAAGGCCACACACGCACACACACAAAAACGCCACTAAATACCAGCATTGCCAGGAATCAATGAAAAGCTGAAGAAAAAACGAAAAAAAAAACAACTATCGTATGCACTACAAATGAAATGCATACATGTTACTCTGTTGTAAAGTGGAGTAAAAACTCCACAATGACAGCCATCTGACGTTCAGCTCCTATCCGTGCGCAACAAAAAAAAACAAACGCTCCTATGGAATTGTTGTGAAATTTATGCGCCTCTCCAAGTGGAAGGAATGCATAAAATGGATCCTTTACATCGTGAAACATATGTAGACAATGTTAACGATGGCGACTATGGACGTAAAAAGAATGCGAAACTGAATGCAAGTGGCTGCACTTCGTTGACGGAGAAGGAAAAAGTATTGATTTTCAATTCGATGCCGAAAAGCTTTCAGTAACAGCTGAAGAAAAAACAAATTGGAATTAAGCATGAGAGATATGATGAGGTCGAATAGGAGCGGCCTTAAAACAATCTATAGAGGAAGGACACTTTTTTAAAAATATTTAAAAAAAAATTGTAGAATAGTCCCTGATATCACATAAGAAAATATTAAAATTAACTTATTTTTTGATATTCATAAAATGTATAAATTTAGAAAAGTTCATTCAATTCACTTAACTCATTAAATTTAATGAACTTTAATTCATTTTATTCATTAAATTCATTAAATTCGTTAAAATCATTAAAATTATTAAAATCATTAAAATCATTAAAATCATTAAAATCATTAAAATCATTAAAATCATTAAAATCATTAAAATCATTAAAATCATTAAAATCATTAAAATCATTAAAATCATTAAAATCATTAAAATCATTAAAATCATAAAAATCACTAAAATCATTAAAATCATTGGAATAATTAAAATCATTAAAATCATCAAAATCATTAAATTCATTAAATACAATAAATTCATTAAATCCATTAAATGCATTTATTCATTAAATTTATTAAATTCAATAAACTCATTTAATTTATGAAAATCATTAAATTCGAGATAGTAATTAAATTCAATAAGATCGGTAAATTAATTAAATTCGTTAAATTTATTAAATGCAGTAAATGGATTAAAAAATGCATTAAACGCATTAAATTCATTAAAATCATTAAATTCATTAAAATAATTAAATTCATTAAACTCATTAAATCCATTCAATTAATTAATTTCAATAAAATCATTAAAATCATTAAATTCATTAAACGCATTAAATTCATTAAAATTATTAAATTCATTAAATTCATTAAATTCGTTAAAATCATTAAATTCATTAAAATCATTAAATTCATTAAATTCATTTAATTCATTCATTTAATTCATTAAATTCATTAAATCCATTAAAATCAAAGAAATCATTAAATTCATTCAATTCAATGAAGTTTATTGCATTCACTAAGCTCATAAAATTCTTTAAGTGCGATAAATTCATTAAACTCATTAAAATCATTATATTCATTAAATTCATTAAACTTCTTAAATTAATTGCATTCATTAAATAAATTAAGTTCATTAAATTCAATTGATTCATAAATTAAATTAAGTTCATTAAATTTATTAGATTTATTAAATTCATTAAATTCACAATATTGACAAAATTCACTAAATTCATTAAATTTAATAAATCCAATAAATTCATTAAATTTAATAAATCCAATAAACTCATAAAATTTATTAAAATCATTCTATTTATTAAAATCATTAAAAGTTATTACAATCATTAAAATTATAACAATCATTAAAATAATTAAAATCATTAAATTCATTATAATCATATAATTCATTAAAATCATTAAATTAATTACATTCATTAAAATCATTACAATCAATAAAATCGTTAAAATAATTAAAATCATTAAATTGAGTAAATTCATTAAATTTAGTAAATTCGTTTAATTCATATAATTCATTAAATTCAATAAAATTAAATTAAATTCTTTAATTTCACTAAATTTATTAAATTCAATAAATTCATAAAATTTAGTAAAATCGTTGAATGCATTAAATTCATTAAATTAATTTAATTCATCACATTTGGTAAATACATTTAATACATTAAATTTATTATTTTCATTAAATTTATTTAATTAATTAAATTTATTAAAGTCATTAAATTCATTAAATTGATTAAATTCGTAAAATTCAATAAATCCAGTAGATTTTAATGAATTTAATACATACAAAATATTTAATGATTTCAATGATTTTAATGCTTTTACTGAATTGAAAAATTAATGAACTTAGTAAATTTTATGAATTTAATGAATTTACAAATTTAATGAATTTATGCATTTAATGAATTTAATGACTTTAATGCATTTAATGACATTAATGAATTTAATAAATTTAATGAATTTATGAATTTATGAATTTATGAATTTATGAATTTATGAATTTATGAATTTATGAATTTATGAATTTATGAATTTAATGAATTTATGAATTTAATGAATTTGTGAAATTGTGAATTTACGAATTTATGACTTTAATGAATTTAATAAATTTACTAAATTTATGAATTTATGAATTTATGAATTTATGAATTTATGAATTTATGAATTTATGAATTTATGAATTTATGAATTTATGAATTTATGAATTTATGAATTTATGAATTTATGAATTTATGAATTTATGAATTTATGAATTTATGAATTTATGAATTTATGAATTTATGAATTTATGAATTTATGAATTTATGAATTTATGAATTTATGAATTTATGAATTTATGAATTTATGAATTTATGAATTTATGAATTTATAAATTTATAAATTTATGAATTTATGAATTTATGAATTTATGAATTTATGAATTTATGAATTTATGAATTTAAGAATATATGAATTATGAACTTATAAATTAAAAATTCAGACAGTTGTATGCTGCCAACTTTCTCCTTCTGAGTCCACGCGGCATCCATTAGAGTACATGACCACTTACCTATGATGTCCACCCAAATGGAAACCAATGTGTATGAAAAATCTCTTAAAAAATAAATCATATTTGGCAGTTGTGGAGTACTACTGTTACTTCGAACTACTTCCTCTCACTGACAATACTGACAATATTGAACAAATGACGGCATTTTCATGCATATGCATGATTATTCAGGCATATTCATTTCTCCTTACAGGAAACAAAAAATTCCACAAAAGACTGAAATTGAACAGAGCTGTGTGTGGGTAGAGAGAAAAAAAAATCACTACCATATCGAAAAAGAAATTCCAAGTATGAACATTACGTTATCGTATAAATTTCAGAAAGAGTCGACTGTAAAGTTTTGGGAGAAATGGAAATATTTGGTTGAGTGTATAGGGGAAGACTGTTAACTTACATATAAAATTTTGTAAAAGCAATCTCAAGGTGATTGCATTTATTGAATCAGACAAAAAAGGAATACATTTTACCATGTTTATGATCACGAAAAGGCATTGCAAATTATCACATTATGTGTCTAGCAGATATGCACAATTTAAATACAATGCCAGTCGTTGTAGTGCCTACCTTTAGGCGTTGACGTACATTCTGGATTCTCTCTCAATCTTTGGGTGGAATAAAAAAAAGCTGTAACAATTTTTTTTTACTCAATTCCAATTTTGCGGCTAATAAATTCGTTTCTCAGTGTGTCCTGTGGTACTCTTTTACCTTTTCACTCTTTTACTTGACTCAATTTTTCGTTTCATTTATTAACAAACCACCGCTCGATGGTGCTATATTGCTAGTTTCGGCAAAAAATTGTAGCTTTTACAACAAAACTGATACAATTGCATTGGGAATTTAGCATTGCAAGTGCAATTGAACGAATAGCTTTGTGTCACATTTAACCCACCGCCCAAAATTTGCATTGATAGACGGTTTATATTTTCATCGCCTGCAAAACTCGTTTCCCACAATTTCTGTTTCGGTGCAAGTTAAAGTTCTACAAATCCCAGTAGTGATATAAAAGAGGACTAGTGGGCATTACTTGAGAGACAAGTAAAAAGTTTGTACTCCCAATTAAAACAAGAAACTAAAAACATGATATTGATTTAATTTTAGGTATTCAGGTCATTCGGTTGAAGGAAACTATGGGATATCCTGAATTGAGGAAAACGGCTATAAATACGTAGATGGGGACTTTCTCTATCGAATTAGTGGGCTTCACGAAGGGATTTGTCAAAATTCGTACTTTAGGGGTAAAAAGGCCCAAAAAGGGGAAAAAAATTTGTAGCATCATTCAGACGAAGCCATAATCGCGAAAAATCTATTTGTGGATTCTCCCTATTAAATTAGTGAGCTTCATGAAGTGATTTTTCGAAATTCGTTCCATAAGGGGTCAAAAGAAAATAAAGGGTTAAAACTTGTACTATCACCCATACCAATCGGTTAAAGGTAGAATCGAGAAAATGAGGTTGATTGCTTATTTTATGGCGTAGCTGTGCGTTTTTAAGGGATTTGTCGAAAGTCGAACTTTAGAGGAAAAAAAATTTCAAAAAAGGGATAAAACTGGTACTATCAGCCACACTAAACGACTAAAGATAGAGTGGCGAAGATGGGCGTAAATACTTATTTCATGGGGTGGTCGTGCAATATGAAGGGATTTTTCGAAATTGTCTGTCCACAAAAATTAATGTGAATATTAAAGAGCAGTTGTGTCTAAAGACAATTTGAGGACATAACATTTTTTTTTTTTGATCCGTGCATCCCACAGCCCCCTGAAATGTTATTTTTTTATTTTTTATCGTCATTTGAAATCAGATCGAAACGAGGCACATATCGTTATTCATGGTTAATCAAGGACTACATTTTATTTATTGGACATTTTAAACACCGGCGTCATTTTTAGTTTTTGGCGGTGTGTAGGGTGACCTATTGATTCTTACAACTCCTATAACTTTTTTGTTAATGAATAAAAAATACTTGCATTCTAAGCAGAATTTTCATTTTTTTTGTGATCTTTACGAATTTAACCAGAAATTAATTAGGGAGCAACAAAAAATTTAAAAATTTAATCTTTGAATTACCAAGATATAACGATATACGGCATCAAATGACGATATACAACTTAATTAATACTATTTCGGCGGGTCGCAGTGTGCAATGATAAAAAAAGTTGTGATGTCCTCAAATTGTCAAACTACATAACTGGGAGGTGAACGCATCAACTTGTTTTTCTACGCTTTTATAATAATCTCGCAAATTTTTAAAATTTTAAATTTTTATAAAAATGCATGAATTTCATGATTTTCTTTCTAAAAAAATTTTTTCTAAAAATTTTAAAATATTATGAAAATTTTAAAAATTTGGAAAATTCTCTAAAAGAAAATAATTTTTTTTACAAACCAGCGTTCCCGGCTCGCCTTGTCATTACCAGGGCAACCGGAAATATGCCCTAAAAATCGTGTTTTATGCGCATAAAATATGACCTGAAAATGAAAATGGCAAAATATGACCTAAAAATCAACAAAAACATGCCCTAAAAAATTAAAGTCATACTATATGATTTTATTTATTTAGAAATATTTTTATTAAAAATAAAAAAAACAGCTTAAAAATTAAAAAAAAAACAATATTATTTTAAATTCAGACTTTTTTAGTAGTTTTGGAAAATTTACATACACAAATGTTGAGTAAAATAAAATAGAAATAAATATTTTCGAGGAAATATTCCCCGGAAAATTTTAATGTAGGTTCCGAAGTCATGAACTATCCCGAATATATTTTTACATATGATTTATCATTTTCTTTTATTTGACATTTGACCAAAAAAATCTTACTTGAAACCACTGTAAACCAAAATTGTGACTTATTGGAGCAAAATTTAGTTTAGGGTTTTCTTACTGAAGTCAAATGCTATTGTTTGATTTTGGTTGGTTTCACTCCCGAAAAAGTGCGTTGCACTCTTTGCCTGAAATAGACTTTTTAACATTTCATTTTGATTTTATTTTGGAACCTTTGACTCATAGAGGTTATTTTTCTTCGGTGACTACTAGTGAAATTTTTCGTAGAATATTTCTATAGAATATTCTAATCCATGAACTCCGTCCAAAGTTGACTTTTAAACAGTTTTTCAAAATTGGGCCAAAAATGTCCTATACGGATGGGAGCTAGAGGGTTAAAATGTTCCGAGAAAATATTCCCCTGATTGTTTTAATATAGGTCTCCGAAGACATGAAACACCCCAAAGGTATTTTTACAGATGATTTTGCATATTCTTTGATTCGACTTTTGACCAAAAAAATCAAACTTTAAACCACTGTAAAAAAATTTGCGACGTATTGGAGCAAAATGGAATTTTGGGTTTTGTTACTGACGTCAAATGCTATCCTTTGATATTGGTTTGGTTCACCCCCGAAAAAATGTGTTGCACTGTGTTATCTATCAATTTAAAAGTGTCTTCATTCACCTGAACTTGTTCAATAAGCGTAAGACCTGATTTTTTGCAAATTTTTAATATGTTTTGCAATTAAACTGTAATTTGTAGCAATATAAATCAAGTCAGATCTAGTTTGGGGGTCTGTCAAAACATCTTTTAAAGTTTCAATGTGCATCCTCATCGTTTAATACACTTAGGACCTATAAAATGTCTTCATAATTGTTGGCATAGTAGTTAACTGCTTTAAGCCATGTTACCCATCGTGTTGTTATTTCTTCTGGAGGTAATGAAAGGTCTGGAAACATTTGTTTAAAAATTTCATCTCTACATGGAGCTTTTAAAAATAACTTCTTCACATTAGCAATAGTTTTATTTACGTTTTCATAAAAATTCCTAATACATTCACACAATCGATGGACACCATGAGCAATACGTGTCACATGCGTCACTTTCGGATAAAATGCCACTAAAGCTTTTGCAGCCTTTACCATGTATGGAACTGCATCCGTCACAAAAAGCTAAACATTATTCTTATTGAAGTTAACGTCCAGATTTTTGATGGCGTCGTCCCACAGTCTAGCAATTGTTATTGCCACATTTCTGCTTGTTGAATCTGTAGTTTCATCGATTGACATCCATATAAATTGATTTTTTAGTTTTGCTCGTGTATTGTCCATGCCGTCGTTGCATAATATTTTTAAATGTTTAGTTCAAAAAACTGTTTCGGATGGCACTTGGTAGATCGTGTATTCCTTAAATCGTGTTCTTATATTTTGATTTCTCATTTTGTAAAGTAGAATGTCAGCAGACCCATAAGCTCGGCACAGTTTTTTCTTGAAAATCATGTTCTTTTTAAAGTCTACCGGAACATTCTGGCAAAAATAATTGTTTGGTCTGCTTATTTTCACTTCTATGACTTAGTTGAATAAGTTTGCCGCTTTCCACATGTTGCTTCACTTGAAATCTGCGATCTGCTGCAATAACTTTGATGCAGATTTTAGAATAGAGGAATCTACCATCAGCTCGTAAGTCTGGAAACTTTTCTACAACCGCCTTTAGATTTGCTGCTTTTATCGGATTAGCTTTAGGCATTATGTCCAGGGTCGTAATCGGTGGTGGTTGAAAAGCACCTCTTTTTTAAGTTTTGTTTACTTATTGAATAAGAAAGCGCATTAAAAGATTAATAAACGTTTAACCTTTCACAGTTGTGTAAAACATGATTTGGCTGTTACATTTTAAAAAACCAAAGTTGCAAAGACCCTGTTTATACGAACAAAAAAAATAATGTCAAAAACACAAAATATGCTTAAAAAGGGATATTTGTGAAAAAATATGTCCTAAAAAATATAAAATATGCTTTAAAAAAAGAGATTTTTTTTAAAATTATGCTCCTAAAACGAAAATTTCCCGAAATATGACGTTATGGGAAAAATATGCCAAAATATGCTCTAACAAATAGGTCTCAAAACACTTGTAGGACCATGAAACGTGTAAATACATTACCCATTTGTTAATATCTCTTTGTAAAAAAAACATGCTGTAGCATATTTCCGGTTGCCCTGGTCATTACATTCAATTTCTTCTCGATTCACACCGATTTTTGTGAAATTTTTAAAAATTTATAATTTTTTATATTTTTGTAAAAATACACGAATTTTATTATTTCCAAAAATTCTAATTTCTGAACATATAAATTATAAATATTAAAGACATTGTTAAATTAAAAAAAATTTTATTGTCGTAATAAATTTTTTTTTAAAATTTTACGAATTTCTTAAAATTTGTATTTTTTAATTAAATTTCGAAATTATTATGAATTTTTTAAAATAAATGAATTCCACAATTTTCTAATTTTTTTTAATTAATAAAAAGTATTAAGTTAAAAGTAAAAGAAAAAAAATTTATAAAGTTAGCATTTGTCATGAATTTGTATTAAAAATTTTTTGTGTGTTTTTTTCATTTTACGTTGGAATTCACGAATTGGTATAAATTCTTTGATTTCAGATAATTCTATGAATCTTTTAATTCTATGAATTCCATAAATTCTATGAGTTTTATAAATTTAACGAATTTTATAAAAATCCATGAATATTAGGAATTTAATATATTTTACTTTCTTTGTGTATTCTACAATGAATTTTACGATTTTTATGACTTCTATGAATTTTATAAGTTTTAAAAATTCTACGAATTTTAAAAATTCTGTGAATTCATAAAAATTCTTTAATTTCGATTACTTTTATAAATACAATGAATTTTGTAACTTATAAGAATTTTATAAATTTTATAAATTTGACGAATTTTATAAATTCCATGGATTCTATGAATTTTATAAAATCTATTAATTTTATATAATTCTGAGATTTAAATTTTATTAATTTAATGAATTTTATAAATTCCATGAATTTTATAAATTCGATGGAATTTTTTAATACTATGAATTTTATAAATTCGATGGATTCTATGAATTTTATAAAATCTATAAATTTTATATAATTCTGAGTTTTATAAATTTTATAAATTTAATGAATTTTATAAATTTAATGAATTTTATAAATTTGATGAATTCTATAAATTCATTGGATTTTGTAAATTATATAAATTTCATAAAATCTATTAATTTTATAAATTCTGAGAATTTTATAAATTCGATAAATTTTATAAATGTGACGTATTTTATAAATTCTATTAATTTTATAAATTCTATTAACGGTATAAATTCTATGAATTTTATAACTTCGGTAAATTTTATAAATTTTATGAATTTTGTAAATTCCATGAATTTTGTAAATTCTATGAATTTTATAAATTCGGTAAATTTTATAAATTTTATGAATTTTATAAATTCGGTAAATTTTATAAATTTTATGAATTTTGTAAATTCTATGAATTTTATAAATTTTATGAATTTTGTAAATTCCATACATTCTATGTATTTTATAAATTCTATGAACTTTATAAATTCGATGAATTTTTTTAATACTATGAATTTTATAAATTCTATTAATTCTATAAATTCGATAAATTTTATAAATTCGATGAATTTTTTAATTCTATGAAATTTATAAATTCTCTTAATTTTATAAATTCTATTAACTGTATAAATTCTATGAATTTTATAAATTCGGTAAATTTTATAAATTTTATGAATTTTGTAAATTCTATGAGTTTTATAAATTCGGTAAATTTTATAAATTTTATGAATTTTGTAAATTCTATGAATTTTATAAATGTGATAAATTTTGTACATTCCATGAATTTTATAAATTCTATGAATTTTGTAAATTCTATGAATTTTATAAATTCCATGAATTTTGTAAATTCTATGAGTTATAAATTCGATAAATTTTATAAATTCGAAAAATTTTGTAAATTCTATAAATTTTATGTATTTTGTACATTCCATGAATTTTGTAAATTCTATGAATTTTGTAAATTCTATGAATTTTATAAATTCTATGAATTTTATAAATTTTATGAATTTTGTAAATTCTATAAATTTTGTAAATTCTATGTATTTTATAAATTCTATGAATTTTATAAATTCGATGAATTTTTTTAATACTATGAATTTTATAAATTCTATGAATTTTATAAATTCTATAAATTTTATAAATTCTATGTATTTTATAAATTCTATGAATTTTATAACTCGATAAATTTTATGTGAATTCTATGAATTTAATAAATTCAATTAATTTAAAATTCTAAATGAATTTAAAATTCTATGAATTTTGTAAATTCTGTAAATTTTGTAAATTCTGTGAATTTTGTAAATTCCATGAATTTTGTAAATTCTACGAATTTTATTTTTTTAAATTCGAAAAATTTTGTAAATTCTATAAATTTTATAAATTCCATTAATTTTGTAAATTCTATGAATTTTGTAAATTTTATGAATTTTATAAATTCGATATATTTTATAAATTCCATGAATTTTATAAATTCGATAAATTTTATAAATTCTATGATTTTTATAAATTCTATGAATTTTATAAATTCGATAAATTTTATGAATTCTATAAATTCGATAAATTTTATAAATTCGATGAATTTTTTTTAATTCGATGCATTTTATAAATTCGATATATTTTATAAATTCGATATATTTTGCAAATTCGATGAATTTTATAAATTCGACGAACTTTGTAAATTCTATGAATTTTATAAATTCCATGAATTTTATTAACTTTACGAATTTTATAAATTTCACGAATTTTATAAATTCTATGAATTATATAAATTTTATATATTCGATAAATTTTATAAAATTCTATAAATTCTATGTATTTGATAAATTTTATAAACTACACGAATTTTATAAATTTTATAAAATCATCTCTGTGATTTTTATGAATTCTTTATATTCTTGTTCAAATTCTAAGAATTCAATTTTTTTTAATTCTAATTCGATTAATTAATTCCATAAATTTTATAAATTCTATGAATTTAATGGATTCTGTGAATTCTATTAATTCGATGAATTGTTTTTAAATTACACGAATTTTATTTTATTCTATAAATATAAAGAATTCTATAAATTTTTTAAATTCTATAAATTCTTTGATTTCTATGATTTTTACGAATTCTTTGAATTTTATGAATTCTTCAAATTCTATGGATTCTTCAAATTCTATGATTTCTTCAAATTCTATGATTTCTTCATATTCAATGAATCCTTCAAATTCTATGAATTCATCAAATTCTATAAATTCTTCAAATTATAAGAATTCTAAGAATTCAATAAATTCTATGAATTCTATAAATTCCATAAATACTATAAACTAAATTAAATTTTAAAACTAAATAAATTCTGTAAATTTGACTAATTTCGTAAATTTTATAAATTTTATAAATTCTATCAAATCTATAAATTCTAGGAATTCCACAAAAATTCTATGAATTCTGGGGATTTTATAGATTCCATCAATATATTTTATGAATTTTATTAATTCTATGATGAATTTAATTGATTCTATGCATTTTGTGAACTCAATGAATTTTATAAATTCTACAAATTATAAGAACTCTACGAATTCTATAAATTCTACAAATTCTATGAATGCAAATAAAAATGCTATGAATTCTATTTTTCTATGATTTTTATCAATTATATGATGTCTGTAAACTATAAAAATTCTACGAATTTTATGAATTTTTATCAGTATATACGATTTATATGAGTCCTGTGAGTTTGCAATTATTTTAAATTCTCTGATTTTTCTAAATTTTACGTATTTTATAAATTTGATTTTGTATAAATTTTATGATTTCCATAAATTGTAGAATTTCCCGGGACTTATAAATTTCATGAATTATGAGAACTTTATAATAATTTATATCACAAAACTTTTGCCATATAATTTGTAGGTCACGTTTCTCAAATTACAGCCGTATTCATAAACATTTATCAAAGGTTTATAAATCAAATTTTCATAGTAAAATCGTTCTATAAACCTCTCATAAATTAATATGAATATTTATTCTTGCAAACAGGCCCTTGCCATTTTGAACTTCTCCAAAATATATATTCCTATTGAATTCAAATATCAATATAAACAGTAATAATATATTATAAATACATATTCTCATACATTTACATATATAGAAAATATTTTCAATCAAATATAACTAAAGGTTCATGGATTTGCAGATGCAATCCATGTCAGCCCACACATCAATTTTATTGACAATTGTCAATGCTAACAGAAGAGACTATTATATATGAAAAACGTGACGAACACAATGATGGCCCACAATTTTTTTTCACTACTGGGTATAATCACTTCTTTTTTTCGCTAACTTTTGTGAATAATTGTAATTTGGGCTTCGACAGGAGGTGTCAGTTTTCAATATTGTCCCCCCAAGTACCACTCTTTGACACGTCATGTGGAGCAGAGGTAATGAAAATGCTAAAATCGTGTACAGTTAGTTATTGATGTTGAATTTTGTTCTTTACAATTTTTGATTTCGTTGATAGAATCACGTTTTATTTGTTTATAATAATTTATTTGTTATATAAATATATTGCCTTTTTTTCGTCATGTTTTGAATGTGGAGCGCTCTCTTGCTCTTTCTCTCTGTTTTACAATGAAATGTGGTTAAGGTTTTGTGTTGTTGTTTAATTTTGTTGTTTTTCATTTGTTTTTAGTGAATATCTTTAGATTTTATTGGATGACAAAAATATTAATTAAAACTATGGTTTTTGAAATCAATACAAAAAAATATTAGGGGGATTCGTGCGTATATTGAAATGATTGAGGAATCCGTATGTGTATTACAATCTTCCAAGGATCTAAAGGAAGTCCCATGGAAAAATATGAGGAGCAGATAACTCCACTTCAACTCATTCTAAGAGATGATTTTTATGACATTACAAAATTTTATGAATATGATTATGTTTTCATCGTACAGTTGAAGATCATTTTCTATATTTGCTATTGGCTGGCTATGGTTATATCAACCTTACGTGCAGTCATATCTGTTATTTATTTGTACCTATAGTATTAAAATTTAATATAATTTTAAAAATTTACAGTACGTTAATAGTGAATATTATATATTTTATCATATTTATTTTTTTAATTTTTAGTTTTGTAAATTTTAGCAATTTATCGACATTATAAATTTAATAATAAAAAAAAAAATAATTTTTAAAATTTTTTAAAATTTTTTTTAACTTGTAATTCTTTGTAATTTTTTTTTAAATTTTTAAAAAATGTCGCCACTCACCTGTACATCAAAATTTGGCGGCTGTTGCTGCAATAAATTCCCGGGAGATTCAATTTGATTGGGACCTTGACCTTGATGATTCATCATGGGACTCTGCAAGATAACGACGACGGAATATAAAAAAGTATTAGTATTCCATGAAAGAACTCTTTTTAAGTGCCCCATCACCCACCTGTGCCATCTGCATACCACCCACTCCATTCATAACTGGCGGCTGGAGTTGATTCATTTGTGGCATCTGATGATGTGGAAATGATGAGTTCATTTGTTGACCAGGAGCACCTGGACCACCACCGGAGTTCGCAGACGAATTACCAGGATGATCCATGCCGGCACCGCCCAACATGTGATTGAATGCATGGGGAGGGAATGCAGGATGTTGTGTGGGATCAAGCAGTGTAGGGGGACGTGGTAGGGTCTCTTCGGCTGGTGATGGTTGACGGGATCCGGGTGTACGACTGTAAATATGGAAAATAAAATAACAGAGAATTAGTATCAACAAACAAAAATGTTACCAATATAATTTAAATTGATGTACTGTTAAAATTTCCTTTTCCCTATAGTTTGAAAGGTGGAGCTGGGGTTTAACCGAGGTTGGCATGGTGTTTGTCCAAGTTAAAGGGAAATTTACGAATGTAGCTTAGACACCAACCGTGGTGAAATTGTGGTGCAAGAATTCGCTAGTGTGGGTATGCACCAAAGAGGTGGATTTGTATAGGTTGCAAAGCTTGTCAAACTATATAACATTGTCACAATATGTTAGAGTAACATTTTATGACAGACTGTTTACGCGTTATTTGTATTCTAAACAAAATGTTTGTAATTTTATGCAGCGGATTGTTTTTATCAAGCATCTACAGAATTTAGGAATTAGTTTTATACGAATTTCCTCGATTTGATATAACTAGATTGGTGAATGCTTCTGAATATTTTCGTTTTTGTCACTTTTATTATTCACTTGTTTTGTTACTTTCATTTATTTGTTTTGTTACTTTTATTTAATTCTTTTTTAATATTATTATTATTTACTTTCCAATTTTTCGTTAAAGTTTAATTTTTTTTCTAATTTAACTGTGTTTACAAACTTCATTATTTTTTAATAAATTTTTTTTACAAGATGTTTTTTTTTAACAAATTTTTTTTTAACAATTTTTTTTTAAACAAAATTTTTTATTATTTTTTAATTTTAATATTTATTAATTTCTTGTTTTTTTTATTTTAAAATTTTTTTATTTCATTTTTATATTTTTTGTTTCATTTTTATATTTTTTATTTCATTTTTATATTTTTTATTTCATTTTTATATTTTTTATTTCATTTTTATTTTATTTTCATTTTCTTTTCTCAATTAAGTATTTTTTTTTTGTAATTTTATTTATTTTTTTTTCTTTTTTTAGATTACTCTTTGAAATTATTATTGTAATTATTCTTTGATTTTAAAACAATTTAGAATTTTATTATTTAAAACATTTGATTATTTTTTTTACATTTATTATTTTTTGTTAATTGTATGATTTGTTTTATTTTGGTTTTAAATTGTTTATAATATTGTTAATATACTTTACTTTTATTAGTACTTTTTGATATATTATGTTTTATTCAAATATTTTGAATTTGCAAATTTTATTATTGTTTTTTATACCATTTTCATTCATTTTCATTTATTTAATCTTGTAATTAAAAGCCAATCTAAGGTTAATTACAAAATTCATAAGCAAATACTAATCAATTATACTTAACATTTGACAAAATTATTTTGATTAAAATAAATTATTTATAATTTTTAATCTTATTTTAATTTTTTTAATTTTATTTTTTTATAATAAAATTATTATTTTTTTAATAAAATTTTAATTTTTAACTTCGTTATTTTTTATTATTATATTTTAATATTATTATTTTTTCAATTTTATTATTATATTTTAATATTATTATTTTTTCAATTTTATTATTATATTTTAATATTATTATTTTTTCAATTTTATTATTATACTAGTGGGCCCGGCAATGCTTCGCTATTGCACATTAACTTGTTACTTCTTGTAAGCGCGGAATACCTTGTGTTATCGAATATTGCCATTTTCACCCCCTAAATGTAGAAAAATCCAAACAATTTGTAGCCTATGTTACTCGCGGGGTCATTCGGAAGATTCCCTGAAAATTTCATCAAAATCGGTCCAGCCGTTTTCGAGTCCAGACGTTACATACATACACACATCCTCTTTTATATATATAGATTTTAATATTATTATTTTTTCAATTTTATTATTATTTTTTAAAATTTATTGTTATTATTATTTTTGACATGTTTTTAATTCTATTACTTTTTTTTAAATTTTGTTGGTTTTTTTTATTTTATTATTTTTTTTTAGTTTTATTATATTTTTATTATTATTTTTTTTAGTTTTATTTTTTTCTTAATATATTACTTTTTACTTTTGTTTTTGAATAGCTTTTATTTTTTAATTTTTTTTTTGTTTAAATTATATTATTTTTTTTTAATTTCAATATTCTAATTAGCTTTTATTAATATTTTTTAATTACTTTTTAATTTTAGTTATTTTTTAATGATATTATTATTATTAAATTTTATTATTTTTAAATGTTATAAATATATTTTAATTTTATTATTTTTGGATTGTTTTTATTTTTATATTTTAATTTTAATTTATTAATTTTAATAGTTTTTTTTGTATTTATTCATATATTTGTATTTTTTCATTTAATTATTAATTTTTTTCTCAATTTAGTAATTTTTTCAATTTAGATATTTTTATTTTTTTAATTTTATTTGCTTTTATTCTGTTTCAATTTTTTTTTTTTAATTTTTCTTTAATGTTTAAATTGTTCTAATTTTATAATTTAATTATTTTTTTTTAGAAATTTTTTGTTTATGTTAAAATATTTTTAAATTGTTTGTTTCACTTTTTCAATTTATAAATTTTACTATTTTTTTATTATTATTATTATTTCTATATTTCATTACTTTTTCTTAATTTTTTTAAGCAAATTTTTATTTTTCTAATTTAGTTTTTTTTTCAATTAATGTTTTTTTTTTTTTTTCATTTTATTATTTATTTTTTCAAGTTAATAATTTTACTCTTTTATTTTTGGCATGTTTTTATTGTTTTTGTTTTATATTTATATTTTTTTTATATTTTAATAGTTTTTTAATATAAATACTTTTTGTTTAATTTTTTCAACTGTATTATTCTATTGCCTAAAATTTAAATTTTTCAATGTTTTGATTCTGAATGTTGACTTATAATTAATAATAATTATATTACTTTCTTTTGGAATATTGTTATTATTTTCATTATTTTATATTAATTTTTATATTATTTTTTTATTTAATTCTTAAAATTTTATTTTTAAATCTTTTTAGTATTTGTATTTTTTTTTTGTTTAATTTAATTATATTTAATTATATTCCTTTCTTTTGGAATTTTTTTATTTTATCATTAGTATTTTAATTTTTATAAATTTTTTTTTATTTAATTCATTAAATTTTAATATTGATCCTTTTAATATTATATCTATAAACAGTTTTAGTTTAAGCCCAGGAAAATTTTTCAGAACTTGTTGCGAATGATATTGATACTAGAATCGTTTCTTTTTTAATCGACTTTCTATTCTGTTTCTGGTTCCATATAACCGATTATGTACAACATGTTGCACAACAGATTCCTTAGAACAGAAAATGAAATTTCGTATTCGAAATAAGTATTTTTAGAGGGTATTTATTAAGAAAAACTCAAAAATCTGAGTTAAAATATATTTCGAACTAGCACCCAATTGAAAACTAATTAAATTTCAAAAAACAGCATATGTAATTCAGTTATGTAGCAATTCATTTCATAACAGGTTCCAGGAGAACATGTTGGTTTTGGGACAATTTCAAACAAAAATAATATATTGTGCAACCGAAAGTGGAACTTGTTACTTATCAGTAAAAGCTATTCTGTAATTGTTTCTTTGCAACAAAATATTTTGCTGGGAGATTACGTTTAATTTTTTTTTTTTATTGCATTACTTTTTCTTAATTTTTTTTTTGTATTTTTTCATTTTATTATAATTTTTAATTTTATTTTTGTGTTTTAAGCAAATTTTTATTTTTTTAGTATTTGTATTTTTTTTTTTGTTTAATTTAATTATATTCCTTTCTTTTGGAATTTTTTTATTTTATCATTATTTTTTATAAATTTTTTCTTATTTTATTCATTAAATTTTAATATTGATCCTTTTAATATTATATCAATTTTTTTTTTAACTTAAATTTTTTCTTAAAATTTTTAAAATGAATTATTTTTATTGCATTTCAATTTATTAACAATTTACTAATAATAATTTTAAAAAAGAAACAACAACTACGATTAATTGTTTTTTGTTACTATTTGTTGTTCTCTTATATATATTTTAAAATTAACCTTAATCAATCAATAATTTAGTGAGTAATTGAGTAATTAAATTTTCCTTTATATGCATTTAATTGACTTTAGTTAGTAATATTGTATACTTAATTTTGCTTCAAGTATACCTTAAAACTGTTTAATAAAATTTTTCTGAAAATAGAGTTTACATAGCTTTGTCTTTCACAGAAATAAGCTTACTAAACTCTTCCCTTTCCAAACTTCCCGAAATAAAATGTACATTGGTTTTTCTAGCTAAAAAAAAATGTAAATAAAAAAATATAATTTTTCTTCCATAGATCGTTTTTGACATCTCATTGAAGTCAATTTTTATGACGTCATAATTAGTTTTATTAAATTAAAACAACCAACCATATTTGCATTAGTAAGACCATTTATTTATTATTTAGTCGTTAATAACATTTTGTTTACAACAATTTATTGTAAACCGTCTACACCACCCTGCTCGTCAATCTTCATGATTGGCAACAAGTTAATGACCCCAAAGTTTGCAAAATAAATATCGCATAATAATAAGTTTTAAAACGGCAAACAAATTATGACGACTTTGACGAAGACGACGGCAGTGACAGTGACCGAGCGACAGCGTTGTCGTCGATGACAATAAAAATGATTTAAGATTGCATTTTTAATGTGACAGCTACTATACTACTGCTGCTGGCAACAAACTCTAAGCGTATCTATGTATGTATGTAATTGTGCTGATGCCTTCTTTTTATGACTATTCAAAGTGCCTCGGACAAGAAATGGCGCTTAGACTTTACCTTTTAAGCGATGTTTGCACATTTTTATGAATGAACTGAACTGTCGTCGGCGTTCACTAACATTCGCGTCTTCGCTTCAGTCCAGTCATTATCATGGATGATTCACATAATGGTGCTGATTTGTGCAGTCACCCAGCCAGCCAGTCAAGTCATTGTTCTGCTACTTTTGTTTGTTCGAGCGCGCCACTTATTGTTCATTATTAATTGCACGTTTTATGCATAGATAGATATTTGTGCATATAATTTGCATTTTATTGCTACTATTCATTCATCAGCCAAATGCAAACAAGAGTTACTCGTCGTACAGCTCAACAATAGCGGTGATAATGGATCTACTATTAGCTACAGCAACTACCTCAACTAAATTTAGCGTCTCCAGTGTATTAAAGTCAGGGTTTAGTTTAAGTCATTTGTTTGTGAGTGTTGTGTTTGTTTAAAAATTCCATGTGGTTTATTGTCTGATTGCTTATAAACAGCCTGTGCATACGTTTGCCGTCTTCTCCCCTCATTTACTTCTTTTGTGCAAGTGCGCGCGCCTCTTGTGTTTATTTAACTCATCAAGTTTGGCACTTAAGTCTTTTGTTTATAATATCTTGCGTTGTTCCGTGTGTACGAGTTGCTGCTGTTGGGTGTCAGTCGATGTGTGTGCGCAAGTGTTTGTACGGAGAGGTGTTGTGTACATTTTGTGAATAGTTATTCAAATGATTTATAGCAGATTAATAAATTTTTATTGCATTATTATAAAGTCATTTGAAGTTTTATTCGGAGGAGTCATTTTAAGCGGAACAGAGCGAATTACACAGAAGGAAATATGGTTGTTATCGAAATTAATTAATTTTTAGTAATATTCACGAATTTTTATCATATTTTTAGATTTGAATAAGCCATGTTTTTATAATTTTATATATTTTTAATTTTAATATTTTTGTTTATTTATATTTTTATATATTTACTAGTGGGTCCGACAATGCTTCGCTATTGCATATTATTTTAAAAAAAATGGGCTTAAAAGTGGGCGTGGTCGAAAAAAGTTCCCTATAAATTATGCCAGAGTCCCAGTTAAATGCTGTGAAAATTTTAGGAAGATCAGTCTAGGGGTATGGTCTCCTACTATAAGGTACAAACAAACAAATGAACAAACACACATTCCATTTTATGTATATAGATATATTTATATTTTTATATTTCCTACATTTTATATTTTTTATATTATATTTCTTATATTTTATATTTTTTATATTTTTATATTTTTATATTTTTATATTTTTATATTTTTATATTTTTATATTTTTATATTTTTATATTTTTATATTTTTATATTTTTATATTTTTATATTTTTATATTTTTATATTTTTATATTTTTATATTTTTATATTTTTATATTTTTATATTTTTATATTTTTATATTTTTATATTTTTATATTTTTATATTTTTATATTTTCATATTTTCATATTTTAATATTTTATATTTTTATATTTTTTATATTTTTTATATTTTTATATTTTTGTATTTTATATTTTATATTTTTATATTTCCTCCATTTTATATCTTTTATATTATTATATTTCTTATATTATTATATTTCTTATATTTTATATTTTTTATATATTTATATTTTGTATTTTTATATTTTTATATTTTTATATTTTTATTTTATATTTTTATATTTTTATTTTATATTTTTATATTTTTATATTTCCTCCATTTTATATTTTTATATTTCCTCCATTTTATATTTTTATATTTCCTCCATTTTATATTTTTATATTTCCTCCATTTTATATTTTTCTATTTTTCTATTTTTATATTTTTATATTTTTATATTTTTATATTTTTATATTTTTATATTTTTATATTTTTATATTTTTATATTTTTATATTTTTATATTTTTATATTTTTATATTTTTATATTTTTATATTTTTATATTTTTATATTTTTATATTTTTATATTTTTATATTTTTATATTTTTATATTTTTATATTTTTATATTTTTATATTTTTATATTTTTATATTTTTATATTTTTATATTTTTATATTTTTATATTTTCATATTTTAATATTTTATATTTTTATATTTTTATATTTTTTATATTTTTTATATTTTTATATTTTTGTATTTTATATTTTATATTTTTATATTTCCTCCATTTTATATCTTTTATATTATTATATTTCTTATATTATTATATTTCTTATATTTTATATTTTTTATATATTTATATTTTATATTTTATATTTTATATTTTATATTTTATATTTTATATTTTATATTTTATATTTTATATTTTATATTTTATATTTTATATTTTATATTTTATATTTTATATTTTATATTTTATATTTTATATTTTATATTTTATATTTTATATTTTATATTTTATATTTTATATTTTATATTTTATATTTTATATTTTATATTTTATATTTTATATTTTATATTTTATATTTTATATTTTATATTTTATATTTTATATTTTATATTTTATATTTTATATTTTATATTTTATATTTTATATTTTATATTTTATATTTTATATTTTATATTTTATATTTTATATTTTATATTTTATATTTTATATTTTATATTTTATATTTTATATTTTATATTTTATATTTTATATTTTATATTTTATATTTTATATTTTATATTTTATATTTTATATTTTATATTTTATATTTTATATTTTTATATTTTTATATTTTTATATTTTTATATTTTTATTTTTTTATATTTTTATATTTTTATATTTTTATATTTTTATATTTTTATATTTTTATATTTTTATATTTTTATATTTTTATATTTTTATATTTTTATATTTTTATATTTTTATATTTTTATATTTTTATATTTTTATATTTTTATATTTTTATATTTTTATATTTTTATATTTTTATATTTTTATATTTTTATATTTTTATATTTTTATATTTTTATATTTTTATATTTTTATATTTTTATATTTTTATATTTTTATATTTTTATATTTTTATATTTTTATATTTTTATATTTTTATATTTTTATATTTTTATATTTTTATATTTTTATATTTTTATATTTTTATATTTTTATATTTTTATATTTTTATATTTTTATATTTTTATATTTTTATATTTTTATATTTTTATATTTTTATATTTTTATATTTTTATATTTTTATATTTTTATATTTTTATATTTTTATGGTTGGTTGGTATGCAGGCATCTCCTTCTTCAAAGGAGAACACTTAGGTCCCTATGGACCCATTGTGACACCCGTTGGGCATTTGTGCCATCCCTTCAACCTATGCTATCAGCGCGTGTGCTTTTATATTTTTATATTTTTATATTTTTATATTTTTATATTTTTATATTTTTATATTTTTATATTTTTATATTTTTATATTTTTATATTTTTTTATTTTTATATTTTTATATTATTATATTTTTATATTATTATATTTTTATATATTATGTTGTTAATAATACAATAATACATTTCAAACGACAAACATTTCGCTTATCAAACCCAACCGCCCCCCGACACACCACTGTGATTTATAGCATATAACAAGTTTATTGTTTTCATACGTAATGCAACTTATAAAATTGCTGCCAATTATAGATATTATTGTTGTTATTATTATGTCGTTGATGATTACAACATTGATGGTGATGTTTGCTGTTGATATTGCTGTGTTGTCGTTGTCGTTGCCGTTGATTGTCTCTACATAGTAGAGTGTAGTATGAAACGTCATAACCAGTTTGATGCCAACATTTTTTTGTTGTTGTTTTTTTTCTGATAATTTATTTTCAGCTGCTCTTGCAGCAGTGTCATAATGCTATCAGAGACACAAAAAGTAATTCATGGCCAAAATAATCATTAATATCATAATTTTCTCGCTCGCTTGTTCGCTCATTCACTTGGTTGGTCTCTCTCTGCGACAACGGCATCATAAGGCGTCATCAACATTGTAATCGTCATTGGCAATCACTCACATGCGGCAGCAGCAGCAACGAGAATATAATTATTGTTATTATACGTTTTATTTATATACAAATTTATAGTTTGCAATGGGGAAATATGAAATAGTTGATATGAGAGGAGAGTTTTTGATCCACCCTGCATTGTTAAAATTAATAACAATGCTAAATTTACACGAAACATTTAAATTATTATATCACTATTGTTATTAAACTTCATATGGTCCTTGTGTCAAAAATGACACAAAATCGATATTAAGTTATTATGTTCCCGACAGGAACATAGTCCCTCACAAGATTTACCAGGTACGACGTACGGTTCGCGTTGTATTCAGGCCGTGTTTTTTTGGCTTTTCGATAGGTTTCCTCATTCTTCCATCTGTCGTTTACAGTTCTAAACGTTGGATTTCCGATAGTATTCTTACAGCTGAATATATCTGTTTTTCCTTGATATCTCGTTAAAAGATTTCCGGCCGGCACTGACCACCTTCGATTTGATGTCACAGGACTTCAAAGATGTCACAGGACTTCACGTATGCGGCTCGTTTAATAGCAAGTATTTCTGCTTGAAAACGCTGCAGAAGTCTGAAATCCCTGATCTTATACTTAGGCCTAGATCTGCAGAGTAGATACCATAGCCGACCTTGTCATACAGTTTGGAACCATCAGTAATGAAGTTTATTGGTCCATACCTAGCGTTCTCGTTCTATGTCCATCCCTTTCCAGTTCCGTAGAGAATGTTAAATTTCCGTGCATTAAGCACATAGTCAGTTTCAAGTGAGATGTTGATATGGTTCAGGATCCTTAATACATTTCACAAACTCTTGACCACATAAGAAATTTCCCTAAATTTTAAAAACTTTCATAGAAACTTCAAGTGGCTATGGAAAATTGTGTGTGTCCGTAACAAACTTTGTGTTAGTCATAATTTTGAATACAACGTACATTTTAAGTAGGGTTTTGTTAAAAGAATATTATAGTACAGTCTAAAATCTACATTTTTTTAGTATGAACATAATCTTCAAAATATGTCAACTTTTCGAGAAAACTGCAAAATAAGAAAGAAAAAAAAACGTGCGTCCGCAACGCCAGGAAATACCTATAGAGCAATTCCATATGAAAACGATCAAAATTGGCAAATTTTTGGACGACCCCTCTCCGATTTTAAAATAAATAGTCTCAATCGATTGCCCAGCAAAAAATAATGTACCTACATATTTTTTTTTTTATAGTGACTGGTTTAGTGGTGGTGTACACCACTGTCATGTGACAAAATTGAAGAATTCTTCATAAGGGACCTCATTGAAAGTTGTTTTAAAAAACAACTAAAGCGATCGCAACGAGTGATAGCTCGTTGGAAAGGTATTGAATCAGGCTTCAATTGAAAAATAAAATTTTCCTAATTTTTCTCAGAAATTTACCTTTTTTCCCATGAAAATTAAATTTTCCGATTTTCCACAGAAGCTCCTAAATTTTCCGGCTAATTTTATATTTTTTGGATTCCTCATAATTTTTGCTGTAAGAATCAGCAATAAAAAATGGGCCCCGACTCCTTGTTTGGACAGGAGAAGAGCATTTAAGAGACCACCTTGTTTTTATATTTTTTATAATTGAATTATTTTTAATTATTTAACATTATTTTATTTTATTATTAAAAATACATTTTAAAAATTATTTTACAGTTAAAAATACATTTATGAAGAAAAAATCAATTTTTTTTAAGAGCCCCAAGTTGAGTGTGTAGTGAATATGAGGCACACCATATTCACTACACACTCAACTTGGGGCTCTTAAAAAAAATTGATTTTTTCTTCACAAGATCGCACAGTGGTTCCTTTTTGTTTTTTTTTTTTTAATTAATTCTGTAACTTTTGAACGGATAATGGTATCTTGATAAAATTTAAAATTGTTAAAGCTGAGGTGTTTTCGAGATGATTTGGAAATATTCGGCTCCCTAGGGGGTGTGGGGGCCACTGCGTGTCCCTCCAAAGTTGGTCACCTCGGGTGTTTCAAAATTTCAAAAGCTTGAGGAATGTGCATTTATGTACCGATTTAAAAGATTTTTTGCTTTTGGATAGTGCGTCGAAAAACCTTCAAAAAACATGCTTACATGTACATTAAGGTGGGTCGCACTTTATACAAAAAAAAAATGTTTTGCCGGTCACCCCCTAGAATGAAAGATAATTTAAAAACGAATTCAACGCCCCTTGACCCCGCGCATTGGGTTTTTTGTTTCCTGTGTCACCATTTATAGTCCGATCGTAATGTGTGACATATCAATGTTTTTGGACTGACAACAGCTACATTTTCTTCTCTGATCACTTTTGACTCCGACGTCAAGATCTAGAAGTTTCTACCGGAATCTCGGTTTTTACCCCCCTAAGTCAAATTTTTTTTTTGCAACGATAAAAAAGTTTTTTAAATTCTATGATATTTTCTCTTTTACCGTATATATTTTTATTCATAAACAAAAAAGTTACAGAGGTTTAAAAAACTAATTACGACCACGCCAACATTTGTAAACAATGAGCTTTGGCCTTTAGCGACGTCAAATTGATTTTTTTAAACCTCTGTAACTTTTTTGTCATGGAATTAAAAAAACTTTTTTATGGTTACGAAAAAAATTTGACTTAGGGGGGTTAAAACCGAGATTCTGGTAGAAACTTCTAGAATTGGACGTCGGAGTCAAAAGTGATCAGAGAAGAAAATGTAGCTGTTATCAGTCCAAGAGCATTGATATGTCACACATTACGATCGGACTATAAATGGAGACACAGGAAACAAAAAACCCAATGCGCGGGGTCAAAGGGCGTGGCAAAAAAAAAATAAAAAAATTTTTTGAATTCGTTTTTAAATTATCTTTGGTTCTAGGGGGTGACCGGCACAACTTTTTTTATCGACCCACCCTAATGTACATGTTATCTCATTTAGGTCAAGATATATTTGAGAAAATAAAAAAAATTGTGTAATATTTGGACGAGTTTAATTTAGTATTTTTAAGGGTGTGAGCTCAGTTGTTACTTGATTTTAAAGATATTTATATCGTTAGTTAGCTTATAAAATTCTGAATGAAATTGCTGAAAAAATAATTTTTTAAGGGTGTGAGCTCAGTTGTTACTTGATTTTAAAGATATTTATATCGTTAGTTAGCTTATAAAATTCTTTACTTTTAATTTATTTTACTTTTAATAGTTTCCATATTTTTTATATTTTTAATATATATTTTTTTTTATATTTGTAATACTTACTATAGTTTTAATATTTTCAATATTTTTACATTTTTAATATTTTTTATGTTTTAAATATCTGTAATACATTTAATAGTATTAAATTTTCAATATTTTCAATATTTTCTAATATTTTTTTAATATTTTTTATGTTTTCAAAATGTATAATATTTTTCGTTCTTTTGATATTTTCAATATTGATTAAAATTTTTATAACTTCATTTTTTTAGTATTTTTAATATTTTTTTTATACTTAATATTTTTCAAATTTTTAGTATTTTCAATATTTCTAATATTTTTAATACTTGTGATATTTTTTAATATATATTTAATATTTTTAATATATATTAATATTTTTAATATATATTAATATTTTTAATATTGTTAACATTTTCAATATTTTTAATACTCTTAAAATTTCCAATATTTGTCATACTTATAATAGTTTTAATATTTTCAATATTTTTTATTAAATTTACGTTAAAGTGTGTCAAATGATACATCAAATTCGGCTTACGATCAGAAAACGGTTTTTTATTGTTTGATATTTTTGGTCAACTTCAGTGTGTCACGCACTAGGATGACGCGTTTCGAACTCCATGACGAGTTCATCTTCAGACCCCTTTGTGACGAACTGATGCACAATGGTACATCATCAGCTGTATATATATCTACAATTATGTCAAACATGTACATGCGAAGTAGATATCAGCCGAAAATGTCCAGCAGCAATTATAGTTTAAATTTGACCGTTAATATTCAAACATGAGAAATGGTGGAAATTCGTCACAAAGGGGTCTGAAGATGAACTCGTCATGGAGATCGAAACGCGTCATCCTAGTGCGTGATACACTGAATTTGACCAAAAATATCAAACACTAAAAAACACTTTTCTGATCGTAAGCCAAATTTTATGTATCATTTGATACACTTTAACGTAAATTTAATATTTTTAATATATTTTAAAGATCTGTAATACTCTTAATAGTATTAAATTTTTAATATTTTCAATATTTTAATACTTTTAACATTTTTAATGTTTTTAATATTTATAATATTTTTCGTATTTTAATTTTTTCAATATTTGTAATACTTTTAATAGTTTTAATATTTTTATATTTTGAATCTTTTTAATATATTTAATATTTTTATTATTTTTAATAATTTTTTAGTATTTTTAATATTTCTAATATTTTTAATATTCCTCAAATTTTATTAAATTCTCAATATTTTCTTTTTAATTGTTAATATATTTTTAAACCAACAAAACGACCACATTTTATAAAATAATATTTAAATAAACCAACACATTTTCCCCAAGAATACCCCAAAAGGTTGTGGACAAATTTATGATTCCTTTGATTGCTTTATCAGTAAATATTTCCCTTTAGACAACACAAAGTAAAGTTCTTGCCTGAAATGCAATAATAGAAAAAATCACTTGAAGCATTTCGCCTTTACAATAAGAAAAACTGTGGATTTTTTCCCAACATACCCTTCTTGTGTTATTATTATTTTCACGCAAGTTTTTACAAGTTTCTACATTTTGTTTGTCATCTTTTTGGTTTGTTTTAACATGAATTTTATTTCATGATTTCGTGTTTTCTTTTTATGTTTGTTTGTCATCATAATAATTTTTGTTGTTGTCAAAGCAACAAACTTTGACGTTTTGTGATATATGTCGCTCTTTTATATTTTATTTTTTCTGCACCTCCTTCATATCCTTTTTGGTTTTTCTGCTGACATTGTTCTATGGCAGACTGGTTTGTGAGCGGAGATGGGGACAGACTGTTGCACGAGGAGACAAATGGCACTACTTGGGGCGAAGGGGTAAGGGGTCGTCGGAGAGAGCGAAATGTAGCTGTTTGTAATTCATAGAATATACAATGAACTAAGATGTTGTTGAAAGAGTCGCACACAGCGACGACCTATATAAGTGTTATAAAATATTCATAGCGGAAAAGGGATAGAAATTATTGTTACCTTAACGAAATTAAGTTTTTGTATTAAATTTGAGGATGGGAGGTAATGAAGATTTACTTAAATATTGACCAAATGTTCAAAATGTCGTTTAAAATTAGCCAAATTTTAGAAATATAAGAAATATCGATAATATGAAATATAAAATAATATAAAAAGTACTGCGAATTTATTAATACACAAAATATTTAAAATATGAAAAATAAAAAAATAAAAAAATAAAAAAATTATCAAAAATATCAAACAATAAAAAACACTTTTCTGATCGTAAGCCGAATTTGATGTATCCTTTGATACACTTTAACGTAAATTTAATATTATCAAAAATATTAAAAATATTATATTGAATATTGGCATTTTTTTTAATATTTAGAATATTCTTATAAAATATAAAAAATATAAAAAATCTCAAAAATATCAGAAAAATATTATAAATGATTAAAAATGTTTACTTATTGGATGAAAATCAAACTATCCACCTATCTCTCTTACTTTGTTATCTAGAGCCATACTCATTACATAAAATCATTACATAAAATCATACTGTGTCTCCACTACAGTACATCATAGCTTCATCAACATCAAAACAATAGCAACGCTCTCTGCCTCCCCATGAAACTGGTTACAATTTACATTTAGCACTTTACAGTGCTTTAGTGGCAAACGAAACAAAAAACTCAAAAAAAATTAAGAGTAAAAGTTGCATGAAAAGAAATGAAAACTACATCTCGTCTCATCTCATCTTAGAAGTAAAAGACAAAGTCGGTGGATAAAGGCACAAAACACAAATGCTGTAACAGCAAGAAACTATTGCTCAACAGCATCAGGAAAAGAAGAGATGTAACCAAAGAAATTGTCTATAATCAACACAGTGTAACTCAACTAGAGTTTCTCTCCCGGGATTTCCCGAGCGGGAATTCCCGGGATTCCCGGTCATTTTTAATTCCCGGTTTCCCGGGAAATTCGTCCGGGATTCCCGGGAAATTAAAACACCTTTGACAGATCAAATTTTCGAAGCTTTAAAGAAGCGAATTGAAGAAAGAATTTAAGTATCTTAAAGATCCAACAGTATTTGATAAGAAAGCTAATAACTTATTTCTAACTGCTTCAGAACAAAATGTGATCGCGTTCGCTGAACAAATTTATACTCGACTTTTTAAAAAAGACGTTATCGACAAAGTTCTGGAATCGGACGAAATTCCTATTTGTGACATTAGTACCGAAATACCATTTTAGAATATTTTAACCGATGCCATAACAAATGCAATGTTGTATCAAGTAATAGATAACTTAATTACTCGACAAAAAAAAGGATTTACAATTTTACGAAGTAAGTGGAAAAGCAACGGAAAATGTCACCATTTTATTTAATGCTCTTCTGACAATAAGGCCAAAATCAGTTGAAAGCGAGAGAATGTTTTCAACAGCATGGCAATTTGTAAATAGAATTAGTAAAAGAAAATTTAAATTGAAAAAAATTAACATAGTTTGTTGTGTTTTTCGACTGCGCGAAAATTCCCGGGAATTCCCGGGATCCCGGGAAAGGCAAAAATTTTTCCCGGTTTCCCGGGAAATGAAAAGTCCGGGAAAAAGAGAAACTCTAAACTCAACCAACCAGTAGGACAAGTGAAGCTTTTCCGTCTTTTGAAAAGTAAGCGAGAAAAAATGAGAACTAAACAACAGCAAAACACAACTTCACTTCACTGTGAACCCAACACCACCACTAACTCCATCAGCGCGAGGGAAGAGGCTCAATGAAATGAAACGCGCATGATGTTTGCGCACACAGATGGAAGTAACATGATGTTGGTGTTGGCTTTGGCTTTGGAAATGTGCTAGTGTGTATAAGTGGCAATAAATTTACATTGTCTGCATTGTTGGTTTAATCTAATGTAACTAGTGTTAGTCAGTGAGAGAGTATGGTTGAGGTACCCGACAATTTTAACAAGCTCTGTTTGTACTAAAATATGGCCTACTTTCAAACTCTAAAAATAAAACCATACTTTAGTTAAAGTCTTATTTTTTTCTCTTGAAACATTTTTATTAATTTTTTAATATTTTAAATATTCTTAATATTTTATTTTTTTATATTTCGAATATTTTGCAAATTTTGAATATTCTTAACATTACTAAAATTTTTAATATATTTAAAATTTTCTAATATTTTAAATATTCTATTATTTTTAATATAATATATATATAATTTTATATAACGACTACGATGGCTGAGACATGTTGCCAGAATGGATGTAAATGATCCAGCGATAAAGGTGTTTGAAGGCGAACCTGAAGGACGACGCAGAGCTGGGAGACCCAAACTCCGTTGGAAGGACCAAGTATTAGGCGACGTGCCACCATCTGGTAGGACTAACTGGAGAACACACGCAGAAGACCGAAGCGTGTGGAATTCTTTAGTACTTCAGGCCTTAAATTTATGAACTACGTTCGTTAGTTGTAATGGGCCACTGAAGTAAGTAAGTAAGTATTTTTAATTTTTCTAATATTTCAAATATTGTTAATATTTCTAATATTTTTAATATTTCTAACATTTTTAATATATCTAATTTTTTTAATATTTCTAACTATTTTAATATTTCTTAAATTTTTCATATTGTCAATATTTTTTAATTTTCTACTATTATCAAAATCTTTAATATTTTTAAAATTTTGAATAGTTTTAATATTTTTAATTGCGTCAAGATGTTCAGAACTTTTAATATTTTCAATATTTTTAATATTACCAATACTTTTTTATATTTTCAACATTTATAATATTTTCAAAATTATCAATATATTTACGGCCTTATTCATAAAAACTTATAAGAGATTTATAAACCATTTTTAAGCAATTTTCGAGAAAACTATATTCATAAACGATTCAATAAGTTAAAGTAGGGTTGTCTCTACTTTAAGCATGCTATAACTTGACGTTTGTACAATTTATTGCATATTTATGAATTTCATATCTTTATTTTGAGTTTTTTGGCATTTTTAGTATTGAAAAGAGTTGTTGCATGCATTCATTGTGTAGGAAATTTTCTTCTTAATCATTGCGCACATAGAAAAGTATCTAAATAGGCACTTTTCATTCATGAATACCATTTTGAAAAATATTTCTCCAAAATTCTTTAAAAATAATTTGTAAATAATGAAATAATATTCGTGATGTATAAACAATCAAAACAAGGAAACAATGTAATCGGATTCCGATTATAATTTTAACATGAGGAAAAGAAAATCAAATTTTTTAATATAATTTTTTTTTTAACGTCTTTCTTATCGTCATGAGAATCGTAGTCAATGAAAAATTGTGCTACAATAATGTTTATAGTTATTATAAGTGGAAATACATATTTGGTATCCGATTATAAAGCTTTTGTATCCGATTATAAAGCTGTTTTTTTTACATCAGTAACGACCAATAGCAGTCGGCGTTGCCACCTGAATACATAAAGCTAAAGTGCTGATAAAAAACGTTTATGAATACAATTTCTTATTAAAGGTTTTTTAGAGCTAAAGAATACTTTAGCTAGAGACCGCTTTATACCTACTTTAGAATTTTTTTATGAATATGGCCGTTAGAATTTTCAATATTTTTAGTATTTTCAGTATTTTTGATGTCATAAATATTTATTGAATTTGCAGTATTCTCAATATTTTTTTTAATATTTTCAATATTTTTTTAATATTTTCAATATTTTTTTAATATTTTCAATATTTTTTTAATATTTTCAATATTTAAATTTTTTAAATATTTTCAATACTATCTATATTTTTAGTATATTTAATATTTTTAATAAAATCAATTTTAATAATATCAATAATTTTAATATTGCCAATACCTTTTTAAATTTTCAAAAGCTTCAATATTTTTAGATTTTTCAATATATTTTATATTTTCTAATATTCTATATTTTCAATATCGTCAACAGTTTTCATGTTAATATTTTTATTAATTTTCAAAGTCTTTAATAATTTCCAATACCTTTAATAATTATAAAATTTCAAAAATTTAAGTATATTTAATGTTTTCAATATTTTTATATTTTTAATATATTCAATATTTTTATATTTTTAATATTTGGCATTTTTTCAATATTTTGCATATTTTCAATATTTTGCATATTTTCAATATTTTTCAAAGCTACGATATTTTTTATATTTATAATATTTTCACTACATCTAATATTCCAATATTTTTAATATTTTCACTATATTTAGTAATTTCAATATTTTCAGTATCTATTTTATAGTTTTAATATATCGAATATTTTCAATTATTGAATATCTTCAATTTTTCTGCTCTTTTAAATATCTTATAAATATTTTAAAAAATAATTATATTTTAAAAAATTTTCACATTTAATATTTCCAATATAATTAATATTTCTAATATTTTAAATAATGTTTTTATATTATCTAATATTTTTAATATTTCTAATGTTTTTAATATGTCTAAAATTTCTAATATTTTTAATATTCCTAATATTTTTAATATTCCAAATATTTTTACTATTTCTTATATTTTTAATATTGTCTTAATATTTTTTAATTTTCTATTATTATCAAAATCTTTAATATTTTTAAAATTTTGAATAGTTTTAATATTTTCAATGTTTTTAATTGCGTCAAGATTTTCAGAACTTTAAATATTTTCAATATTTTTAATATATCGCCAATACTTTTTTATATTTTCAATATTTTTAATATTTTCAAAATTATCACTATTTTTAAAATTTTCAATATTTTTAGTATTTTCAGTATTTTTGATGTCATAAATATTTATTGTAATGAGAATACTGCAATCTCAATATTTTTTAATATTTTCAATATTTTAATTTTTTTAATATTTTTAATACTGTCTATATTTTTAGTATATTTAATATTTTTAATAATGTCAATAATTTTAATATTTTCAAAAGCTTCAATATTTTTAGAATTTTCAATATGTTTTATATTTTCTAATATTCTATCGGCCTTATTCATAAAAACTTATAAGATGTTTATAAACCATTTTTAGGCAAATTTCGAGAAAACAATATTCATAAACGATTCACATCTTCAGTAAGTTAAAGTAGGGTTGTCTCCACTTTAAGCGTGCTATAACTTGACGTTTGTACAATTTATTGTATATTTATGAATTTGAGATTTTTATTTTGAGTTTTTCGGCATTTTTCCTATTGGAAAGAGTTGTTGCATGTATTCATTGTGTAGGAAATTTTCTTCTTCATCATTGCGCACATAGAAAAGTATCTAAATAGACACTTTTCATTCATGAATACCATTTTGAAAAATATTTCTCCAAAATTCTTCAAAAATAATTTGTAAATAATAAAATAATATTCGTGATGTATAAACAATCAAAACAAGGAACCAATGTAATCGGTATCCGATTATTATTTCAACATGAGAAAAAGAACGTACACTTTTTTAATACAATTTTTACTTTAACATCTTTCTTATCGTCATTAGAATCGTAGTCAATGAAAAAAATTGAGCTACAATAATGTTCATAGTTATTATAAGTGCAAATACATGTTTGGTATCCGATTATAAAGCTTTTGTATCCGATTAAAAAGCTTTTTTTATACATCATTAACGACCAACAACAGTCGGCGTTGCCACCGGAACACATTATGCTAAAGAACTGATAACAAACGTTTATGAATACAATTTCTTATTAAAGGTTTTTTAGAGCAAAAGTATACTTTAGCTAGAGAACGCTTCATATCTACTTTACAAATTTTTTATGAATATGGCCGTATATTTTTAATATTTTTTATATTGTCAACAGTTTTCATGTTAATATTTTTTATATTTTTTATAATTTTCAATATCTTTAATAATTTTCAATACCTTTAATATTTTTAAAATTTCAACAATTTTAGTTTATTTAATGTTTTCAATATTTTTATATTTTTAATATATTCAATATTTTTAATATATTCAATATTTCCAATCTTTGCATATTATCAATATTTTGCATATTTTCAATATTTTGCATATTTTCAATATTATTCAAATTTTTTTTATTTTTTATATTTAAAATATTTTCACTATTTCTATTGTTCCAATATTTTTAATATTTTCACTATTTCTGATATTCCAATATTTGTAATATTTTCACTTATGTTAGAAATTTCAATATTTTTTTTATAGTTTTAATATTATCAATATTTTCAATTATTGCATTTCTTCAATATTTTTGCTCTTTTAAATATCTTATAAATATTTTCAAAAATAATTATATTTTTATTAATTTTCAAATTTAATATTTCCAATATTATTAATATTTTTAATATTTTAAATAATGTTTTAAACTATTTGATTGTTAATTTAGTCGATCGTGTTTTTATATTTATAAATGTTTTTAAATAATGTTTTTAATACTTTTAATATTATTATATTTTTAATATATTCAATATTTTTAATATATTCAATATTTTGCATATTTTCAATATTTTTCATATTTTCAATATTTTTTATATTTTCAATATTTCTAACATTTCAATATTTTTATACTTTTAATAGTTTTTATATTTGTAATTTCTTTAGTATTTACAATATTTTGAATGTATTCGAAATTGTTAATGTTTTCAATATTTTCAATATTTTCAATATTTTTAATATTTTTCATATTTTGTATATTTTCATTATTTTTGTTATTTTTTTTTTAAATTAATAATTTTTATATTTTTAATTTCTCCAATATTTATAATATTTTCACTATTTCAATATTTTTTTAATATTATAATAATATTTTTAATGTTTTCGATATTTTAATATTTTTAGAATTATAATTTTTTTTTTTTTATATTTATAATATTTTTAATATTTTTACTTTTTTTAATAACTTTATTATCTTCAATTTTTTTTGTTGTTTTTTTTTTTTGAATATTTCATATATTTTTATATTATGCGCGGCCGACTTTTGAATGAAATTATCTTCAGAAAGTGAATGTCAGAGATTGTTCTTTCGACTCATAATTAAGATATCGACATCCAATTATACTGTAATTTATTTAAAATTAAAAATACAACTTGTAAATGAATCACAATGAAACATTATAGGATAGTTTTATAGCAGACTGAAAACTGCAAAAAATAATGCACAAAATAGAAAATTTGTCTAAAACATTTAATTATTGACGATTACTGATTACTTTTATAGTCTTTAAAATTTCGACAACACTATGTTACATGTATGACGTAGCTAAGATGGAGTAATACTATTTTTTTAGTTGTTGCTGACGTCTATTTCAAGTTGCTAGCATTGTTGGTCGAATGTAAACAAACCAGCCTAACACTACAGCTTGCAGTAAGCAAAAGTGGTAGTGGCAACTAAGACAGGCACCAGACGGGCGGACGGACGGACAGCCAAGCAAATACAAAAACTTGGAAGCAAAAAAGAAAACCTTGAAGAAACCAGTTTGACGGTTCTAATGTCAATGCCATTGCAGTAGAGCAGTTGCAGTTGCTGCCACTGCTGCTGCTGCTGGTTGTGGTAATAGTTGTTACTGTTTCTTGATGACTGGTTGTTATTATTGTGTCTGGTGTATGCAACATTTACCACAACACAACACTGACAACACTGCATGCAAGCAATAACAAAAATATTATGGCTAAGTAAGTTTGTCAACAACATTTGGAAACCGCAACAACAATAAATTTCATAACATTTTGTAAAAGAGTGACAACGAGTGCTGCAAGAAAGGGGAAATCTTTCCATAATCCCTGTGTCTGGCTACAGGGAATCTATATGTGGGCTTTAGAGGCAGCTTAGAAGTATTGGCTGCTGCTGCTGCTGCTGAATTACGAAAACAACGAAAACGAAACCAACAAAGTAGACCGCCAGCAGCAGACCGTACCAACATATTGGCTGTTTTGTGTCGTAATCTTTTATTAATGTCATATTGTGTAAATTGAAGTTTAGGCTGCAAAACCACACACACACAGTCTAGTACGACGACGGCAAGTGCAACTCATGTGAGAAGTTGCAGTCATGTGTGTGCGCGAGTGTTTGTCGACCCATGTTGGTCTGTTAGTTTAGTTTTTTTTCTATGAGAATTTTCTCAAAGCAGTGTGGCTGCTGTGGCATAATAATGGAATATTTACGTCGTCGGGACTGTTGCACTTGTTGTTAGGAAAAATGTTTGTGGCTTAATTGGGAGATGTTACCAGAGGGAAGGGGGATCATTAGGGTAAGCAGCTACTAAGAACGACTTTAGAAGGAATTTAGAAAATCTTTGCAGTTAACTAATTTGCCAATCTTCCAGACACTTTGCCACAGTAAGTATTTTTCTAGATATATGTAAGTAAAGCTATGTAGTTAATAATGATGTCTGTGTGTTATGCATAAGCTCCAATTTCATTTATATGCTTGTGAAAGTAATCGAGAAGTTTGTGGTTGATTTAACCGCGCAGGTTTCCAATATAGTATATTTAACTGATGATAGGTGGCGCTCGATCAATGGAGAAACAAATATTTTATATAGAAACTAGATATAGTAGAGATGTGGAAGAAATGTAAAAACAAAAATTTTTTCATAAAAACTATTTTTCATATTACAACTACATCTTACAGAACTATTTTCTGTTATCCCAGACATTTGTGTACAAAAATCATTTTTGATAAGGTATATGTAAAAACAGTGTCCGTGTGTTTTTTATAAGCTCCAATATAGTTTATTTGATTGGGAACAAAATTTGGCATTTTGTTGTTGACTTAACTAGGAAGGTTTTTAACATAGTATACTATATAGGCAAAAGGAAATATGTTACTACATATAGGATTGAAGAGCGAATGTAAGAGACTTTAAGATAGAAAAATTTTCTATTTTCCGAAAAGCTTTTCCACATAACCTATTGAAAAATAGTGTCTGTGTGTGTGTTAAATATAGGCACTTGTACTATTTATTCCATTGTAATAAAAGTTCGGCAGGTTATTGTATGAATATTTCTAATATAGTGTACCTAAATCACTGATAGGTGGCGGTCGATCAATGTACGTCCCTGTGTTCCCTGCTGCAACTTCATCTTATGGACATACAAAAATTGGCCAGTTATTAAAGTGATTGTTGAAGATATTACAAAATAGACAACTTTAAGCTGAATTAAGACAAATGATTCTATTACTATTATGCTATTATGAATGGTTGTGATAAAAGTTCGGCAGGTTATTGTATGAATATTTCTAATATAGTGTACCTAACTGACGATAGGTGGCGGTCGATCAATGTACGTCCCTGTGTTCCCTGCTGCAACTACATCTTATGGAGATGCAAAAGCTGCCAGTTACTAAAGATATTGTTGAAGATATTAAAAAATAGACAACTTTAAGCTGATTTAAGACAACTGATGTTTATGTTCCCAAAAACTTTTGCACAGAAAGTATCTAGGCAGATGTAACTAAAAAAAGGAATATTTACCAATATTGTATGTGTATTAAGCATAGACTCGTACATCGATCTTTCGATTCTGAAAAAAGGTTTAACAGGTTAATGTTTAACTTGTTTCGAAGGTTAATATAGTGCCCTTAATTGACGATAGGTGGCGCTCTACATAATCTTCAACTATAAAACAAAGTTGAAGAAATTTTAAAAATCTTTCCAGACAAATAGTTTTCTGTTGTCCCTGACATTCTTCTTCCGAAATAATTTTAGCTGATACATTTTAGTAAAAGTACATACATTTTAAAATAGTGTCTGTGTGTTTTTTTTATAGGCTCTTATACCATTTTTGGTATTCTTGGTATGTTGATTACATGTTCGCTTTGAACTGTAAAATAATTTCATTAATATTTTTTTAAATTATTTTTAATTTTTCACATTTTTTTAATTTTTCACTTTTTTAAATTATTTTTTTAATTATTTTTAATTTTTCACTTTTTTTTAATTTTTCTTTTATTTTGAATTTTTTTAACTTAAATGTTTTTTTAATTCTTTTATTTCCAAAAAAGAAAATAATTTAAATCCTTTAAATTTACAAAAAAAATATATTTTTTAAATCCTTTAAAATTTAAAAAAAAACTATAGTTAAGTCCTGTAAAGTTAATTCTGAAAATAAAAATTATCCAAATATTGCTATGGAATGAATTTATGTGCGTTTGTTTGCTAAATATTTGTAATATTTAAAACAATTTCTTTAAATTTTAATTTTTTAGATTATTATCACATATAAAAAAAATGTAATCTCTTTACAAAAAATTTTGTTTTAAAATATTTTAATTTTTTAATGGAATAAATTTATTTCTGTCTGTTTTCTAAATTTTAATTAATTAAAAAAAAAATATTTTTTCAATTCTAATTAGTTTTAAAATAAATAAATTTTTTGTAATATTTTTATAATTTTCAAAAAAAATTGATTCTTTTTGTCGTAATATAAAATAAAATCAATTAAAACTTGTTTCTATTGTTTTTTTTTTTTCAATTTACAAAAAAAAGCTTAAATTCAATAAAATTTAAAAAGTAATTAATATTTAAAGATATTTCTGAGATTGAACATTTCCAATTTAGCTATGGCATGAATTTATTTGTCTGTTTTTAAATATTTCAATAGATGAAATGATTTCATTAATATTTTTTTTTTTAATTTTTTTATTTATTTTAAATTTTTAAATTTTTTTTTTTTTAATTAAAAAAAAAATTTAAATCCTTTAAGATATAATAATAATAAATTTTAGATCCTTTAGAATTTAGAATCTAAAGTTAATTCCGAAAATAAAAAATATCCTAATTTATTGAATAATTATTAAATAAATATTTGAATAATTAAAAACAATTTAATTTTCTTTTTTAAATTTTATTCTTTCTTGTAAGTAAAAATTTCAATTTAAAAAAAATTAATCTTTTACAAAATTTAATTTTTTTTTTTAATTTTTAAAAATAATTTTTTTTTTTTATAAATATTAATTTTATAAGACAAATGTTAATTTTCTTTAAAAAAAAATTATTTTAATTTTAGTCATATTTAATCGTAAATAAGATCGAGGGAATTTCTACACCATAATTTCAGTTATAACATTCTTGGCCCGATTATAAAAACGAAGGAAAATTTGCAAATGCTCTAATTGATTTTTTTAAAAATGATAAAAAAAAAATTTCCAAAAAATTTAATTTAATTCAAAAATATTTAGTAAAAAATAATTTTTTTTCATTCATTCCATAGCAAAATTAGGAAATAACTTTAGAAAAAATTAAAATTTTCTATAAAAATTTTAACTTTTAAAAATTAAATATTTTTAAAAAATTTATATTTTTTTTTTTGCTGTGGATTAAATATGTTTGTTTTCAAAAAAAAAATAATTTAAAAAAAAATTTTTTAAATTCCAATTTTTTTAAGATAAATTAAATTTATTTTTTGGAATTTTTTTATGTAAATTTTTTTTTTTGTAATTTTTATATTTTTTTTTAAATTTTTAAAATTTTTTTTTTATTTTTTTTTAAATTTTTTTTTTATTTTTTTTTAAATTTTTTTTTTATTTTTTTTTAAATTTTTTTTTTATTTTTTTTATCATTTTTATTAAAATTGATTACAGCGTTTGCAATTTTATCTTATGGTATTATATAACTTTGCGGTCAACAATGTTATAACAAAAATTAAATCAAATATAAATTTTTTCACAGATAAATTCGACAACAAATTATAAAACAAAAATTGTCCTTACTCGGTCTTAAAACTCCCTCGAACCTAAAATGTCATACTTAGATTCGTGATGGTGCGACCTTCAATTAAAGTACCCGCGTTAGGTAAATCTAAATAAAACCCCAAGAACCCCCTTTTTAAAGTCCCTGGGCAATGCTATCTGTGGCCTCGGGCTTTACCCTTTTTTTGTGTCTGGGAAAAAGTCACATCGATTTCAATAGAACTAAAACTATAACAAGTTCATGTTCGCCGATTAGCATTGTATATATCAAATATAGTACATTAAATGAACTATAGGTGGCGCTTGAGTAATTTTAATAAGTATCCCAATATGAAAAAATCGTTCATTTTCCGGCATCGATTTCTGATAAGGTGGTAAATTTGTTACTTTCGTAATATATGTGCAATAAACTGGCCGTGGCATAGTAGGTAGAGCACGCAACTACCATGCAGAAGGTCCGTTGTTCGATACCCGGCTCTAGTCATCTTCTTATTTCTTTCAATGCCGGCCACCTCGATGTTGTCGACAGCAACGTCGCAGTATAGTATCGAGTCAATCGGCATGTCTACTAAAAGCTTTTCAAACAGTGACGTTCGCATTTGTCGATAAACAAGCCATTAGTTGTGAATCGAAAAAGAAAGCGTGTTAATTCACAACAACGCAAGAAGCTATCCCATACCGCATTCATGGGGTGTAAATTAAGTAAGTTAAAAATTGCGCTGTAGTAAAAAATTTATCAGTAAGAAAATGTTTCAGTCAAAGACGAAACGCGTACGGCGATGGGTTCCGGATCGAATCCTAGCTCGGTCACTTGATTTTTTCAATTTGATTTAAATACCCAAAACCAGTTCAGAAAAATTATTTCGATTATGTTAGCTCAAAGATGAAGATTAAATGACAGCTAGAATCACTCTTTCTTTCATAAAAAAAATATATCATATAGGAAACAATTTTTTATTTCATATCATTTCTAAAAGACAATTTTTCCCACCGACTCCTTTTACCACGTTCAGATTTCCCCCACACATTCTGCAACTACTATATAACCACCAGCTTCACATATGTATAGTTAAGTAACAAACCCAAAAAAAAACTATATTAGCCAAAAACTGAACTTACTTGAATCCTTTGTCATCATCTATGCCATTGACAACGCCATTTGTTGTCGTTACTTGATCGTCTTTTTTCAAGCCATTTGTGTCAAATGGTGAATTGGCTTTTTCTTTATCGTCGTGTGACTGCAAACAGAAAAGAAAGAAAATGTGAAAAAAGGAAATTGAGAAAATAAATTCTAATAAATATATATGTGAAACGTTAATTTATGGGAACATAATACTAATACAGAATTAAAATACCCAAAAATATACATTGTGAGGGCAAAAAGGATTGAATGGTTGAAAATAACAAGCAATTGTAGGACATGTTGCGGATAAATTATATATTTCGGTATAAAATAAAAATTATTATAAAATGCAAAAAAATTATCACAAATGAGACCTATATCAATAACCATTAAAAAGTTCTGTATACAACTTTAAATAACTTGCATTAATATGTATTATTTTTTTCATACATAATTTTCATCTTACCCCGCGGCGCCTTTCATTGTAACCTTTTGCATTGCAACTTTCTGGGGCAATTGCTTGGTGTATCGCAATTAATTTGTTAATCCTTGAAATGTCATCAGTGTTGCAACAATGTCCATAAAGTATGGCGCGTTGGCCTTTTTTCTTAATTTGACAGCAGTATAGTAAATTTTTATTGTTGTTGTTTTATTTTGTATTTTACTGTCAGAGTTTGTCCTCTTTTAGTATTGTCTTATCGATTTTTATCTTTTATCCAAATGTTGTTACACAACAATGCAATCTCAGGATCTTGCACTTGCCCCAGAAAGCTGTACAAACATCAAACGTTGGCATTGGTGGTGAGAAAAAAAACACGTAGATGCAATCATTTGTTTGTTTGCTGTGGAGGATGATAAAATTGGTGTCGAATATAGTTTTTAAACAAAACTTTTTTACGTATTTAAGTTTTGCGTTAGATAATGATGCTGTTTGAAGGGTAGATGTTGTTGATAGGATAATGTTGTAATAATAGTTCATAGTCAGTATCATAAGTAGAAGATCAATTATTTAATTACGTTAGGGAAGCTGTATTGATGAGTCTGTGCCCTGATTTGACGCGGTTTAACTTCACACGATAGTCATGGTTTTTTTTTATTAATAAAAATATTTTTTTTTTCTTTTAAACTTTATTTTAATTTTCATTCCCTTCAACTGTTTTTTTTTTATTTTTATATTATTTTAATTTTTTTTTTTTTTAATTTTTATTTTTAAATTTTTTTTTTTTTAATTTTTTTTTTAATTTTTTTTTTTAATTTTTTTTTTTAATTTTTTTTTTTAATTTTTTTTTTTAATTTTTTTTTTAATTTTTTTTTTTAATTTCTTTTTTATTTTTTTTTTTTATTTTCTTCCCGTTTTTAATTTTTAATTTTTTTTTTATTTTCTTCCCGTTTTTAATTTTTAATTTTTTTTTTATTTTCTTTCTGTTCTTAATTTTTCTCTAATTTTAAATTTAGTATCAATTTATTTTCAGGATTTTAAATACATTATTTTTCCCCTTTTTAAATTTGTTTGTCTATTTATTTTCCGTCTATTATTATTATTTTTCGTCCGTCTATTATTATTATTTTTCGTCCGTCTATATTATTACTTTTGTCTATTTATTTTTTGTAAATTTTTTTTGCTGAATTTTTTCCCCCTGTTTTAATTTATATGTTTTATTTTTTTAATTTTTTTGTTAATTTATTTCTTAAATTTTTTTTTAATAATTTTATTTTATAAATTTTTTTAATTTGTTTTAATTTTCTTCCTGTTCTTAATTTTTCTCTAATTTTAAATTTAATATCAATTTATTTTCAGGATTTTAAATATATTATTTTAAATTCTCTATTCTTTAAAGGATTTTCGACATGAGTTCCGCGTTTGCTAACTCTACTATGATGATTCTATTATTCCTCTTTTTAATAATTTTTTTAAATATTCTTTTTGAAATTTTTTTATTTTTTGTGTTTTCCCCTTTTTAAATTTGTTTGTCTATTTATTTTCCGTCTATTATTATTATTTTCCGTCCGTCTATATTATTACTTTTGTATATTTATTTTTAATACATTTTTTTTTTTAATTTTTTCCCCCTGTTTTGATTTATATATTTTATTTTTTTAATTTTTTTTAATTTTTTTTAATTTTTTTTTAGAATTTTTGTGCCCCTGTTTTAATTTATATTATTTTTATATATTTTCTATATTTTTAATAATTTTTTTTTTAATTTTCTTCCTGTTTTTTTATGTTTTTTTTTATTTATTTTTATTTTTTTTTTTTATTTTTTTTTTTTATTTATTTTTATTTATTTTTATTTTTTTTTATTTTTTTTTTTAATTTTCTTCTTGTTCTTAATTTTTCTCCCATTTTATATTTAATATCAATTTATTTTCAGGATTTTAAATACATTATTTTAAATTCTCTATTCTTTAAAGGATTTTCGACATGAGTTCCGCGTTTGCTAACTCTACTATGATGATTCTATTATTCCTCTTTTTAATAATTTTTTTAAATATTCTTTGAAATTTTTTTATTTTTTGTGTTTTCCCCTTTTTAAATTTGTTTGTCTATTTATTTTCCGTCTATTATTATTATTTTCCGTCCGTCTATATTATTACTTTTGTATATTTATTTTTTATACATTTTTTTTTTAATTTTTTCCCCCTGTTTTGATTTATATATTTTATTTTTTTAATTTTTTTAAATTTTTTTTTAGAATTTTTGTGCCCCTGTTTTAATTTATATTATTTTTATATATTTTCTATATTTTTAATAATTTTTTTTTTAATTTTCTTCCTGTTTTTTATGTTTTTTTTTATTTATTTTTATTTTTTTTTTTTATTTTTTTTTATTTTTTTTTATTTTTTTTTATTTTTTTTTATTTTTTTTTTTAATTTTCTTCTTGTTCTTAATTTTTCTCCCATTTTATATTTAATATCAATTTATTTTCAGGATTTTAAATACATTATTTTTAATTCTCTATTCTTTAAAGGATTTTCGACATGAGTGCCGCGTTTGCTAACTCTACTATGAGTTTCCTATTATTCTTTTTTTTAATTGTTTTCCTATTTTTAAATTTGTTTGTCTATTTATTTTCCGTCTTTTACCAAATAGATTGTTTTCCATTCTCTATGGTCCAAACCTTGAGTATTTTCGACATGAAATATTGAATTTCATTCCCTTTAATAGTTTTTTTTTTATTTTTTTTTTAATTTTTTTTATTTTTTTGTTTTTTTTTTTAATTTTCTTCCTGTTCTTTATTTTTCCCCCTTTTTAAATTTAATATCAATTTATTTTCCGGATTTTAAATACTTTATTTTAAATTCTCTATTCTTTCAAAGATTTTCGACATGAGTACCGCGTTTGCTAACTCTACTATGAGTTTCCTATTATTCCTTTTTTAAATTATTTTTTTAAATATTATTTTCGAAATTTTTTTTAGTGTTTTCCCATTTTTAAATTTGTTTGTCTATTTATTTTCCGGGGTTTTACAAAATACTTTGTTTTCCATTCTTTATTGTCCAAACCTTAAGTATTTTCGACATCAAATATTGAATGGAAATAAAATTCAATATTAATTTAATTGATTTTTGTTTATATATTTTTTTTGTTTTTTTTTATATATCTTTTAAAATTTTTTTATTTTTTTTTTAATTTTTTTGGTAATTTTTCCCCCTGTTTTAATTTATATATTTTATTTTTTTTTTAATTTTTATTTAAATTTTTTTTTTAATTTTTTTAGATGTTTTTTTTTAAAATTTGTTTTTTTTTTTGAATTTTTTCGCCCTGTTTTAATTTATATTATTTTTTTTATATATTTTCTATATTGACCTTGTGCTTGTGTGGATAACGTTGACGTGTGGTCTTCGTTAATACCATTTTCGCACCGGTGTGTGTGAGCTTCACATTGATTGCTTGAAGCTTTTAACACTTAATGTTGTGATATTGAGTGGAGAAGTCAGTGAGAAGTGTAAAACAAATTCTATTAGCAATAATAGAAAAGATCTTGAACCGAACAATGAAACTAAACTCATAGTTTTCTATATATTTTTTTTTTCTATAAAATTAATAATTATTTGTTTATTCTCTATTTACAAAATTTTCTACAAAAGTGCCGCGTTCGGTTACACTACTTTGTGTTTCCTAAAACTCCTTTTTAACCTTTTTTTTCATTCTCTTTAATTTTATAACTTTATTTTTTTATTTTAAATAATTTAATTAGTTTTTAGTTTTTTTTATTTTTTTTTTTTTAATTTTTTTTTATATTTTTTTTTGTTGTTTTTTTTTTAATTTTATTTTTTGTTTTTTTTTTTATTTTTTTTTTAAATTTTTTTTTTTAATTTTTTTTTTTTACTATTTTTGTATTTTTTGTCTATTTATTTTCCGACTTTAACCAAATACTATGTTTTTCATTTTCTATTCTCTTAACCATAAGTATTTTCAACATGAGTGCCGCGTTTGCTTACATTACTTTGGGTTTCCTATTCGTAGTGAGATATGCCTTATACAAATATTAATTTTATCTTAATATTAGGTCGGTTGTTAACTTACCTTATCATTATCATCGAATTTCAATCCTCTCAGCCGTGGTTCCAAACCGGACAAAGGACTCTCTTTATTTGTTGGTGATCCACCCAAAACATATTCAACCATTTTAACACCCAAACCACTTGTGGAATCACGAGGGCTGTAAAAAAAACAAATATAATAAAAAAATTAGATTAGTAAAAAAAAATGTACAAATATTATAAAATATATATGTCATGTCAAACTAAAAAAAAAAAATTTACTTAATAGCTGGAATTTTGATGAAACTTTTTAAAAATTACTAAAATTAATTTTCAGTCTGTGTTATATATAGACTTTAAATTTTAGCAATTGAATCTCTATAATTTTAAGCTAAAAGAATCAAGTTTTTTTTATATTTTCAACTGTACCAATAAACATTTGTTAATATCATAAAATTTGACAAGGAACGATTTCGAGATCTTTTAAGCGGTCGTGTGAAGTGCTTGGGGAATGTGGTAACGGACGCTGGAAATAAAGTTATTTTAGACTTTCTTCTGACCTGCCTCGACTTTGAAATTCTCTCACTAATGGATCGACAAAAATTGATAGGGGTACTTGCTTCAACGTTAATTTGTTTACTGTTTCCTTAAGGATCGGCCTGCATAAGTATCTAATAGACACTCAGGTGCTTTGTCTGCTAGACGCAGAGATCGTTGTAGGCGGAAACAAATAATACAAATAATACATGATTCGTTCTATGATTATAACAGTATGAACTATGGACTTATTAATAGGAACTAGAGGGACATTAGCAACCTGATAACCGGAACATTACGTGTAAACAAATATACTCTTGTTAATTCCTTAGACGCAGAGTTCGCGAGTGTTATCTAGTACCCTACTCCCAACATTTATCCTTATCGCTTACCAACTAAGATAATGAGATTTTTTAGAGGATATTTATCATTGAACAGGACCTATGTAGCAAGACACTATAAGGGCTGTATAGCTGGCATCATTGCCAGAAATTGTAACTAGTTGAAGTTATCACACAACCTGGAAAAGCTATTCTCCTTGCGGATAAGATTTAAAGTAATGGGCCTATGAGGTAAGAAGTAAGGGGACTGCTAAGAGGATATTATTAGAAGAGTTTATGACATGACAAGGTGGTTTAAAAGTTTTTTTCATTCGATTTTAATAGAAAATTAAATAGAATTATACGTTACTTCCTACTAAATTAAACTTTCAGGGAAATGTTTCTCGAGTGCAGGAGTTTTTATAGCGGATGTGCCAAGGGGCTCTCTCTCTTACTGTCTCTGCAGTTCTGAAGGTGTCGATATGCCATGCTTGAACTACCTACCGCACTACTCCCTACATGAGTTAATACTTGAATGACACAGGGACCCATTTCACTAGTTCGCGGTAAACGATTTGGTGGCGATTGACCCTATTTGCGGACATTTCATACAAAAAAATGAAATGATAAAATGCATTGCGTAGGGTTTATAATGTAAGTACAGGTGATCCCCTAGGAAATAGTTCACCACCTTCGTGCCCAGTTTTAGAGGCTCTAACATCTTCGTTAGTGGCATTGCGCTCAGCAACAGTGGGGACTTGTTGCTCCCTTATATTGACAATATCCTTGCCGCAGCTTCAGGTGCGTGTTCATTAGACCGGGCGCGAAAAAAATTTCCAAAGTCGAGGGCAAATATTAGAGATCACCTCGAGACACCTCGTTTTTTTATCACTGTTTTTTTGTTTGTGGCTCAATCGTGAAATCAAAGACATCGGTGTATAGGTCTCGACGAGTACTACATTTGTCCTATAGATGTCGCTGACATACGACATCATCTTGTAATGATGGCCTCATTTAGAGCAATTTCTACCCCTAAAATTTTAAAATATTTTTACGTAGGATTAAAGCCCTTTAAAAACCAAGAACATTTTGCCTCGGAAGTACATACTTTTATTCAAAAACAAAAAAGTTACGAATGATAAGATGTATTTACAGCATCAACAATCATAACGATTGAGCCACAAACAAAAAAGCAGACTGTAGACTGAATTCCTTTATTTCATATCTATCGGTAAAATACAGAGGTCATTTTAAGATGCAGGAATTTTGTTTGGGAATACAGGCACATATTTTACAGAAGGAGGGTAGGATACGTTGGACATTGAGAACTCGGTTCAATACCACCTAGAGTTATGTTTTCAATTTTCAGAATAATAATAATTTTCTTTATTAGGTTTTTTTTCATATATTGTGACTTGCCTCTACAAAGCCAACTTTTTCCTACTTACAATTTTTGAATTTTCTTTTTATAACATTAAAAATAATAACGGTCAAATACTAAATTAAGAATATAAATATGATAACAATCGTAAAAAGAATTCTTGATAACATTGCATTTAAAGTTAACATATAATAATAATACAACATAAAGAAAAGAGGTGGTAATTACATTAGAAAGAAAATAAGTGATATTGATTCTGAGTAAACATAAATAAAATGATACTAGCATTAAAAGAATGGGAGAGAATACTAAGTGGTACACAGAGATAATAAGAGAGAGTACATCACTCCCCCACCCTTTGATAACACATTTCTCCTGGAATGTGAACGTTTTTTATAAATTTTTTTACATTTTGGTTTTTTATCGTTTTTCTACATATAGAATTTAACATTTTTATAAAAATGTACAATATAGAAGAATAAGTAAGAAAAAAATAATGTACATAAAAAATTTAGATTTTCATTTTGCAGTAGATATGAAAAATGGTTCAAATATATATTATTTAAAAATTAGCCAAATATGCATAAGTTAATGAAATGTTACTATATTCTCAAAATACCAAAAACTGTTATTTACTTATTCCGTTTTAATTTTTTTTTTTTTTTTTTTTTACGTTTTGAATAATCTCTGCCAGTTATCTTTCTCTCAAAATTTGCATCTGGTAAATTTTCCTGGTATTTAAAATGTCGCTTTACTAGTTGCCTATCCCTTTTGCAACCTTTATCGTCTGTAAAGTGAGTGTCATTTTTTTCCTTAACATTTTTGATAATATATTTTGGTTTCTGTTTGAGATTATTAAAACCCAGATTCTTTACTAACTCTTTTTCCCCATATTCGTGACCTTCTAACCTACTTTCGTTTATTTTCATTATCTTTTCTATTTTATCGTCATGTATTTTATCATGTAGTCTGTCCCAAATGGTTTTGTCCATCTTATTATGCAATAAATCGTTCGGTTTGCACTGTGTTACGCTATGTATGGTATCATTATATATTTGAATCGACTTAAAAACAAGGGCTTTATCATCACAATCTTCATATTTTCCCTCTAGCTTAAAAAGGCGAATGTGTTCATTTAACGTGAGATGAAATCGCTCAATATCTGCATTACCAGTATGAGTATTAGGAGATGTAAAATGAAAATCTATGTTCTCTGAATTGAGGTAGTTTCTTATATAAACAGTATTAAATTCATTATCAGCTATGACCGTTTTTGGTTTCCCAACACTTGCAAACCTTTCCCTAAGCATGTCAACAATGGTCAATGAGTTTTTGTTAGGTAAGTAATGCGCTGATACGTGTTTAGTAAGTTTATCTATACATGTTAGAAACGATGTATTCTTATCTAAAAACCAAATATTTATGTGTAATATCTCATTAGAACTTATCGGAGTCTGTGAGACACACATCTTTGGTTTAATAGGTCTTCTATCATATTTACACATATTACATATAATGCAATTATTAATAAATTTATGAATCTCATATTTTAAACGAGGGTAGTAAATTATATTTTTCAATTCTAAAAACGTTTCCGTAATTCCCCTATGGTTTTTTTCGCTATGATATTTCTCTATTATTTCCAAAAGATGTTCTTTGTCAAAAATGTCCTTAACAAATTTGGAACACAGTATAAATTTCATATCAGAGGAATTTGAAAAATAACGAACTACGGTTTGTTGAAAATATTTTACAATTTCGAAATTTTCGCAAAAAATTGCCACAGTTCCCTTTAATGGAAAAATTTGTTTTAAAAATGATAATATTTTCTCCTCGAAATATTCCTTTACAATAATTGTGTGTCTTATCTTATTTTTATATAATGTTTCCGTTTTGTATTTATATTTTTCCCCCATAGAAATTATGATCTGGTTCTTGTAAATATTCACTGGAGACTCTGCTATATTTATGTGGTCGTTTAAGTTTTCTCTTCCACTATGTATCGTGGCTAAGTCGGATGGAATAGATTGGTTTTCTTCTTGTAAAACATTCACATCCATACGACTAAGAAAATCTGCTACTTGGTTTGTCTTGCCTTTTATGTACTCTATGTCGAAATCGTACTCGTTAAGTTGAATTTTCCATCGTTGTAATTTAAGATTAGGTTCTCTTAACGAGCTCAACCATACCAGTGGGCGATGGTCTGTCTGTACTTTAAATTTTCTGCCAAATAAATATGGCCGAAAGTATTTTATTGACCAAACAATCGCTAGTAATTCTTTTTCAATTGCACTATAATTTAACTCGTGTTTATTCAAAGTACGGGATGAATAACAAATTGGATGCCCATTCTGAGACAACACTGCTCCTAATGCCTCATTGCTTGCATCAGTTGTCAAAACAAACAACTCATTAAATTTTGGATATGCCAAGACTGGAGTAGTACATAATATTTTCTTTAACTTATTAAAGGAGTCAATGTATTTTTGATCGTTAATGTCAACAATGGAACCTTTCTTTAAATATGATATCATAGGTAATGCCACACGACTATAATCTTTAATAAATTTTCTATAGAAACCAGTTAAGCCTAGAAATGAACGAATTTGTTTAATTGTTCTCGGAAGTGGAATTTTCCGAATAATATTTACTTTATCGGGGTTAGGTTTCACTCCGTTTGGTGTTATTATGTGTCCCAAATATTCCGATTCATGTCTAAGGAAATTGCATTTATCCACTTGAACTTTTAGATTATATTCGGATAATCTTTGAAAAATTTTTCTTATGGATGAGATATGCTCCTGAAGCGATGTAGAAAATATTAATATGTCGTCTAAATACACTACACATATTGTGTTTATATAATCGTGCAACACTTCGTTCATCATACGCTGAAATGATGCAGGAGCATTTTTCAAGCCAAAAGGCATTCGAGTAAATTCGTAATGTCCGGTTGGTGTAGAGAATGCTGTTTTCTGTCTATCCTCAGGTAAGATTGGAATTTGGTGAAATCCCTTCGCTAAATCAATTGTGCTAAAATATTGAGAATTTCCCAATTTTGCAAATAGGTCTTCCATGTTTGGAATTGGAAACTTGTCTTCTATAGTGATATCATTCAATTTCCTATAATCTACTACAACTCTCCACTTCTCCTGTCCAGAATTGTCAATTTTTTTCGGGACAACCCAAACTGGGGCATTATAAGGGCTTGTAGACTTTCTTATAATTCCCGAATTCAACATTTCATTAATTTGTCTATCTACTTCTACTCTATGAATTTCTGGAAAACGATATGTCTTTGAGTACACAGGAATGTCATTTTTAGTAGGTATCCTGTGTTTATATTTGCACACTGATGATAAATTTTCACCTTCAATATAAAAAATTTGTGAATATTCTGTAATTACTTTTCTCAGCTCAGAAATTTCTTCCGTATTTGAATTACCAATTTGTAATCGATCTTCCAAATAATCCATTTTAGGTTCATTAAAATTTATGTCTATTATAATAGATTCGAAAAAAGATTTATCGTTTTCATTTAACTCTACAGAAGGATCATCAAATACTAATGGGATTTTCGCATTAGTTGTAACCAATAAGTTTTCTTTAAAATTTATAGTTGCTCCCAGAGGTTTTAAAATATTACAACCTATAATTCCATCAAAATCGCTATATATTTCAGTTTCTAGCATTTCTATGAACGAACCAGGGCTATTAAATTCATTAAATAAGGGAATGACAATTTTGGACCCAGTAACAGTTTTAGAGCAAATTGTATTCAAAGTTATTGGAGGCTCCAAATCTTTTCTAAATGACTTGTGAAATAAACCCCTTCTTATTAAAGTAGTGCCCGATCCCGTGTCAATTAATAGTCTTATAGGAACAGTTTTCGTCTTAACTATTATGCAGGGTAAAGCTCGTCGACCGATAACTGAAAATTTGACACTTGCGTACTGTCAACATCCATGGGAACCGGTGTACTAAATTTCGTTGTTTGGGAATTTGTACCATTAAAATTGTCGACACCATTTTGTTGCATTTTTTGCCCTGCATTATAATTTCGATTATTCTGATCATATTGAGCAAAATTTGGATTATATGAATTTCTATTATATTTGTGAATGTTCTTTTTGTTTGTAAAATTTCTATTTTGATTGGGATAAGAAACAGATTGCAAATTTTGGGTTTTGGCATAAAAATATTCCGTGTCAACTAAGATTTCTTTAGCATTTAGCAAAGAATATGGGTTTCTTGAATTTAGCACAAGTTTTGGTTCGTTTGGAAGTTTACTTATGAATATTTTTAACACCATTTTTTCGTTATTTTTGCAACTAAACCATTGTTCATATTCTACATTTATGCTAGTTTTTAAATTTAATTTAGTTAATAAATTTAACATATATTCATAAAAATCATTAATATTAGTGCGTAGTTCTGCCGTTTTTATTTTATTGATAATACTTTCTACGCTTTCCGAAATATTAAAATTAATTCTAAGAATGACCTTAATCTCTTCCCACTTTGTTGGGTTATTATTATTAATAAGGGTTATGTTACCTCTTCCAACAATTTTGTTTCTTACACGAAGATCAAATAACGGCAGCACTTCCGCATCGATATGTTTACGTATCTCGTCAACGTGACTTATGAACATATGGAGTTCTTCCGGTTTCCCCTCAAATTCTGGAACACCCTCCAGCAGTTGGAATCCATTTATTTTGACCATTATGCTGTTGTGATTGTTCGTTGTTGTCATAGTGATGATGATTAGTGACAGACAATGTTTAAATAATTTTGTTGCTTTCTCGGTATTTGGCCTTGAAATGATCTCTTCTCTTTTTATTTTTGCAATATTATTTTATTTAGCAGGATTTTCTTCTTTCTTTTCTTTTTAATATTGATTATTCTAAACAATTCTGCTTTCCATCTTTCTATGATATTTAAGCAGCATATTATTCAAACGCAATTTTATTTCTCTTTTTTTTTTTTTTTTGTAGAAATGTTTCACATTAGCTGGGAAAAAATAACCAGTTCGCTATATTTTAGCTGTGTTTTATTTTATATATGTATTTATTTTTGGTTCGTAAGCCCGACTGCGCCAGTTATGTTTTCAATTTTCAGAATAATAATAATTTTCTTTATTAGGTTTTTTTTCATATATTGTGACTTGCCTCTACAAAGCCAACTTTTTCCTACTTACAATTTTTGAATTTTCTTTTTATAACATTAAAAATAATAACGGTCAAATACTAAATTAAGAATATAAATATGATAACAATCGTAAAAAGAATTCTTGATAACATTGCATTTAAAGTTAACATATAATAATAATACAACATAAAGAAAAGAGGTGGTAATTACATTAGAAAGAAAATAAGTGATATTGATTCTGAGTAAACATAAATAAAATGATACTAGCATTAAAAGAATGGGAGAGAATACTAAGTGGTACACAGAGATAATAAGAGAGAGTACATCACTCTAGGATACCGTGGCTCTAAGAAAAATTCACTAAATGCAAATTCTCAAAAAAAAAGACCACAAAAAAATTTTCATACAAAAATTATCAAATGAAATAAATTTTGGAGAATTTTTCATCTATTTCAGGAAAAATTTCAGTTTTCGAGTTTAGGTAAATTTTGATATGCAAAATTGTCCAAATTTTCAGGGATGAAAAGGGCTCTATGAAAAATGCCCTAAATGCAAAATGTCGTTTTTTTCATTTTGGGTCATTTTCTATATGTAAAATAACCCAAATTTGTCACCATTTTAGGACGTATTTTAGGCAAATGGTGGCGGTGTCCATGGAATGAAAACGGATCTATGAAAAATGCGGGCCCATGGGACCCGGCTTCGTTTTGAGGTATATTTGGTGGAAAAATTTGTGTTTTTTTTCATTCCTGCCAGTTCTGATACAACGCTCCCCAAAAAAACCGCCTTTGGGCCTAGTCATTTGTTTGGAGGAATGTTTTTTGGGATATTTTTCATAAATTATTTGGGGTAATTTTCAAAATTGTTGGGGAAATTTTCGTGCTTCAGTTTTGTGTCATTTATCGTTTGTTTGTACCCAATTTTTTTATGGAGCATATTTGTCTTTTTTTTTCTTTGGGCATTTTTCTTACAGCCGATGAAAATACCCCAGTTTTTTAAAAATATAGAAAAGGAGCCCATGGGCCCCGCCACCATTAGGGCAGTACTGATACCACGCTCCTCAAAAACACTATTGGGCCATGGCATTTGTTAAGAGAAATGTTTTTTTTTTTGGGGTATTTTTCATAAATTATTTAGGGTTTATTTTTCGAAATTGTTTGAGAATTTTTCGTGCTTGAGTTGTGGGTAATTTTTAATTTTTTTTCGGCCAAATTTTTTTTTGGCATTCTTCGAGTCTATGAAATGCGCTCCAGTTTTTAAGCAATATGGGACGGGAGCCTAAAAAGTATTTGGGCAGTGCTGATACCATGATCCACAAAAAACCTCCTTGGCCTCGGCTTTGTTTGGAGGAATGTTTGTTTGGGGTATTTTTCATAAATTTTTTTAGTTTTTTTTAGCAATATGGGAAGGGATACCATGTGCCCCGCCACCCGCCACCACTGATAACACGCTCCCACAAATTCGTCATAAAATGGTGCCGGGACCCATGTCCCCCCATTTTTACTTTGGGGTTTTTTTCGGGGAATTTTGCCTTTGGGATATTTTCATAAAGCCGGAAGTCGTGACCTACGGTATAGAATGAAATTTTAGTTCAACCTAAAAAAGATCATTCCTGGTAATCTTAATGCCACGCTTCCAATAAAAAACGCACTTTCGTCTCGGCATTTGTTTTGTTTTTTTTTTTGGTTAGTTTTCAAAATCGTTGGGAAAATTTTCATGGGTAATTTTAAATTTTTTTGGGGGCATTTTCCATAGAGCCGAAGAAAAGCAAACCATTTTTTTTCTGGCAATATGGGAAGTCAATAGGCCCCGCCACCATTTGGGCAGTGCTAATTCCACGCTCCTCCAAATTCGTCTTAAAATAGTGCCCCGGAAACATAACACTTTTTTTTTGGGAATTTTGCAGTTGTCGCATTTTTCATAGAACTGGAAGTCGTGACCTACGGTACAGTATGAAAACTGAGTTCATCCTACACAATTTTTCCAATACTAACGATACTTAAACTTAAAAAAAACTTAATTTCCCTTTGCACCCCATGAATGAGGTATGGGATAGCTTCTCGCGTTGTTGTGAATTAACACGCTTTCTATTTTTAGATTCACAACTAACGGCACCTACTTGTTTATCGACGAATGCGAACGTCACTGTTTGGGAAGCTCTTACTACACACGACGATTGAATCGACGCTTAATATTGCGAAGTTGCTGTCAACAACATTCGAGGGGAACCGACAATGAAAGAAAATTTTATTTATTTTTTTCTTTTAAGATGACTGGAGCCAGGTTTGAACCTGCGATCTCCCGCATGGTAGTCGCGTGTTCTAACCACTATGCCACGGCCGGTCCAACTAACGATAAATTATTATGGCATGTAACTTGGTAAAAATAATGATGCAGAACTTCTTCTTTTTGGGGCTACTTTCACGTGCAGTTCTTAGAATTGAGTCCCAAAATCATGTGTTATGAATGCCATCCTGTCGATCGAATTTTGCACCACTTTTTTTAGCATAACTGGCTTTTAATCGTCAATAGTGCGTCGCCTGTTCGCTGCTTAATGATCATTTATTGCTGGCTTATCAGCATAGCCCCGAGAAAGTTGACGTACCCCCCCACAAAAAGTAATCCAGAGGTACATTTCTTGAGAAACCAAACGATTGGCTCAACAAAGTGATGTTGTGCTTCTAGTTGGAACCAAGAGTCGCATGAGGATACAAAACTAATATTATTTGCTTTGCATGTGTATTTTATATATTTCCGTCTCCGTCATCTCTTTATAAGGTTGGTCATAGGAAATGAGATGCCTTTACATATATAAATAATTCCTTCAATATGAAAACCAATCTTACTCTCATACTGTTCCCCTATATTGAAAGTAAAACATCAAGTGGGCTTAGCAATATATAAAAATTATCTGCCAGTAGGAATCTTTCAGTTTTTCTTCAACCATCTTCATAATATTTTCACATACAGTAAACTACGGATAAGTGCACATCGCATAAATGCAAAAACCGCATAAGTGCACTGGAACTTGAAGCCATTAGCCTTTTTTATACGTTTACATACAAAAATACACGGATAAGTGCAACACGCATAAATGCAAAAACCGGATAAATGCACAACTTTTGCTAACCTGAAAGTGCTTTTTTAGTACAACTTTGCATGCATAAATGCAAATCTCTCACACTACATAAATATAGATTACGATTTAGAGAAACTGGAGGAAAAATATATAAGGTTGGAACAGAAAACACGGTTCAAATCGAATTGAGTGCATTTTAATATGTATTTTGCAAAAAACAATGTTGCAAAATATGATTGCAATGATTCATTAACAGCTCTTATTTTGACACAGAACTGAATATTTTTAATTTTTTTGTATGAAGTATGAAAAACACTAAAACAATGAAATATAAATTTGTGATTTTTTTACCTTAAACTGAACTGATTTTATAAGTTTTTATTAAAACCTGTTATGCAATGTAAACCAAATATAAATAAAAACATTAAACAGCTTTATATTTTAATTATTTTCTTAAAGTTCCGTCCAAACTGAACTGGTGTTACAGATTAATAAAAATAATCTAATGTTTGTATAAATGCAATAATCGTGCACTTATGCAATGTTTGTATATATGCAATAGTTGTGCACTTATCCGAGTGTTGTATAAATGCAAAAATCGCATAAGTGCACAAAAAGTCGCGCGAAAACCGATGTGCACTTATCCGTAGTCTACTGTAATATATTATGCCTAAGACTCTTACAAACTTTTTGTTGACTCGCTTCAAGTTATTCAAATTTTATAATTTTTATAATAATTATATTTGTTTCGTTTGTTCGTTCTTACCTCAATATACCAGCATTTCCACTCGCTGTCGTATCAGGCGCTTGTGGAAATGTACGTGGCCTCGGCAATATGGTTTCAGTCTGTGTTGACCATGGTGAATCTTTCCATACATGTGGATCACCAATGTGCAAAGGATTCAAGGGGCCACCGGTAACACCAGCCGATGAGGCACCTTTGCCATCCGATTTCTCCCATAGTTTTTTGGCAGTGGATGTAGTAATCTAAAAAACAAAGAGAAGAGAAAGAAAGAGAGAAAAAAAAATTAAAATATTGTATTAAAGGCAAAATTCGATTATATACATATATTTAAGTTGGTAATACAATAGAAACGCAATGAATAGTTGTGGTGGTTTTCAATGCTGACGACAACTATGCTAACATTACTAGTTACTTAAACAACCTTCGCTACACATTTCCGGTGACGGAGGTGACGGCATTTAAAGGGCATTAAAGTTTATGGTGGCAATGATTACCAACTGTTTTTCATGGGATTTGATTAAATGCTAAAAAAAAACACAACTCCCCACATTGTCACCAAGTCCACCAGGTTACTCTCACAACCACCCTTTGTATAGGGCTGTTAGCTACAATAGTTGCAATAGACTGACAGCAGCAGTAGCAGGTTGATAGTTGCATCACTAGAACCATCATCGTCAACGACATCATCATTGTTGCAATATTCTTTATGGCGGTAATGATGAGACTTTGTGCCGTCGTCTGCTTGCGCGCTATATAGTTTGAGTCTATCTATCTTTCTCTAGAGTTGTATAGCTTTACACTATGATTTGATGACGCTTCTGTGCTGTGCTCGTCATATGACCTAATTGCCAATAATGCAATGGGATGTTTGCAACGGAAGCAAATACAAGCCGAAACGTGTTTAAGTATTTCGAACTGAATTTGCAACGCTGCAACGGCTGCAAGCACTGGCGGACATCAACAAACCCATCATGCAACAAGGGAAGTCACAAATTATGACAGAAACTCATAGAATGTGCAATTAGGTAAAGACAGAACTTGAAGTGAAACTTAATGGGAGGGGGAGGAGGAGGAGAGAAAGAACAAAGACTGAATGTGACAGAGGTGGAAACGGTAGATATGATTCGTTTGTAACCAACCAAAGCACAGTGAAGTGTATAGAAAAACAAAAAAATTCAGTATAGTACAATAAAATAATTTTAATTTCGGCAGAGACAAGTAAGCAATTAGATCTATTTATAGAAATCGGCAGAAGCTGATATCTTAAAATAATAATAGATAAAAAATGAAAAAAAAAAATTTTAAAAATTTAAAAAAATAAAAAAAAAATTAAAAAAATAAAAAAAAAGTTTAAAAAAATAAAAAAAAAATTTAAAAAAATAAAAAAAAAATATTTTGGGACCACCTTCATGGTTAAATATATAGAGGGTAGAAATCTATTAAATCTCCTCTGGAGGCATCTTTGGAGCATTGGGAGCAAAATTTATAAAAAAAAAATATTGATTTATGTATAGGAGCCCCATTAGGGGATGAAGATGGGATAAATATGTTTGGTTAAAATGTTTAAAAAAAAAATAAAAAAAAAAATTTAAGAATAAAAAAAAAATTTAAAAAAATAAAAAAAAATATTTTGGGACCACCTTCAGGGTTAAATATATAGAGGGTAGAAATCTATTAAATCTCCTCTGGAGGCATCTTCGGAGCATTGGGAGAAAAATTTATAAAAAATATTGATTTATGTATAGGAGCCCCATTAGGGGATGAAGATGGGAATAAATATGTTTGGTTAAAATGTTATGAGGTAAATATGACTGGGTTCGGTCATACATTTTACCCTTGTAGGAGGCATTAAGGGAAATAAAAAATAAAAAAAGTTATGGGGATCAGCTTAAGGGTTGAGGATATAGGGTAGATATATGTTGTTAGAAACTTTTGGGGTTGCCAAATTGCATAATTAGAGGTCGGTCATACATTTGACTCCTCTAGGGACATATTTGGGACAGTTAAAGCATTGGGGTTAAATTTTATAAAAATTTGGTAGGGACAAAATTAGAGGGGGTCGGCGATACATTTTTCCATTTTAGGAGGTATGATTATGATATCAAAATAAAACACACACTAAAATTGGGTGTCGATCATACATTTGACTCCTCTTAGACTACCTTTGGGGCAATTAAAGCAGTGGAAGCAAAATTTATAAAAATTTGATTTTTTTATGGAAGCCCCCATTAGAGGGGGGAAAATGTTAGAAGGAAAAAATTTTTGGGGATCTATCACACATTTTACTCCTCTAGGAGGCACCATATAAGCGGTAAGCGAAAATTGTATGGAGACCACCTTAAGGATTGATGATAGAGTGTAGGATATGTTCTGACAAACTGTTGGGGTTGAAAAATATTTAGGGTCGGTCATACATTTGACTCCTGTAGGGGCACCTTTGGGGTAGTAAGAGCGTAGGGATTTCATTTTATAATTTATATTTTTTTTTGTATATTAGCCCCCTTGTGTGGTGCACATAGAGGGTAGGTATGTTTGGGAAAAAATTACTGGGGGTTGATTTGGTAAAACAAATTCTTAAAATAAAAAATGTATGGGGACCAACTTAAGGGTTAAAGATAGATGTTAAATATGTTCTGAGAAAAAGTTGGGGTTTATGGTGGTCGGTCATACATATAAATCATCTAGGGGTACGTATGAGGCAGTTAGAGCAGTGGGAGCAAATTTTATAAAAATATGTTTTTTTGTATGGAAGCACTCGTACGAGGCGAATATAGGGATTAGGTATCTTAGGGGGGCACCTTTGGGATAGTAAGAGCGGAGGGATTTTATTTTTATGCTTTTTACTATTTTTCGATTGAGGAATTGTATTTGTTTCTCGCAAATATAATATGTATGGAGAAGTGTGGGCGCCGCCTTGGTCCATTTTGCCAACTTGGTTCCAAGTAACCTGGTTCTTTTTCAATTATATTGTGAAATTCAGGACGATCAAACTATTATTATGACTGTTGCAACAGTTTATTATAGATGGGGCGTGACACTACATGTGCTTACTATACCAACAGCATATACCAAATATCAGCTTTATACCTCTTATAGTTTATGAGATACATTTGAAGATTTTTACCACGCTCACTGATCCGATTCCACCCATTTTTTGTTTTTGGGTAAGGAAATTTGTTGGCAAAAGCCTCCATACAAATTTTCAGGACGATTGAAGAAATAGTCCTCCAGATATGACCTTTGACCTCTTTGGGGCACGTCTTAAAGTTGTAAAATTTTGCTAATATGTTGACCATAGCCAATTTATCTGACACAATATTCCGCTAACGCATTACCGAAAATCCAAAGTTGAATTTTCGCTGACACTCTACTGCAGGGGTTGTAAGAATATGGGGGTCGTTCATACATTTTACTCTTCTAGGGGGCACCTCTGGAGCAGTTAGAGCGGTGGAAGCAAAATTTATAAAAAAAAATTGATTTTTGTATGGAAGACCCCCTTAGGGGGTGAAGATGGGTATGGGTAAGTATGTGCGGAAAAAATTTTAGGAAGGAAAAATGTATCCCTATATGGGGGACCTACGACATCTATGTATAGTTCTTATGCATCATTAGTATTTTCAGTTATAAAACTTTCCAGTGGCCACCAATTCAGCTGTTATTTAGTAACAAGAGTGCAGTTTGTAACTTAAACCGTTTGCTTTATGTCGGCAACAGATTTTTAAGCAGCAACTTGTATGTAAATCATATTTCATTACCCGTTGTTGACAAATACCTTCACTAGATTAAATTATAGTTAAAAAAAAAAAATTCTACGAACATGTTAGAAACGGAGGATATCCTGTCCCAAAAAGAAGTCAAGGACCTTTTAGAGCATATAATCGCACATTAGGATGCAATCTCATACCAACACACACATACACCTACTGCAAGGGTGAATAGGAAAAAAAAAGTCATATACTCAATGATGGTGGTCATTGAAAAACAGGGCCAAGTCTGTAATTACAATCACCAGCAGCAACAAAAAAAACCAAACCAACAAGTCCCAGCATAGGGAAGAGGTGATGATTATGGTTCCACACAAATTCTACAGTTCAGAACTACTTGTGCACACACACACTCACAAACAAACAGGACAAATTGCGTTCGTGATACGACGAGTATGTGCAAAAACCATGAAAAGTTATAGGCCTACCCAAAGTTAATATGGGGAAAGTGGGCAATGTGTGTGGACGAGGGGGGGTCAGTTAAATTGACAAATGTTAAAATTACATGCACGTTATGGAGGACGTGAAATTTACACTAGGATAATCTTGTGAACATAATTTACACAATTAGAGTCGCGAGGGGGAGCAATGAAATGAAATGAAATGAGAACTTGTACACAAAAATACAGCAATAAAATGTAATAAATTCCACAATTTCCTTGCATGGCTAAATATTATACGACAGCAGTCGAAGAGGGATCAACAGCAGCAGTTAGGGAATGGCCGGTACACGTGTAAAACAAAGGGCGGCTTTAGAACAACATTTACATGTTAAATACACATTTAGCTGGAAGTGAAATTGGGAAGACGTAAGTTTTGAGAGTTTCCATAGCATTTACAGTAACGCACTTATGTGTGGGTGGACAAAATGTGGGCAGTAATGCGTTGGGCGTTTATAATGCGATATTTAGGGAGAGGAAACGCGTTGTAACTTTGTAATTATCATAACAATTCGAAAGCCGTTTAACAGAAATCAAGGATAAATTAAAAACGAATGGATCCTACAAAGGACATTGACTTGCAGTTCTTGCTAATTGTAGGCGTTGCGAAATAAATTAACATTAAGGACAAGAAGGAAAGAAAAAGTCAGGAGAAAATATACTCGAAAAGTTGTTAAAGGAAAATAAGTATTCAACAGTACAATGAATATATATATATATATATATATATACCATATATATACCATATATATATATATATATATATAAATAGCACGGTACAGCACATTGACTTTTGGGACTCAATTCTGAGAACTGCACGTGAAAGTAGCCCCAAAAAGAAGAAGTAATGCATCATTCGTTTTGTCAAGATACATGCCATAATAATTTAATATCGATTTAAAATTAAAAGGTATCGTACAGGGGAATTTGTCACGTTTTAGACTCTTTTGCTTTATTGTTATATGGTGGCGTATGATTATCATAAGTAATATTCCACGTAAATCATACGCTACGACAGTGTTATTGTAACTGCTACAAAATAAACCCAGTTAAAAAAATATTTGATGAATGGAAATGTTAAACTGTTGCTAACGTAGGGAAACGTTATATGAACAGATTAAAAAAAAATTATAATTCTTCATTTTTTTAAATATAAATTTCAGCCAAATATGACTAGTGGTTCTCGAGTTATGTCAAACAAAAGAGACTAAAGCGTGACAAATTTCCCTATACGATACTTGCTAACTTCAAATCGATATTAAATTATTATGGCAAGTTACTTGACAAAACGAATAATGCAGAACATTTTTCTTTTTGGGGCTAATTTCACGTGCAGTTCTCAGAATTGAGTCCCAAATCAATGAGCTGAAAAATGTTGTAATGTGTAGGCTTTAAGCATTTACACAGAAAGTGAATAGTCTCATCATCAATGAATGATCATTGTCATACTCAAAGATATCATATTTTGCTATAATTGGCAAAATATTGGTAATATGTTACAAATAGATATGTGAAATTAAAAACATTTCTTAATAATGCAAGAAACAAAAAAAAAAAAAAAAAAATTCTGAAATTGTTTACCTAATACCCATGATGCCGTAGGGGTGCCATAGTGTTGTATGCAGATCCTTGGTAACAGTATTTGAATACGAAGCACTCCATAATTTCGCGTGGTTGGTAAAAAAAAATGCCTTAGGCAAATTTGGGGGAGGTGGTGTAGGATTAAATGACAGCACTTAGGGGTCGAAGTAGGGGGGGGAGGGTTAAAAAATCCACTTGAAGGCCCGCAACTGCCCCGGAGTCAACCTTAGTGAGCTTAAATCTATGACCGATCCTTTTTCCCTTTAAACATTTTCTCCAAGCATACCTTCCTCCTATCTTCACCCCCTAAGAGTGCTCCCATACAAAAACAAAGTTTTTATAAAATTTGCTCTCACCGCTTAAACTGCCCCCCATATTCATGCAACCCCGACAATTTTTCAGAACATAAATACCATCTATCATCAACCCTTAACCCTTTTTTTATTTGTAATAATATATTCAATTTTGGATTTTCGGTAATGACCGAGCGCGGAATATTGTGTCAGTTGTTATAAAATGGCTATGGTCAAAATTTGAGCAAAATCGGACAACTTTAAGCCGTACCCCAAAGAGGTCAAAGGTCAAATCTATACATATATATATATATACGAAAATGAGTTTGTGTTTGTTTATTTGTATTTTTAGTACATTTTGATATACAAGTGGGCGTGGTCACGCCCATTTACTCTATTTTTGAAACCGCAGGAGGACTTTTACTCCAATCGCCTTGAAAATCTGTGTGGAGCCATTTGGCAAGCAATTTTCGTGAAATGGGCGTGGTATAAAACTATTAAAGGCTGTATCTCATAAACTGTAAGAGATATAAAGTGGATATTTGTTATTTGTTGTCTTATACATTAAGCATTGAAGCCAGGCCCCATTTAAGAGAAACCCTTATAAAATGTGCGGGAACGGATCAGTGGGTTTGGTATAAAACTAAAAACTTATTGTTTACATCAAAATAGATGAAACTCTAATTTTAAATTGCAAATATTGAATTCCTAAAAAGTATCTAAAAACTCCCAAATAACTTTAAAAAAAACTTATTTTCCCTTTGCACCCCATGAATGAGGTATGGGATAGCTTTTCACGCTTTCTATTTTTAGATTCACAACTAACGGCACCTACTTTTTTATCGACGAATCACGTCACTGTTAGAGAAGCTTTTACTAAACACACCAATTGACTCGACACTTATACCGCGAAGTTGCTGTCAACAACATTCGAAGGGAGCCGACAATGAAAGAACAATTTTTTTTTTAAGATGACTGGAGCCAGGTTTAAACCTGCGATCTCCCGCATGGTAATCGCGACCACCTTAAGCGTTGATGATAGATAGGTAGGCAGCAAAATGTATGGCCAATTTTTTTTTCGGAAATTTAATAATGCCCATCCGGAATATTGTGCCACTTGATTTCAAAAACATGACGGAAATTTGTGTAATATCGGACAACAATTTCCGGTACCCCAAAGAGGTCAAAAATCAAGTTTTTAGTAAATTCTTAGTAAAACCTATGTTTTTTTTTAACCATTCTATTAAGGAATTGTATTTTTTCTCGCAAATATGTGATATTCAAATATTGACATGTGTGGGCGGCTCCTCGGCCCTTTTTGCCAACTTGGTTCCAAATGGCCTGGTTATATTTCAACTATACTGTAGAAAAAACTGGTTTTCTTGTGTTTCGTTTCAGCTTAAGAGAGATTTATTTCAATCCTTGTCCAGAATCCACTTCCACTGGCCATCTGCCGAAGATTCAGCCTCTTAAACACGTACACTTATAAAACTCATAAACTATAAGAGATATAAAGCTGATATTTTGCATGTATTGTTGGCACAGTAATCATTAAAGGTGTAACTGTGCCACGCCCATTTAAAAACCGTAATGCCATAATGATAGTTTCATCGTTCTAAATTCCACAGTATAGTTGAAATATAACCTGGACATTTATTTGGAACCAAGTTGGCAAAAAAGGGCCGAGGAGCCGCCCACACATGTCAATATTTAAATATCACATATTTGCGAGATAAAATACAATTCCTTAATAGAATTGTTAAAAAAAAACATAGGTTTTACTAAGAATTTACTAAAAACTTGATTTTTGACCTCTTTGGGGTACCGGAAATTGTTGTCCGATATTACACAAATTTCCGTCATGTTTTTGAAATCAAGTGGCACAATATTCCGGATGGGCATTTTTAAATTTCCGCAAAAAAAAAATTGGCCATACATTTCGCTGCCTACCTATCTATTATCAACGCTTATGGTGGCCATACAACTTTTAAATATTTTTTTAAATTTTTTTTATGAAATCAGCTCCTGCTGGTCCCTGCGTAGTCCCTAGTAGAGTGTTCAAATACCTCCTTCTTTAAAAAAAACCGGTATCCTAGATATTCGAAAAATTGATTTTTTATAAAAATCAAATTTCGAATACAGCATTTGAAATATAACCGGTGTAACCGGTTTTTTCGATTTTTTCCTAAAAAGTTAAAAATAATAATTTAAAAAAAAAATTAGTTTGAATTTTTTTGTGTGAATACGTTTTAATACATTTTTGGAATCTCCTTTTATTTTTGAAAGTAGTATTTTTGGAAAGAAATAAATTTTTAGAATATTTTTAATTTTGTTTTTTAAAATATTATTTAAGAATAGTGTTAAATTTTGAGACTATTCTTCTGTTTCGTTTTTATAAAGCTTGATACAGAAAACACGCGCTTACTAGTTGTGGAAGTAGGATAAATTGACAAAAGCGCTTTTAGAAGGATGATGAGCTTTTCTGTCCTTTTATTAAATTTATCAAAATTGTTAAAATTATCATGTAGGCTTGTGTTATTGCAATTTTTTTTCACTGGTGGATTTTGATTGTTAATTATTGTCGTTGTTGGGAAAATTGCAGGGTAAAGTCCTTTAAAAAGTTCGTTCGCATATTCCTTAGTTTCCGTCTTTTTAGAATACTTTTCACAGGATGAGCTTGTAGGATATTTTCCGGAGCTAAGAAGTGTAATAAATCTATTCAATATTTGTATTTTTCTTTCCTTAAATCTTGCTATAATTTTGTCTCGTCACTATCATCGTCGTAAAATGATTTTTCTAAATTCATTTGAAATAAAATTTTAATATTTTACATAGCTTTTAAAAGCATTCTCGTTTATAAAATGTAAAAAGATTTTTTTAAATTAATTTGAAATTGAATTGTAAAACTTTAAAAAGCTGCTAAAAATATTGTCGTTTACAAATTATAAAAAGTTTTTTTTTTAATTAATTTTAAATTCAATTTTAAAGTTTTAACATTTTTAATAACTCCTTTTAGAGTTGTTACAAAGCAATTTAAAAAAACCGAGTACCCGATGAAAAAACTCGATTAAACCGGTTATTCGATAATGGCAGTTTTGCAAAAACCGACATACGGTTTTAAATAAATAAACCGGTTTATGGTTTTTCGGTTTCGGTTTTGAACACCCTAGTCCCTAGATTATCCCCCCCCCCCAACATACCTACCCCGTATATTCAACCCCTAAAGGTGTTCACAGACAAAAATTTATAAAAATATTTGACGTCCCCATAGAGGAGTCAAATTTATGAACGACTCGCAGTTTGTCACAACATTTAACTTTAACGCTTCAAATGTGGTCCACATACATTTTACTTTTTATTATTTTTAATAACTTATTTTACGAAAACAGCTCCTGCCGTTCCTAGAGGGTAAAATGTATGACCAACCCCCCTCCAATTTCTTCCTCCCAACATTTTTCCCAAACTTGAAAGAAAATGTAGATGGCTGAGCCAGCAATTGAACCTTGGATCTCCCGCATGTACTAACCATCATTCCATGGTCGAAAGACCATAAAAAATATAGTTGTATTACTGATGTCGAAATTTTTGTGTGTCATTTAATTGCAATGTCTTATCGAGCTTACAATTTATTTTTAAGTATATATATTTCAAATTTTTATGTATGTTGTGATATGTCACAAGAATAAAATTAATAAGAATTAATTTCCCATGGAGATTATAAAAGTAACAGACATTCCAACGAACTTGATTGTTTCACTTGTATAATATCTGGTAATCAAATTAAACTCTACGAACTTGATAACCTTATGTTGCAACTACTTCCATTTGGGTTTTTCATTTAGAATCAATATCTAATCATGTTTCTCCAGATTCAAACAACTGTCTTTATGATTTCCATAAAAGTTGATTTACAAACAAAACCATCAAAACTTTAAGGCACTTTTTGTACATTTCTCTCAGCTAACACACTCTGTCTCTCTTGTTTTGTTTCCTTCTACCTCTCTGTCTTCCTGTCTCCCTCGCTATTATTCTCTCTCTTTCTCTTTCAGTGTGTGCCTGTGGTTGGAATATGAGCATATATGTATGTGTTTGCTGCTGCTGTTCAAGTGACTAAAGGAACTCATTAACAATAAATTGTTGCTGTTGCCAATGTCGGGTTGCTATTGCCGTGTCACTGTTGCTGCTGCTGCTGTTGTTGATGATGACGATGACGATGATACTCCCTGTTCAGTTTCACACAATTATTTGTATGATAACACAACGGTGACAGTGTGACAGTTAAGTTTTGCCTGTGACAGCAATACATACAGCAACAGACACGACAGCAGCATATGAAGGCAATATGATATCGTATTAACATCGCTGGGATTGCTGTTGTTGATACGTTTCTTTCTGCCGCTGCTGATGCTACCACCAAAACTTTACTATAATATGACATAAAATAAAAGTCAAATATGCATTATGTGGACATTTGAGATTGCAATAAGAGAGCGAAGTAAGGATTATTACGCATTATGCGAAATATGATAAAGCTGCGTGGTAATGAGATATACTGTAGCCTACTTACATAGGTAAATTCTAGAAATGGAGTCACATGAAATGAAATGATTGATGTGATGTGATGTGATGTGGCATTTGAATAAAAACGTTTGCAAGGTAAGATGAGGTCGTTGGCGGAGTAATATTATATAATATAAAATATATATGGTATCAAAAATATAAATTATATATTAATTAAAAAATATTAAATATATTATTCAAAAAAAAGTCAGCGATTCTCAAGGAAGTTAATTCTTAATGACTGACAAGAACAAAATAAAAATTTTTTCGGCTCCAGATGGCCATTAGAAGCCTGTGACAGGTGTGACCTAACAAATTTGATGTAGATAATTTATTTCTTGGATTGTGTGTGGTATGTATTATACTGCTGGAAAAATAGAAAAAAATCTATTTAGGGTATGTGATGGGTGTGACCCCTCCTTATGTGACAGGTGTGATCGAAAATTTTAATATTTCTATTAATAATTCACGAAACTCTTATTATAAGACATACACAGTTGGAACTTTAACAAAACACAAATAAAACTCAAAAGAAACTCAAACATTTAATGAAGGAAAGCAGAGTGTTTGCCAAATATAAGATAGATAGATAGTGCACGAGTGTTCGATTTCGTTACAGCTTACCCTGTAATTTTGTGAGGTTGGTAAAAAAAAATTCATGAGCCTAAAAATGGCTCACAAATCATAGTTTTATAAAATTTTCCTCATCCGCTCTAGTTGTGCCAAAGGGGCCCTTTCAGGGGTAAAAAGTATGACCACCCCCAAATATTTTTGCCACCCCAACGGTTGATAAAAATGAAGGGAATATAAGAAAACGCCAAAGTATGCTCAAATATTTCATTAAGGACAACGCGGAGAGTTTGGTATATTAGACCTGGGAAAGTGCACGAGTTTTCGATTTCGTTATGGCTTTCCCCATTAATTTTTTGAGGTTGGGAAACACAATCCAAGAGCCAAAAAATGGCTTACAAATCAAAGTTTTATAAAATTTGTCTCATCCGCTTGAATCGCCACAAATGTGCCCCCTTTGGATTCATTTGACCGACCACCAGTATTTTTGCAACTCAAACAGTTTCTCAGAAAATATCTTCTCTATATCTTCAACCCTTAATTTTATATTTCTTTATAATATTTTTAAGAAATCAGCATAGCAATTTCATACAAAAATCTAATTTTTATAAATTTGCTTGACCGATCGATCCCTTTTAATTTTTCGCTCCTAACATACCTACAACTGATCTCCACCCTCACAGGTGGCTCCAATTGACAAATCAAATCAAATTTTGGAAAATTTAAATTTTTTAGGCAAAAATAAAAATTAAAAAAAAAAATTAAAAAAAAAAAATTAAAAAAAAAAAAATTAAACATAAAAAATTCGAATTGGAAATTTTTGTATTTTTTTATCGTTCGCAAAAATTAAAAATATGCTTAAAAAATTAAAAATTTTGCAAAATTTTTGATTTTTTTTAAATTTTAAATTTTTTAGGCAAATTATTATTACTATTATTTTTTTTTTTTTCATAAATATATTTATAAATTATTAAATTATTTGAATTTTTTAGGCTTATATTAAATTTTTGCGAACGATAAAAAATTTTAACTCGATTTTTTAGGTATATTTTTTATTTTTACCTAAAAAATTCAAAAATTTCAATTTGAATTTTTAGGCTAATTTTTTTTTTAATAAATTTGTTTATTATTCATAATTTTATTTAAAAAAAAATTTCCTAAAAATTCAAATTGAAATTTTTGAATTTTTTAGGTAAAAATAAAAAATATACCTAAAAAATCGAGTTAAAATTTTGGAATTTTTTATCGTTCGCAAAAATTAAATATAAGCCTAAAAAATTCAAAATTTTCCAAAATTTGAATTTGAAATTTTTAGACATAGTTTTTATTTTCAAAATTTGAAAAATTTTTGCGAACGATAAAAAATCCAAAAATTTCCAAAATTTCAATTCTAATTTTTTTAGGTATATTTGAATTTTTTTTTGGGCATAGTGTTTATTTTCATATAAAAAAAAATTCAAAAATTTCCAAAAGTTGAATACGAATTTTTTAGGTATATTTCTTATTTTGCCTAAAAAATTAAAAATTTTCCAAAATATGAATTTGAATTTTTTATTCTAAATTTTTCAAAATTTGAATTTTTTAGGCATAGTTTTTTTTCTAAAAGATTGGGGGTCCGTCATACATTGGACTGCTCTAAGGACATATTTGGGAAAGTTACTTAAGATTTTTTTTTGAAATTTGAATTTTTTTAGGCATATTTTTTATTTTTAATTTTTTTTTTGGAAATAATTTTTTTTTTTTCATAAATATATTTATAAATAAATTTATAAAATTTTTAGGAAATTTTTTTATTTTTTTATAAATAAATTTTTGAAAAAAAAAATAATTAGCCTAAGAAATTCAAATTAAAAATTTTTCAAAATTTGAAAATAAAAACTATGCCTAAAAAATTAAAATTTTGGAAAGATTTTTTTTTAGGCATATTTTTTATTTTTAAATTTTTAATTTTTTTGGCAAATATTTTTTATTTTTTTTCATAAATATATTTATAAATAAATTTATAAAATTTTTAGGAAATTTTTTTATTTTTTTATAAATAAATTTTTGAAAAAAAAAATAATTAGCCTAAGAAATTCAAATTAAAAATTTTTCAAAATTTGAAAATATAAACTATGCCTAAAAAATTTAAATTTGGGAAAGTTTTGAATTTTTTAGGCAAGAATAAAAAATATACCTATTAAAATTCGAATTCAAATTTTGGAATTTTTTGAATTTTTTATCGTTCGAAAAATTCAATTTTTGAAAAAATTGGAAAATTTTGAATATTTTAGGCATATTTTTTCCATAAATATATTTATAACTGCGAAACTGTTGGTTGTGCAGAGAAACGAAACAAAAAATCATTTTGAAAAAAAAAAATATTTAAGTTAAATATTTATTTATTGTTTATTACTGCGAAACTGTTGGTTTGGAAATTTGATTTTTTTTATTAAAATTTTTGAATTTGTATTAAAATCTTTGAATTTTTTTTCAAACTTTTAATTTTTTTAAAAATAAATTTATGGTAGGTAAATTTATTTTTCTCAGTTATAAATAAATTTATGAAATTTATGAATGAAAATTATGCCTAAAAAATTAAAAATTGGAAAATTTGAATAAATAATTTTATAGAAAAAAAAAATAAAAAAATTGCCTACATAATTCAATTTTTTTTTTATAAATTTATTTATAACTACTAAATTTAATTATACAGAAAATAATATCTGAACATATTTAAGAAACTTTAATTCTTAAGTTTCGGTTTTTTAATTTATCAAAATTAGACTAGTCGTTCTTGAGTTATCGTGCCCAAATTTTGGCTATCCCAAAATCTGCAGACAATTTTCGGGGGGTCAGACGGACAAAATTCTATCCTACCACTGTAATTCATATCTATAATTCATAATTTTTAACGCAACATTGTTTGCGCACACTGATAAAAATAAACTTTAAACTCGCCCATAACATTACCCCTTACACGCCGCAATTTGTGTTAATTGTCCCCTTGAGGGTTGAAACAAAACGCAGTCATTGCCCACTTGGGCCACCTCAAAAACGCACATTATGTTGTTGCTGCGGCTGTCGTCCATAGCCAAGTGGGACATGAGTAAATATACTCGACTCCGACGGCAACATGGCAATCCACATTACTAGTACAACTTAAAAATTTATTTAGTAAGTTTTTTTTTTGGTAGAGACACCAATGCACATGCAGTCCAACATTGTTTGGTTTGTTTTCGAATTTATTTTAAAGTAAATTTTTGGATTTTTATTTTGTTTAAATGATTTTTTAGTCAATATTTTTTTTTGCCATAAATGTAAACTGCACTTCTACATAACGATGATGGTTTGCATGATAGGGGGTCTTAGATAGGCGATCAGGCAGGCAGACGGGCGAACACACGTACAGACAAACATTGGTAACATACAAATGTCGGGTCGACTGTGAAACTACAAATGTTGCCTTTAAATGGTACTCTAATCTTGACATACATTGTTTGTTGTTGTTCATGATTTTTATAGCCCGCTTGGTGTAGTTTCGTTTCAAGAGTTAACCAGATTTCTGTTTTCGTTTTCGTTTTTGTTTTTATGTGTTCTAAAATATCTAAACAAAAATCTTTAAAATAAATAAAATTTAACACATCACTTAACGCTCATTGAGTTAAAGATACATGAAAGTCAATAAGGCGTAAAGTGTTTAATGATTTGAATAGTGCAAAAAATATATAAGAGTAAATAAATAACAATAAATAAAAATTCTAATTTGAATTTTAATAATATATTGACTTTGCTAATGTGTTGTGTTAAATGTTTAAGAAAATTGGCTGAAATTGAATAGCGCAAATGCAGCAAACTGCAGATAAGATACTGTGCATGCACATGATTTTGGGACTCAATCCTGAGAATTGCTGGTTAAAATAGCCCCAAAAATAAGAACTTCTGCATCATTCGTTTTGTCAAGTTCTTCTTCTTTACTGGCAGCAACAACAGAAATTCATCTATCAGTAGCCGCAGGTAGAAAACCATTCCAAGCGCTTCGGTCTTTTGCGCTCCGTAGATAGTTCGTCATACCAAGCTTACTTAACATTTCCGTCACCTGGTCCATCCATCGGAGTTTTGGTCGCCCCCTCCTGCGCCGCCCATCGAGTTTATTGCCGAAGACTTTTCGAGCCGGAGCGTTTTTGTCCATTCGTACAACGTGTCCCAGCTAGCGCATTCGGTCTTCTACAGTTGTACAGCTCATACAGCTCATGATTCATTCGACGACGGTACTCGCCGTTCCGGATGATGTGTCTAAATATTTTGCGGAGTATTTTTCTCTCGAAGACTCCCAGAATAGATGGATCCGCTTGTGTCATTACCCAGGATTCTGCGCTGTAGAGCAAGACAGGTAGGGTCAGAGTCTGGTATAGCTGGATCTTTGTTCTTCGAGAGAGCGCTTTGTCGTTAAATCGCTTGCTTAGCACATAGTAGCAGCGGTTTGCGATCAATACTCGTCTTTTGATTTCGAGGGTGACATTATTATTTTTGTTAATGGCGGAGCCAAGGTAGACAAAATCATCTACCACTTCAAATTTATAGTTGTCAACGTTCACGCAGCGTCCCAGACGAGTGGACTCTTTGTTCGTTGAAACAAATAACTTGGTTTTGTCCTCGTTTATCACCAGACCCACTTCAGCCGACTGCTTTTCAATGCTCGAAAAAGCCGCAGTAACATCTCGCAATCCACGTCCAATAATATCTATATCATCAGCATACGCGAGCAACATTTGGCTTTTATCAAATATGGTGCCATTCCTGTTTACTGCTGCTTTCCGCATGATCATCTCCATTACGATGTTAAAGAGATCGCAGGACAGACTACCGCCTTGTCTAAAGCCTCGCTTGGTAGAAAATGGCTCTGACAGATTTTTGCCAATTTTCACTGAAGACATCGTGTCAGTCAGTGTCATCCCGCAGAGTTGAATTAGCTTTGCGGGGATACCAAACTCAGCCATAGCATCCAACAATTTCTGTCGTATCGGACTGTCAAATGCAGCTTTGTAATCGATGAACAGATGGTAGGTATCGATCTGCATTTCTTGGGTCTTCTCCAGGATTTGTCGTAGCGTGAATATCTGGTCGGTGGTGGATTTATCAGGTCTAAAGCCACACTAAAAAGGTCCAATCAGGTTCGCCAGAAGAGGCTTTAGTCTTTCACATAACACACTAGACAGGACCTTGTATGCGATGGGTAAAAGGCTAATCCCGCGATAGTTGGTACACACACTAGGACCGCCTTTCTTAAGCACGGGAAATAGTCAAGTTGTCAAGTTGGCTGCCTTAATAACACAGTACAACATTTTTCAGCCCATTGATTTGGGACTCAATTCTGAAAACTACACGTGAAAGTAGCCTCAAACAGAAGAAGTTCTGCATCATTTGTTTTGTAAAGTTACATGCTATAATATTTTAATATCGATATGGGAACTTGTCATGTTTTAGGCTCTTTTGTTTTATTCTTATATGGTGCAGCATGATTATCGTAAGTAATATTTTAGGTAAATCATAATTTTTTTTTCTTTGATTTAAAATTTCTTATTAAATATTTATAAATAACAAAAATTAATTATTTTGATTGTCTTCCTTCACTTTTCTGTCAAGTGAATTACCAGATATATACAATTTTTTTTTTTCATTAAATTGTATATAACTTAAAATTTTCTCCGCATAGTTCTTATGGTTATACAACATTTTACATTTGTGTCAATGAAAATATGTTAATTTCTTGTTATCAACCTACCAAGGCGGTTAACTTAATTATTTTTCCCAGCCTTAAGTGAAACCACAGTACAACGACTTTTGTTTTAAATTTAAATTAATTAGAAACCACAAAAAGTCCGTCCTGCCGTCTGTCCAACCCTCACACTAGCTCCTGATATATATATATATATATATATTTCCCATGAGCGCTTTAATATACTCGTAATGAGCCAATAAATGTCATTAAACGACATGTCGAAAAAGTAAAGTTTATAAATGGTAATAAATATAAAAGCTCTGCTGCGTTCACATGGTTAAATAGCGAGGCGCGCTACTAACGCTTAGGCAACCCACTATATGTAGGAGCTTCATCGCAGTACCATTCCAGACGAGGGTATCTAATGTCACGCTTATTCTATTGTCATTCACTAAAACCGCCAGTTGCGAGTGATGATAATAAATTCTTCATTGTTGTCGATTTGAACGACAACAACGACAGTTGGTTTCTGACTTAACGGCATGTAAACATTCCCATCAAATGTTGCCTTATTTACTAGTCTGTCTCTTTGGCACTCGCTGTCAAAAAGAACAACGCAATTTATAGGATTTAAACGGTCATAAAGGAGGCAGGACACAGCTGTTAATACTCAGCGTCTGTTAAAGCGGTAAAAAAGTTTAAAATACTCGTAAGAATATTTAAATATAATTGTATGTGAACCACCAATCAAAGAACAAAAACGAAAACTTGGGTATATATTATTGCTGATACAAATTACAGCCCGAAAACAATCAAAAAGGTCTTGGAAAATTGAATTGACACAATGCGATACTGTGAAGCTAGCCGAGGCAGCTACTTGTACGAAGTTGTATTCCACAATCAGTGGGAATATTTCGTCAGCGTTCTGCAAAAAGGTCTCAAGTCCAAATACTTCTATATACATTAGGGTGGCAGCGAAAATTCAACATTTGTTTTTCAGTAAGTTCCGTGCGCAATATTGTGTCAGTTATAAAATAGCTAAATTGGCCAACTTTAAGCCGTGCCCCAAAGAGGTCAAAGGTTAAATTTGTTTATGTGAATATGAGTTTGTCATTGTTTGTTTACATTTTATAGTATCGTGTAGACTAATAGTTAACTAAATAGTCGTCATGTACACTATATTCCGGTCGAAGATTTTTAAATTTACGCAAAAAAAAATCATCTATACATTCGCTGCCGCCCTAATAAAATTAAACCCAGTGTTTGGTGCACCCAAAAAAAAGGAATTTTATTGCTCCATTACAAGTACATCTACTGTATCCGAAAAAGTTTTTTAATTGTACCAACAAGTACTTTTATAGTGATAAAAAGTAATTTTTTTTGTACCAAAGGGTACATTTATTGTGCCAGAAAATAATGTTATAGTACCAGAAAGTTCTTCTATTTTAGCAGTGAAAAGTAAAACGCAAATTTTATTTACCAACTAGTATTTATATGTTACCACAAAGTCCTTTATTTGTACCAACTTGTAATTTAGTTGTACAAAAAGGTACTTTTATTTTACCGTAAGGTACTATTGTTGTATCAAAAAGTGAATTTATTATACGAAAAGATACCCTTATTTTACCAGAAAGTACTTTTGTCGTACCAAAAAGTATTTTGATTATACGAAAATCAAGAAAGTACTTATAGGAAAAAGTACTTTTATTGCGTCATAAAGTATTTTTTTGTAACAAAAGGTACTTTTATTGTACATGAAAGTATTTTAACTGTCCTAAAATGTAATTTCCTTGTACCAAAAAGTACATTTACTATACGAAAAATTACTATTTGTGGTACCAAAGTACTTTTTTGTACCAAAACTTACATTTAGTATACGAAAAAGTACATTTGTGGCACTAGAAAGTACTTATACGAAAAAGTACACCACCTAGTTGCAGCCAAGGTACGCACACGATTAAGTACTGCTGAAAACACTCGTAATCGAACGCAAAGGAAGCTAGACATCACAAAGCTGCATACCACTGAGATAGCCAATGCCTACTCCAACCAACTCTCTCAATTACTTCAAACAAATCCCCCAAGTTGTGATGTTCCCGACATGCAGTGGCAGCATATTGCGAATTCTATGACCACTGACGGTTATGAAAAACCACGCTCAGACAAGCCCTGGTACGATGATGAATGTCGCGAAATGTCTGAGGAAATGGATGCTGCATACAAGGCAAAACTGCAGCCAATGGCGACGCGTGCGGTGACGGAGCGTTATAAAGAGAAAGGGAGGGTGATGAAACGCCTGTTCAGACGGAAAAGCGTCTGTGGAAGAAATGAGAGAGCCAGGATATCGAAAACCACAGGGATAGAGGTGAGGCCCGAAAGTTCTACCAAAAGGTAAAAAGTAAAGGTTTTGGAACAGGGATCCCCACCTGTAAGGACAGAGACGGAAATCTGGTCACGGACACTCAGAGTGTGCTGCAAATATGGAGGGAACACTTTCAATCTCTACTCCAATCATCGCCGATGGAGTAGACTTACCACCACTGAGCCAAAACGTGATCAGCACGGCTTAAAAATAATAAAGCTGCGGGAACCGATGGACTGCCAGTTAAGTCTTCAGTGAAAATTGGCAAAAATCTGTCAGAGCCATTTTCTACCAAGCGGGGCTTTAGACAAGGCGATAGTCTGTCCTGCGATCTCTTTAACATCGTAATGGAGATGATCATGCGGAAAGCAGCAGTAAACAGGAATGACACATATTGCTCGCGTATGCTGATGATATAGATATTATTGGACGTGGATTGCGAGATGTTACTGCGGCTTTTTCGAGCATTGAAAAGCAGTCGGCTGAAGTGGGTCTGGTGATAAACGAGGACAAAACCAAATTATTTGTTTCAACGAACAAAGAGTTCACTCGTCTGGAACGCTGCGTGAAAGTTGACAACTATAACTTTGAAGATGATGATAGATGATTTTGTCCACCATAAATAAAAATAATAATGTCAGCCTCTAAATCAAAAGACGAGTATTGATCGCAAACCGCTGCTACTATGCGCTAAGCAAGCGATTTAACGACAAAGCGCTCTTTCGAAGAACAAAGTTCCAGCTCTACCAGACTATGATCCTACCTGTCTTGATCCTCAGCGCAGAATCCTGGGTAATGACACAAGCGGATCAACCTGTTCTGGGAGTCTTCGAGAGAAAAATACTCCGCAAAATATTTGGACCCATCATCGTGAACGGCAAGTACCGTCGTCAAATGAATCATGAGCTGTATGAGCTGTACAACGACATCGACGTAGTCAAGCGCGTTCAAAGAGACCGAATGCGCTGGCTTGGACAAGCTATACGAATGAACGAAAATGCTCCGGATCGAAAAGTCTTTGGCAATAAACTCGATTGGCGGCGCAGGAGGGGGCGACCAAAGCTATGATGGATGGACCAGGTGAAAGAGCTGTAACTAAGCTTGGTATGACGAACTATCTACGGAGCGCAAAAGACCGAAGCGCTTGGAATACTTTCCTAAGTGCGGCTACTGATGGATAAATTTCTGTTGTTGCTGCCATTAAACCCTCAGAAACCCACAACCTTTGCTACACCCCTTCTGGTGCCTCCCATACAAATGACCTAATTAACAGTCATAGTTTAACATACATATCTTTTTTGTAGGTACACTGACTTCAGTCCAATTTTGCGTAAGGTGTACGCTTATAAGCTTAGACTCAGAAATAAATACGGACTATATCAGCTGACCCCTTCTTGTACCTCCTATACAAAATTACCTATTTTTTGAAAAATTATATTTCTCCAATAACTTCCAAAGGGACAGGTAAAGGATATTTGAATTTGGTCAGTTATAACTTTTATTGTAATAAATAGCAGACAAAACCTCAGAAAATCGAGCTATGTGACACACACCTTTCGGTATCTCCCATAACTTTGGTTATCTTTGGTCCTATCTCCGTTTACGCTCCACAAGCAGGCATTTAATTATATCTTATATAGTAACTTCAATTAAAAATCGGTTAATTTCAGCAACTCAAGGCAGTTATTTTAAGAACTTTCCTCATCGCAATTGGTGTAACTCGCTAGGAATCTGAATATGCGACTCATATAACATCACTGCTCTTCGCTCTGTTGCTATGGCTCTAGATTCCAAACAATTGGTAGTAAATACAGACACACAAAAAAAAACACCTAAAAACTTTCACTTTGAATAATAAAAAGCATGAACGGCTTTAACGAAGGCCTAAATACCCAGTTTTAGGCTGACAACAACAATAATAAAAACAATCGAATTAAAAAAAAAACGTCGTTTTTAAAACATTTAGCGGCTCAAGAAAATTTCGGAGGCATATCAACAAAAATTCAATTCGTATGCAAGAGAAAAATCAAAAATCTATGAGAACAAAGCAGACCACAACAACGACTCTTCGATTCATATGAACGAACGGATGACTAAACTGAATAATGATGAAACGCCGCCTCACGACAAACAAAAAGAGGCCTACAACAAGACGCGACATGAGTTGAAAAGCAATAATGCCCAAAACAAGTTGGATGGGGTCCACTTTTCAAAAAAAAAAAAAAAAAAAAAAAAAGATACAAAAGCCAAAAGAAAAAAAAAAACAACAATAACAAGAGGTAAGGCACGCATAAAACGTATAACAACAAATACAATTCACAATCAGCAAGCAGCTGGTCGCTCAAGAAAACGTGCGTAGCACATACATATATACAGCATGAATGAGAGTGGACAACACACACACACACACATAGTACACAGCGATGAATAAGTGGCTGGTTATAAAAATAATGGTACTTATTATTTGGTATCTCGGGGAGGAGGCACAAAAAATCATATGAAAAAAATATATAAATTAAAAATCTTTGTAATTTTTTGAAATACTGTTCGTATTAAAAAAAACACATTTTTTAATCCACTGACAAAGTACTTTCTGCACAAATACTCTCCATGTTTAAGCAAAAATCCAGTAACGCCACTTTACTTTACCACCCCTAATGAGGTGGTGGCTGGTATTGTAACATTCACACTTACACGACACATTGGTTGACGTTTTACTAAGGTGAGAGGGCAATATTATGAGTTGTCAAACAATGGGGTGGAGGAAAACAAGGCGTAAATAAGTTTTACTGAGGCTTGTTTTGGCCATTCATCCGTCCGTCCCCAAGTCATATACATATACGTGGTCAGTTGCTATATGACCGGCCGGCTTACTCTACGTTCATGTTCTAGTATAAAAATATATGTTTGCACGCACACTCACACAGGCATATGAAATTTTGTAGTGGTAATAACACGCAGCATGTTAAAACAAGAAATAAAAATGCTTTGAAGAACACAGTCAAGGACGTTGAAACGTTTTGTGTGGGTTTTTTATTTTTTGCAACAAAATAGATATAAAATAAATAAAAGTTTTAATTGATTAGAGAATGGCAATATATTTGTATTTGTATATTGATTTTTTCGTATTTATTTCACAGGTTGCAAATCCTGAATGGGCCCAAGGAAAATATGTCAATATAGGTACATTTTATATATAAATATAAAAATATATATTATAAATATAAAAATATATATTATAAATATAAAAATATATATTATAAATATAAAAATATATATTATAAATATAAAAATATATAAATATAAAAATATATAAATATAAAATGTATAGATGATTTTTTGTTACGGATATTTAAAAATGTCCGGCAGGAATATTGTTTCATGAAGAACATCTGGCCACGGAAGGGGATGCCGGTGGATTGGAGTCTAAGACTGTTGTAATGTCCAGGGCAACCGGAAATATGCTACAGCATGTTTTTTTTACAACAAGATATTAACAAATGGGTAATGTATTAACATGTTTCATGGTCCTACAAGCGTTTTGAGACCTATTTGTTAGAGCATATTTTGGCATATTTTACCCATAAAGTCATATTTCGGCAAATTTTGGTTTTAGGAGCATAATTTAATAAAAAAAACTCCTATTTTAAAGCATAATTTATATTTTGAAAGTCATATTTTTTCAATAATATCCCTTTTAAAGCATATTTTATGTTTTTCACATTATTTTGTAAGTCATAGAAGTAAAAATAAGCAGACCAAACAATTATTTTTGCCAGAATGTTTCGGTAGACTCTCAAAAGAACATGATTTTGAAGAAAAACTGTGCCGTGCTTTTGTGTCTGCTGTGCCATTCGAAACAGTTCTTCGAACTAAACATTTAAAAAATGGACAATATACGAGCAAAACTAAAAAAAATATTTATATGGATCTAAATCGATGAAAATATAGATGCAACAGGCAGAAATGTGGCAAAAATTTTAGCATGTGTATTAAGGAAATTGCAAGTGAGAAATGTTTACTACATACAGCAGCCTTGGAAAGGGCTAGTTACTCAACAATTGCTCGACTGTGGGACGACGCCATCAAAAATCTGTGACGGATGCAGCTCCATACATGATAAAGGCTGCAAAAGCTATAGTAGTTATGAAGACATTTTAGAGGTCCTAAGTGCATTAAACGATGAGGATGCACAATCCATTAAAACTGCAAAGGATGTCTTGACAGACCCCTAAATTAGATCAGACTTGATTTATATTGCTTCAAATTACGGTTTTATTGCAGATATGTGAAAAATAGAACAGTTTGTGAGATATGGTCAAATTTCCATTTTTAGTGTTTTGAAAAAAGGTAGGTCTACTAAAATGCCATTTTCTTAAGTTTTAGTTCACCGATATTTGCAAACTGTGACGAATAAGAAAATAATACAATTATTTCTTTAAAAAACGATAGCTGTTAAAAATCCAATCATAAATGATAAAGTTATGGCACTTCAATGTTAGATTTTTGTAAAAATTTAGTTGTTTTTTCAAGTTTTCGCTGCCTTTCATTAAGTTTCTTTCCGTGTTTCCGTAAAAATTACTCCGGCTTTAGACAACTAAATGATTGAATAATATCTTACAAAAATTTTGCGCTCTTGGTCATCAAAATCTGTTAAAAAATACTTCCGCATTTGCAGCATTTGGTAAAATAACCAAATAACCAAATTAAAGAAATAATTTTATTATCTTTATTTTCGTCACAAACAAAATGGCATTTTCAAAACACTAAAAATGATATCTCAAAAACCGTTCTACTTTTCACATATCTGAGAGCAGATTTGAATTCAGCATGAAATTTTACATAAGGATCAACTATTTAGAAGCCGGGAACAAAAATTTGTTGCATTGTGTAATTTATCTCAATATTTTGTAGTTTATTGCAACAACAATTTCAAACAACATGCTCAACATACAAAAACACCGTGATACTTAGGTAACATGGTTTAAGATTTTTGTTACTTTAATGTTAAATAAATTCATGTAAATTTTTTTTAAATGGTCCTTAAATTTTAATAATAAAATATTTATTTTCATATGAAAAAAAATTGTGTGACTTTATTTTTTTAGAGCATGTTTTTGTTGATTTTAAGGTCATATTTTGCCATTTTTCAGGTCATATTTTATGCGCATAAAACACGATTTTTAGGGCAAATTTCCGGTTGCCCTGGTAATGTCCCATAAACAAGAAAGAAAATCGTAATGAATGTAAGTACTACCGTGGAATAAGCCTATAACCAATTGAGTACAAGGTCCTTTCGAGCGTTAATTGGACCTTATCAGTGCGGCTTTAGAAGTGGTAAATCTCGGTCGGATTAAATATTCACCTTACGAGAAATCCTGGAAAAAAAACTTATGAAAAGCAGATCGACACCTATCAACTCTTTAAAGCTGCCTTTGACTGTCCAATAAGGAATAGGCTATATGAGGCCAAGTCTAAGTTTGATATTCCTGCAAAACTAATTTGATTTTGCAGATTTTCCATGGAATACACCAAATCCTCTATTACGATTGGATCACTCAGAATCATTCAACACGGAAAGAGGTGTCGGGCAGGGCGATAGCTTGTCCTGTACACTATTTAATATAGTTATGGAAAAGGTGATGAGAAAGGCTGGTGTCAACCTATCTGGCACCATATTTCACAAAAGCCACTAGCATATGCCAATGATATAGACATCATTGACCGAAATCTGAATGTTACTGCAGTTTTCTCATCGTTGGAAGTCAGCAAAAATGGTTTTAGCGCTCAACGAGGACAAAACAAAAATATTGATTTCGATGAACCAAGAGTCCTGTCGATGAGGTAGTAGATGAGTTTACCTTCCCCGGATCTTCCATCAACAAGAAAACAAAATAATGTCAGTCAAGAAATTAAGCGGAGAATAGTGCTCGCCAATAGATATGTTTACGGACTTTGGCAGCACTGTAGTAACACCACCTTATCTCGGGATACCAAGAAACAGCTGTACCAGGTGTTAATTTTAACCGTTCTGTTGTATGCCGCTGAATAGTGGGTGGTTATGACAACGGACTAATAAAACTAGGGTGTATTCGAGAGAAAAGTACTTTGAAAAATATACGGACCTATCTGTGTCGATGAATCATTAGCTGTATGAGCTTTATCACGATATCGACGTAGTTTAAAAAAAATCAGAATCCAAAGACTTCGGTGGTTGGGACATGTTGCCAGGATGGATATAAATGCGACGCAGAGCTGAGAGGTCCAAACTGCGTTGAGTGGTAGGCGACGAGTCACCATCAGAAGACCAAAGCGTGTGAAATTCTTTAATATTTCAGGCCTCTAACTTATGAACCACGTTCGTATGTTGTAATAAGCCACTTAACTAAGTATGTATGTGAAAAATACATGACGGAAATTTAAGTAAGATCGGACGACTATTTCCCGTGCTCCAAAGAGGTTAAAGATCAGGTTCTTAGTAAATCCCATGTTTTGTACCAATGTTCGATTAAGGAATTGTATTTTTTGTACGCAAATATATAATATCAAATATTGACGTGCGTAGGCGTACAATAAAGTACTTTTGGTACAGTAAAGGTACCTTTTGATATTAGAGGAATCCTTTTTGGTACAAGAACAGTACTTTTGACACAATAGAAATAATTTTTGGAGTGACAAAACTACTTTTTCTTGCAAAAAAAAAATTATGCTCCTGTACAAAAAAATGTACTTTTTTGGCAAAAAAAAAAAAAATTTTGTAGTTACAATAACAGTACTTTCTGGTACAAAAGAAGTAATTTTTACGAAAAAGTACTTTTACGATTTGCTTTTTCTGTATTAAAAAGTACTTTTTTTTGTATAAAATAGTACTTTTATTGTACCAAAAAATATTTTCCCGGAACTAAAATGTATTTTATTGAACTGTTTGGTTACAGTAATTGTACTATTTAGTACAACACAAGTACTATTTGGCACAATAGTGCTTTACAATTAAAGTACTTTTATTATACCAAATAGTACTTTTACAGTAGCAAAAACTATTTTTCCGTTCGACGCAATACAAAAAGTTTTTCGTACCAATTAAAGTACTTTTTAGTACAATAACAAAGTACGTTTTGGTGCAATAAAATATTAATTTTAAGATACAAAAAATTTACTAAATAGTACATAATAGAAGTGCTATTTCGTACAACAAAAGTTCTTTTTGGTACAAAATCCGAACTTTTATACAGCAAAAGTACTTTTTAGTACAATAAAACTACTTTTTGAATACAATGAAAGTACTTTTCGGTACAATTAAAGTACTTTTTGGTACAATGAAAGTACTTTTTAGTACAATAAAAGTACTTTTTGGTACAGTAAAAGTACTTTTATTGTACCAAAAAATATTTTCCCGGAACTAAAATGTATTTTAGTGAACTGTTTGGTTACAGTAATTGTACTATTTAGTACAACACAAGTACTATTTGGCACAATAGTGCTTTACAATTAAAGTACTTTTATTATACCAAATAGTACTTTTACAGTAGCAACAATTATTTTTCCGTTTGACGCAATACAAAAAGTTTTTCAGACCAATAAAAGTACTTTTTAGTACAATAACAAAGTACGTTTTGGTGCAATAAAATATTAATTTTTTGATACAAAAAATTTACAAAATAGTACATAATAGAAGTGCTATTTCGTACAACAAAAGTACTTTTTGGTACAAAATCCGAACTTTTTATACAGCAAAAGTACTTTTTAGTACAATAAAACTACTTTTTGAATACAATGAAAGTACTTTTCGGTACAATTAAAGTACTTTTTGGTACAATGAAAGTACTTTTTAGTACAATAAAAGTACTTTTTAGTACAATAAAAGTACTTTTTGGTACAGTAAAAGTACTTTTATGAAAGTTGAATGAAAGTACTTTTTAGTACAATAAAAGTACTTTTTGGTACAGTAAAAGTACTTATATTGTACCAAAAAATATTTTCCCGGAACTAAAATGTATTTTATTGAACTGTTTGGTTACAGTAATTGTACTATTTAGTACAACACAAGTACTATTTGGCACAATAGTGCTTTACAATTAAAGTACTTTTATTATACCAAATAGTACTTTTACAGTAGCAACAATTATTTTTCCGTTTGACGCAATACAAAAAGTTTTTCAGACCAATACAAGTACTTTTTAGTACAATAACAAAGTACGTTTTGGTGCAATAAAATATTAATTTTTAGATACAAAAAATTCACAAAATAGTACATAATAGAAGTGCTATTTCGTACAACAAAAGTACTTTTTGGTACAAAATCCGAACTTTTTATACAGCAAAAGTACTTTTTAGTACAATAAAACTACTTTTTGGATACAATGAAAGTACCTTTCGGTACAATGAAAGTATTTTTTGGTACGATAAAAGTACTTTTTGGTACAATGACTTTTTAGTACAATAAAAGTACTTTTTGGATACAATGAAAGTACTTTTCGGTACAAATAAAGACTTTTTGGTACAAAAAATTTATTTTTTGGTGCAATAAAAATACTTAATGGTACAATAAAAGTACTTTTTGGTATAATAAAATTACTTAATGGCACAATAAAAGTACTTTTAAGTACAATAAAAGTACTTTTAAGTACAATAAAAGTACTTTTAAGTACAATAAAAGTACTTTTAAGTATAATAAAAGTACTTAATGGTACAATAATATTACTTTTTTTTAGTAATTTATTAAAATTTAAGGATTTTTTTTTTATTTATTTTAAAGTAATTTTTGATAAAACAAAGGTGCAAAATTTTAAATATATTTATATATGGTCATTTTCAGGATGGCGAACGCGACATTTGTACGCCTTCCAGGTGTAAAATTAATTACAAAATCTTTGAATTTGTTAAGCTTGGTTACATTTGCCAATAACATTTTAATGGCATTCCTCTTAGTGCAATATTCAGCTTTTGTAAATATATTGTTTAAAAAAAATGTTAGGAAAAAACATGCGCTGACGAACGCAATGCATGTAGAAAAATGCCTATTTCAGCATTTATTTTTAACTACAATTGCGGGATGTGGCTTTCTATTATTAGTTGTCATGTTGTAATATGGACACCGGTTTTTTCTAGAATTTTTTTTTATTGATTTAGCACGCGAAATTTATCACGTGACTTTTTGTCTATGACTTTTTCTGTATACATATAAGGGCAAATCCGTGTTTTTTTATTTGCGAAAATAAATTAAATTAAATTACTAATAAAAGTAAAAAAAAAATAACTTTTTATTTTTCGATCATAGTAGGTAACCCTTCCTGTGGAATTGCTCATTTCTTTATACAAAAGAAAAATTTCAAAAAGTTACTATTTTTTAATTTTTTTATTTATTCCAATATTCTTTTAATTGAAATAATGCAATCGTCTTTTTCAGAATTATATTTTAATCTTTTTTTTTACTTTTATTATAAATCGATTTTTTTCTATCTTCTGAAGTTTTTTCTACAAAATTTTTACCTAAAGGGATAAATAGCGGCTAAAGGGTACCGCTTTCCCAGAGCTAACGTTTAAAGCTACAATCACAAAATTCGAAAAGAAAGTTCAACTTATGAAGTAGTGCGATTATAAAAAAAAAAATTAAAAAATTTTACTTTAAAGGCCAAATAGGGAGAAAAAAAGATACTATTGTTCAGAGTAAACAGCTGACACTACAAACACAAAACTTGCGAAGCATTTTTCATCCTTTAGTGTAATTGCTCCATAATATGAGATTTTTTACATTTTGTACTTTAAGGGATGAAATGGGATAAAAATGGGACAACTGCCTGAAGCAAACAATTAAAGCAATAATCACAAAACTTGAGTTGGACGTTCTTCACCCTATTTTGTAAGTGAGCGTTAAGTTGGTATTATCGTATTTTTAAAAAGGGACAAAAGTTGTGCCTTTGCCTAGAGCAAACACCTAATATATATATATATATATATATAGTTCCAATATAGTTTTAGTTTCGTAGTTCCAATGAGGATCATAGGGTCGTAAATTGCTAATGCTGCAATCATTTAGTTCAATGTTGTGCACATGAACTCCTTAAGAAAATGATGATGACATATAAAACTGGCAGGCTACCCGAAAGGGGAAAACGAAAGGGAAGAACAAATTAAGGAATTACGTGGTTAAAATCTATTTTCTAACTCAAAAGAGAGCAACAAAAGGGGAAATACAAAAAAATATTTAGCATGACAAAATGAACAAGATGATATTATATTAATGAATAGAGTTGTTGACTCTTAAATTCCTTCTAATGAAATACACCACCCGGCCCAGTTGTAGACTCATCCATATGTCCACACAACTTTCCACAGAAAAAAAAACAAGAAAACTACCAAGGGGAAAGCAAAAACGCCACCCAAAGGTGGCGCGTAAATAGTAAATGAGGAAAAGAAACAGCTTTATCGATTTCCATGTGCTTTTCCTCCCTCCTCATCCTACTTTCCACAACATGTCTGGCATGTTGAAAGGAAAACCGACACATACAGGGCAAGAAGGCTAGGGTAGGTAGGTTTTTTCCAGTAAAAATATTCTGTGGTAACGAGGAGTACAAAGACCTTTGAATCACAAGGAGGAAACCTACGACTGGAAGGCCATACAAACGACGTTAAGAACAACGACCGCTTGCCGTTTCTCATTTCCCCTCTCATGTCATCGTCGATTCAGCTAAGAACCCCATTCAGAAAGTACTTTCATGTTTGTAGGTACCACTACTAAGCAGAGCAACAAAAACAACACAAAGCTACACAGAGAGAAACAAAAAAACGAAAACAAGCAATAATACGTTAGCGCAATGTAATCACTTGAAACTACGTGAGGAGTTGGTATTTTAAAAAGAATCCGTAAAAGGCTGCAAATAGCGGGAGAGAGAGAAAAAAAACTTAAGCAACCGAATCAACTAAAGTGGGCGAACAGTGGTGTGTGATTTGTATGCGTGTCTGTCGGTAGGTTCCATCAAAGCTCCCGAAACATTAATGTTCTTACATTGAAACTTTATTATGTTACCGTTTGCTTGCTTGGTCATTTTTTGAAGAATATTTATGTAGTATAAAAGGATCCAGGAACAATTTCAGATTTTTTAAAGAAAAAAAAACAATATGTCTGTGTGTTGCAGCATGTAGATTCGAATACATTTCAACTTACTGCGATAAAACTTTATGTTATTATTATTAACATGTTTGCGAAAGTTTGTAGAATAGTACCATTAAAGTACTATAGGTGGCGGTATAGTAATCTGTGTATTTATTTTATCATTTCATATTTGCAACTGATTTGATGTTGACGCCATTGAACAATCTTTATTTATAAATCCCAACAACAAAAATGTAGGGTACTACCCATTTAAGGTATGAAACACAAAATCATTCCAGATTTTGTTAAAAAAAAAAGTTAATGTCTGTGTGTTCCTTGTAGGCTCTTATGCTGCCATTTAACCTACTGCGATGACACATTCTAAAGTTATAATCTACATGTTTACTAGGGTTCGTTAGGTAGTACAATAAACTCATTATAGATGGCGCTTTATCATAAAAATCTTCCAATTTATTTATTATAATATATATTATTTATTCTATTATATTGATTTGATTGATTATTTATATAGCAGTCGTTTTCTAAAATCATAAAAAAAAACTCTGGAGAGAGCAAGAAACAAAATAATTTCAGTACATTTTACAATGTCTGTGTGTTCCCTATAGGCTCTTAAACCTATTCAGCTACTGGCAAAAAACTTTGTGAATGTATTATCAACATGTATGCGAAGGTTTGTATAGTAGTACAATTAATATACTATAGGTGGCCCTGAAGTACATACAGCCTGTATATTGTACGTAAATAAGCTGTATTTGTGTTTGTTTTATTTTTTATATTTATACATTTAGGCTATTCCGTTATATTATATTATCTTCGTCTTGCTTGACAGTTTTTAGTAGAATAATTTAATTTATGTATCATCTTATAAAAAAAATGTCTGTGTGTTCTACATGGGACCCTATACAATTTAACCAACTGCAATGAAACTTTGTGAAAATATTATCAACATGTTTGCGAAGGTTTTGGGAGTCGTACAGTTAATGTACTATAGGCGGCGCTTGAGCATATTCACCAAGAAATTCGCACTTATTTATGTATTTATTTTATTTTTAATTATATATTTTTTTTAGCTGATTGTTTACTCACACCAATTTACTTAAGCCCAAATATATAACATTTGTTTACTACAAACTCCAGAGAAACCACTGTGCAAGATAGTAAACACCACAATGCATGAAAACTTAAAAGACCAGAGAAAAGAATAAATAACGAATACCCAACCAACTACCAACCAATTCAAGTATCAATTCAGTCTGTCAATGACGTCGTCGTTGTCGTCCTCACTATCTGGCTGTCTGACAGTCGTCAGCCCATTTTGTGTCTTCTTATGGTCTATCCTCTTACTACTGAGTCATATGCAAAAGTTGTGGGCTATGTTATATTTTCCGCAAAAGGAATCACCGCCGCTGCCTGTGTCAGTGTGCCCTTAAATTGTGTTGGGCACACAGAAGGTGCAATTATGTACATATAGATATATGTATGACGATGTGTGTATGTGTGTAAACATAAAATATGGTTAAAATAAAACGATTTAAATTGTTTACTAATGAGAGGGTAAATGAACAACACAAAAAACAAATACTATTAATATCTGTAGACACATAACAGCCAGACAACAGAACCCAGTCCAATGACACTAAACACATTAATTAACTAAACGTGTGAAATACTGAATCAGGGTGGTAGGATATAACTTTATTAGATATGAGATAATTTCGAAATGGTTGGTGAGAAGTTGGTGCAGAGTTGGACAGGTGGTTGCATAGAATGATTTGAAATTTGTAAACTAGTTCTTGCTGTACATTTGAGTTAAAGACATAATTGTAGAGTTATATGTAGTTAATGCATAAGTCAAGCTTATAGATATATTTCAAGTGACATCAGCTATACATAATATCGAAATTATAGAGTTGTTTCGCACGCCACCTATTGTAAAGAAATTTCATTATAACACAAACCATTGTCGTACTAGTAATTAGAATATAGAAAACAGCACGATTATAATTCTTAGATACAAAAGTAGTGTGAACAACATTATAATTCATATGACGATAAAATACCAAAACAATTAATACCTTTGTTTTGGTATTTTATCGTCATATGAATTATAATGTTGTTCACACTACTTTTGTATCTAAAAATTATAATCGTGCTGTTTTCTATAGAATCGAAGGTGGTGTAAAATCTTTCCTCGGGGCACATGAGTTTGAAGTATTTAAACGTCTCCAAATAAATGATTTATATTTTTTTTTTACAGGAAACTCAAAAATATGTATGCAGTAATGAAATATTTTTAAAATTTTAATATCCAATCTCATGTAAAAAGCAATATTTTGAGCATAAAATTGACGGCAGCAATTACTTATAACAAAATATATATATTTTTGTAGGAAAGATTCAGAAAAGTCATTGAAGAAAATTTAAAAATATTTAGAACTTTCGTAATTCTTAATCTTTAACTTAAGCTGTCACAAATCTACGAAATAAATTTGATAGTGGCAGAATAGAGAATAGAATGTCAGTTTGCTGATCAATTTGTTAATTAAGATCGTCAGTGCAGTCCAGTGCGTTCAGTGGAAAAATTTTGCTGAAAATGTGCTCAAGCGGGCATCAGCATCAGTTTAATGTAAAGACCTCGGAATGAGGGATTATAAGGTTAAATTAGTCCAAGGTCTGAAGCTTCGGATCACCCATCGATTCACTTATTGAGCTCCATACAATAACTTGAACATCAAAAGGTATTGGATGAAGTTTATTATCAACCCGCAAGCCAAGTTACCAAAAAAGAAACAAATTCGCGTTTGATAAATTTTATACAAACAATCTCAAGTTCACTTTTTGTTTCATTTTATTTATTTTTTTTTTCGAATTTCTTATTGTATATTTCTTTGTATTCTTAATTTTAATTTGATATTTTTATATTCGTTTTTCTAATTTATGTTCTTATAATAATTTTTCGTGATTGTATTTTTACCAGAGACCGTAACTCTTACAACTTTTATTTATAAAAGTCCCTCTTTGAGAGTTATTTTCTGATTTTTATTATATCTCTCCGAACATAAGACTTATTTTTGATTTATATTTTAAAAGTCCCAAAATAACAACTATTTCTGATTTATATTTTATCGCTCAGAAATAAGAGTTATTTTTGATTTCTATTTTAAAAGTCCCACAATAATAATTATTGAAGACTTTTTGAAATAGAAATCAAAAATAAAAATCATTCAATGAGTTTTTCAAATCAAAATCGAAAATAAAAATCAGCCTGAGACTTATATTTTTTCTGATGAAATATAAAACTCACTTGAAGACTTTTAATTTTTATTTGTTCAAATAAAAGTCTTTTGGTTCAATCGATATGCAAACAATATTAATATTCTGGCCAAAATAATTACAATTGTGGGACGTTCAGACCATATTAATTCATAGCTACACAATGCAACGAATAAACGATGGTTTTTACCATCACCCTTAGGGATGAAGGTATATGTATATCATTTGTTACAAATAAAAGTTTAACGCATTATAGGAAACGTGTTAGACCCCAAGTATCTTAAGATCAAATTGTTTCAGGACTTCTTAAGACCATTGAGCCGTGTCCGTCTGTTTGGCTGCCTGGATGGGTCGTGGGCAGGATAACTCGAGTAAACTTCAACTGATCCTTATGAAAATGTGCCAGCATTTTTAAGTTAAATAGACAAACCCACAGATAACCGAATCATTTGACACACTCCTTCTTGTACCTCCCATATTAGAGTGAATTAGAGTGAATTGTGTCAAATTTTGGACAAGGTAGTTGAATAATGGTTGAATATAAACCTATTTTAAATTTCTCTGTGTATTTGGAAAGGAGAGACTATGGCCTTTCCAAATCTATATATATGTAGGTAACTTGTCATAAACTTTTGGGATTTTTTTTTTTAGTTTTTTTATTTTTTTTTATCCTAATGTTTATTATATTATTCAGAAAGTGCACACTGTCATGATTAAAACGCATACTTGTTAATTAAAATCGGTTAACAAATCGTTACGTTATTCATAATTTTCAAGGAACCTGGGGGATAATTACATTTTGTCGGAGAAAAATGCGATCTAACCCAAAAAAAAATGGATTCCTTGACCCCAAAGACAGTAAGATACCTGTGATATCATTTAAGATTTTTGTTTAAATTAATAAGAATCCCATTCAAAATGACCCAATGCCCAGAAATAGTTAATTTCTAAGCATGAAGACTTTTTGAAAGTATATTTAGCTCACTATCAATTTCTTCACTTGAAGCTATGATGCTCTTGTGAAACGATCCTTTCGGATTAACGCGAATAACGTCTTCAAGCTGAAACACCGCCAAATACTTAGGATTGAGAAAGCATGCATTTGGTTGCATTTGCGAACTTGTAAAACAGTGTTGCGTGAGATGGTACACACCCGCCAATTAGATACTTTTTTTCAAGGTTAGTCAATTGTGCACCCTTTTTTGCCATGTTTAACTCACAGTTCGCGAACTATAAGTGAACACTTAGTCCAATTATTTTTAGATCAACTTGCTCATCTCGTCGAGCTGATGAAAATCATATATACATTTCTTTTAATACAAAAAACAATAATGCCGATATCAGCAAAAGACTTTTATTTCAGGCCTGAAGAAATAAAAATCATTAGGCGAGTTTTAAATTTTGTTTTGAAAAATATAAGTCTTTGATTGATTTTTATTTTTCGTTTGGCAAAATAAAACTCACTTCGTAATTTTTATTTCAAAAAGTTTTCAATAACTCTTATTCAAAGACTCAAAAAATTAAAATCAACAATAACTCTTATTTATTGAGGGATAGAATATAAATCAAAAATAACTCTTATTTGATGAGCGATATAATAAAAATCAAAAATAAGTGTTATTTGGGACTTTTATAATAAAAATCACAAAATAAAAGTTTATTGCGAAATTCTACAGAGGGAGTAAAAACCAATATATTGGTGTATTTAAAATAATTTTAGCACATTTTCTTCACATTGATTTTTTTAGTTGTAAAATCGATCAATAACAGTTATTTTCGGTCCCTGATTTTTACATTTCCTTTTGAATTCTACAATTTTCCCTGACTGTATTATATATTTCCATTTTATTCGTTTTTTTTATAATTATTTTTTATAATTAATATATTATTTATTTTCATTTTTAATATTTATGTATAAACTTTTTTTATAATTTTTATTGGTATGGTTGGTTGGTTGGTATGCAGGCATCTCCTTCTTCAAAGGAGAACACTTAGGTCCTTATGGACCCATTGTGACACCCGTTGGGCATTTATGCCATCCCTTCAACCTATGCTATCAGTGCGTGTGCTGACTGATCGCGTTGCCAGTTGTCGATTGGGAATCCGGAGTTTCGATCCAATCCGTCCAGTTGATAATTTTACAAAAGTTGTTAATCCTTCCGATGTCCAACGATGCAAGTTCTTCTACACCATTTAAGAAGGGTTTCCCCAGGGTTTCCAGTCTCCTTCTGTATAGCGCTGGCCAATCACATATAATGTGGTCGGTGGATGGTTCACTTCTACTGTTTCCGCAGTAGTAGCATTCGCTTTTCGTTGCGAATCCCATTCTGCTCGCATGCCTGCCTATGGGTCCATGTCCCGTCAGGAAGGTAATAATTTTCCTTATCTGGTCCCTCTCAAGACTTACCAGGTACGATGCACGTTTCGCGTTGTATTCTGGCCAAGTCATTTTGGCCTTCCTACAGGTTTCTTCATTCTTCCATCTGTCGTTTGCAATTCTAAATGGTACTTTTACAGGTGGATATAGGGCGAAGTGCTACGTGTTCAACGTCGCTTTCCTGCAGGGCTGAGCCCTGTCTGGCCTCTTCATCCGCTCTACAGTTGCCCTCGATTCCGCAGTGTCCGGGAATCCACGTAACCAGAACTCTGTTGTTCCTGGATATCTCGTTAAGAGATTTCCGGCAGGCACTAACCACTTTCGATTTGATGTCACAGGACTTCAACGAGTTTACCGGAAAACGCTGCAGAAGTCTGGAATTCTCGATCTTATATTTAGGCCCAGATCCGCGGAGTAGATACCGTAGCCGACCTTGTCATCCAGTTTAGACCCATCGGTAAAGATGTTTATTGGTCCATACATTGCGTTCTCGTTCTCTGCCCACTCCTTTCTGGAGGGCGTTCTAGTTTTTATTGTTATATTTTAATTATATATAATTCGTCTGTTTTTATTATTATTTCTGAAATTTAATGCGCAAGCTTCTATTATCTGATCGGAGTATACGTTTTAAGATGAGCAAGATCGGACAAGAAATTCTCCCAACCCTCATACAAAAAATAAAAAATTCTTAACAAAGTTCTCAGCTCAATTCATGCTTAGTATTTGATATTCCTACAGAAATAAAAAAAATAATGACGAAATATGGATGTGAGAGGCTAAAAGTAACGTCCACCTCTTATACAAACTCCCCCATTATCATAACTTTTTTATATTTTTTTTTTTTTTTGTTCAATTATTATTTTTTATTATCATTTTATTATTTTTTATTACTTTTATTATTATTTTTTTATTTTTTAATAATTTTTTCTATTTTTTAATAATTTTTTCTATTTTTTATTAATATTTTTATTTATAATAATTTTTTTCTTTTATAATATTTTTTGTTAATTTTTAAAAAAAAAATTATTTTTTAAAATTTTTTTATTTTTTAATAATATTTGTTAATTTTTTAATATTTTTTTAATAATTAAACTACTTTTTTTTATTATTTTTTAATGAAAATGAACTCGTCATGGAGTTCGAAACGCGTCATCCTAGTGCGTGACACACTGAATTTGACCAAAAATATCAAACAATAAAAAAACAAAAAAAAAATCTTTTCTGATCGTAAGCCGAATTTGATGTATCATTTGTTACACTTAACGTAAATTTAATATTTTTTTTATAATTTTTTTTATAATTTTTTTTATTCTTTTATTATTTTTTTTTTTAATATTTTTTTTTTACTTTTTAATAATCTTTTAATTTTTTAATAATTTTTGTTCATTTTTTAAGAATTTTTTTTATTTTTAATAATTTCTTTTTCGTTTGTTGTAAATTTAATTTCTTTAATATTTATTTACTATTGTTAAATTTGTTGTAAATTTATTATGTTTTCAATACATATATTTACTTTTGTTTAGTTGTAAATTTATTAATTTTTTTAATATTCAGTTAAAAATTATTTTTATATTTAATTGTTCTTATATTTTTATATCTTCATATACCTATATCATTATATCTTCAAATTTTTTAGTTTTATATTTTTTTAAGTTATAAATTTTTTAGTCTTATATTTTTTTGGTTATATAATTTTTATATACATATTTATATATACTTATATATATTTTTGTGTTTTAATATTTTTATACTTTTTTATATTTTTATACTTTTTTATATTTTTATACTTTTTTATATTTTTATACTTCTTTATATTTTTATACTTTTTTATATTTTTATATGATTATATTTTAAAATTTTTGTATTTTTTTATACATTTTTCTATTTTAATATTTTTATATTTTTATACTTTTTTATATTTTTATATATTTATATTTTTATATTTTTATATTTTTATACTTCAAACTTCAAACCAAAATACCTAACTACTACAAATAAAAAATTTTAAAAGGAACAAAATTTTTATCTTTTCTTTATAGCAAAGTATATATCCAGTCCCTTGGAATTCGTTATAGAGAGTTTCGACTGTATATACTTTTTTATAATTTTTATTGTCACATTTTAATTATATTTATATTTAATTCGTCTGTTTTTATTATTATTTCTGAAATTAAATGCGCAAGCTTCTATTATCTGATCGGAGTATACGTTTTAAGATGAGCAAGATCGGACAAAAAATTCTCCCAACCCTCATACCAAAAATATAAAATTCTTAACAAAGTTCTCAGCTCAATTCATGCTTAGTATTTGATATTTCTACAGAAATAAAAAAAAATAATGACAAAATATGGATGTGAGAGGCTAAAAGTAACGTCCACCTCTTATACAAACTCCCCCATTTTCATAACTTTTTTATAATTTTTTTTTGTTTAATTATTAATTATTATTATTATTATTTTATTATTTTTTATTATTATTTTTTTATTTCTTTAAATAATTTTTTTTATTTTTTAATAATTTTTTTTATTTTTTAATAATTTTTTCTATTTTTTTTATTAATATTTTTATTTTTTTATTAATATTTTTATTTTTTTATTAATATTTTTATTTTATTATTAATATTTTTATTTATAATAATATTTTTATTTATAATAATATATTTCTTTTATAATATTTTTTGTTAATTTTTAAAAAAAAATTATTTTTTAAAAATTTTTTTATTTTTTAATAATTTAACAGTTTTGTTAATTTTTTAATCATTTTACAACTTTTTTTTTTTTTTAATGAAAACGAACTCGTCATGGAGTTCGAAACGCGTCATCCTACGCGTCATCCTACGCGTCATATCAAACAATAAAAAATTATTTTCTGATCGTAAGCCGAAATTGATGTATCACACTTAACGCAAATTTAATATTTTTTTTATAATTTTTTTATTTTTTAATATTTTTTTTACTTTTTAATATTTTTTATTTTTTAATAATCTTTTTATTTTTTAATAATTTTTGTTCATTTTTTAAGAATTTTTTTTATTTTTAATAATTTCTTTTTCGTTTGTTGTAAATTTAATTTCTTTAATATTTATTTACTATTGTTAAATTTGTTGTAAATTTATAATGTTTTCAATACATATATTTACTTTTGTTTAGTTGTAAATTTATTAATTTTTTTTAATATTCAGTTAAAAATTATTTTTATATTTAATTGTTCTTATATTTTTATATCTTCATATACCTATATCATTATATCTTCAAATTTTTTAGTTTTATATTTTTTTAAGTTATAAATTTCTTTAGTCTTATATTTTTTTGGTTATATAATTTTTATATACTTATATATATTTTTATGTTTTAATATTTTTATACTTTTTTATATTTTTATACTTTTTTATATTTTTATACTTTTTTATATTTTTATACTTTTTTATATTTTTATACTTTTTATATTTTTATACTTTTTTATATTTTTATATGATTATATTTTATAATTTTTGTATTTTTTTATACATTTTTCTATTTTAATATTTTTATATTTTTATACTTTTTTATATTTTTATATTTTTATATTTTTATATTTTTATATTTTTATATTTTTATATTTTTATATTTTTATATTTTTATATTTTTATATTTTTATATTTTTATATTTTTATATTTTTATATTTTTATATTTTTATATTTTTATATTTTTATATTTTTATATTTTTATATTTTTATATTTTTATATTTTTATATTTTTATATTTTTATATTTTTATATTTTTATATTTTTATATTTTTATATTTTTGTATTTTTATATTTTTATATTTTTATATTTTTATGTTTTTATATTTTTATATTTTTATATTTTTATATGTTTATATTTTTATACTTTTTATATTTTTATACTTTTTATATTTTTATACTTTTTATATTTTTATATTTTTTAGATTTTTATATTTTTATGTTTTTATATTTTTATATTTTTAAATTTTTATATTTTTTTATTTTGATATTTCGTTTTAGTTTAATTTTTTATCTCTTTCTTTTCACCCCTTTGTATTTACAATCATGCAACTCGCCTTTTATTTTCCAGCATATTATTTGCAATAAATTCGCCATAATTGTAAATTATGTATTAAAATGACATTTGTTTCTATCGCTGACAGTTCCGGATTTCCTTAAACTCAGCAACAACGCCAACACCACAATTATCTTGTGTTTTTTGTTCATAATTCAAACATTATTCGAGAACCAGCTAATCAAGCGGAAAATCATTTCTACTAAAAAGTTTTTCCCCATATGCAACGAATTAAATAAGTTGACCGTACCTCTGTCAGTACGTCCCTCCCTGAGCCGCCCTCTTCTCGCTCTCTATATCTGCCTTCCAGTTTCTTATCCAACATAGGGTATGACACCCTCCACTCTATTAGCAATTGCATCCCAAACTCAGTGTGCGTGTGTGAGTGCAGAATACATATAATGACGAATGATGGATTCATTATGGCGATAATCCATTCAATACTAAACTCGAGGGCACCAACGTACAAAGGTACAAGCAAAAAAAGAATGTTTGGATTTTTTATAGCAATGTTCCAATAATTAAAACCGGAAAATATATATTTTAATTTAAAATTTTTATTCTGTTTTTAAGCCATACTTCGTTGGGTAAAGATGATAACAGAACAGACAGTGAAACAATACAAAATTATGGTGAGGATGGTCATGTCATGCTAATAGCTCTGATGTTGATGGTGTTGAATACATTTGTTGTTATTAAGAAGGGTAAATCAAAGGAGAGTAGAGAGAGAGAGAGAGAGGGGGATACAGAGAGATCAGTTACAACCCCTGATTGATAAGAGAAAAACACTTTGTAATCATGATAAATATTATTACAATGTAACACCACCATTTGATAATGGATATATATATATAGGGGAAAAAACAGGCTGGTGATTTATATTCGTACAAAAGTCAGCTTAGCTTAATGGTAAACTGTCATTATGAAAATTTTCAGGGTGGAAGTAGATGAAGAGCAGACAACCTTTAAGCAAACTATAGAACAACAAACGGCACTCAGAAGCTGGAAGGGCAGATTTGTGTAATATAAACAAAGATGGTAACTGTCTATATGCCACCCTATAAGTACATAAGAAATCCTCATATATGTATGTTTATATTCCTTAGCATATCTTTAAGATCCTTAAATATTATTTTAAATTTAAATTTATTATTTAACAAAAACGTTACATAATTTTTTGTGTTTACCATTTCCTGTGCGGTTAATGCCACTTCCTCGGCATTTCTGGTCTCGAATATAAATTCATGTAGAAACTTCATCATGAGTTTTATCAATTGTTTTTTTTCTACAAATTCTGTGATTGATTTTATTGATTTTTTGTCAAAGGATTATAAACAGTATAATCCTTGAAATATAACGGCATAGATAACAATTTTGTTAGCTGCACAATGATTTTTTTTTTCTTTATCGTCGACACCAATTGTGTTAGTTAATTTGTTGTTGTTAATATTTTTAAATTTTACCACTTTTTGAAGTTAAACGGAATCTTTGAGATTTTTACATCACTTTGAAGAAATGCCAATAAATAATTTTTTTTTTTAGAATATTATTATATTTTATTTAACTTTTATATTAATTATTTCACTGCTGTATTTTTTGTTTTATATTTTCTTTCAAATTTCAACACTTTTTAGATTAATCTTAATACACAAATAATATCTTGGTACACCTTTTTTCATTATATATCTTTCATAAACCTTTAAATATTTTTTACAATTTTTTTAAAAAATTTTTGAAACTTTTTAAATATTTCTCATATAAATTTTATTTTGTATACATATTTTTATAAAAAAAAAAATTATATTTTTATTAAAAAAAATTTTTTATATTTTATAAAAAAAATTTTATACTTTATATATTTTTTAAATATTTTTAAGGTATTTTTTATATATATTTTTGTATATATTTTTTATATATATTTTTTTAATATTTTTTATATATTTTTTATATATTTTTAAATATTTTTTATATATTTTTTACGTATTTTTTATATTTTATTTATATTTTATTTATATTTTATTTATATTTTATTTATATTTTACATATTTTTTTTTTAAATTTTTTGTATATTAGGGTAGGTAGCGGATATTAAAATCGTAATCTACGATGAATTCTAAACAAATTTGGCCAAGAAACCATGTTTCTAAAATCAAAATGGAGCCCCCGGTCTTTAACGAGACTTTTCGTATTAGGGAAAAAATCCACAAGGCCCGCAACTGCCCCGAAATTTTCCGCAGAGGATTCAAATGTATGACCATCGGTCATTTTACCCTCCTAAGATTTTTACTAAACATACTTAACCCCCTTCTTTACCCTCTAAGGGGGCACACTTATCGAAGTATGGGCGCCAAGTATTTTTTAAAAATTTAGAAAATTAATATGTTTTTCATTGTTCGGTTTGAGATCTGTTTCTATTATCGCTAATAGAATTTGTTTTACAAGAGTTGTGTGAAATGTATTATGTTGACAGCTGGCAGGGCAGATAGCTATTTCGATGGTTGCCAAACCATCATCATCAGTGCCGTTTGCTGTGACTTCTCCACTCATTATCACAACCTTAAGTGTTAAAAGCTTCAAGCAATCAATGTGAAGCTCACACACACCGGTGCGAAAATGGTATCAACGAAGACCACACGTCAACATAATACTACACACAAGCTCTTGTCTATGCTTTGTCCATCGGACAAAATTGCATTGAATTGTTTTTGGCAACAAATGCCAACCCAGTGTGCCTTCCGTGTATGTATGCTCTTGTTTGTTATTGTCGATCTGTTAGAAATATGAATATGTTTTTCATTGTTGTTAAAAAAAAGTTTTAATAAAAAAAAAAATTGTCAAAATAAAAATTTATAAAATAAAAAAAAAAATATAAAAATAAAAAACATGTATGGAGTTGCAAAATTGTTGGAGGACAACCATACATTTGACTCCTCTTAGGGTAGTTAGAGAGGTGATAACAAATTCAAAAAAAAATAGATTTTTGTATGGTAGCCCCGTTTGGGGGTGAAGATGGGGGTTAGGTATGTTTGGTAAAAATGTTCGAAGGGACAATTGCGGGGCTTGTTGTGGACTTTTTCACCATTACGAAAAAATTCTCATTAAAAACCGGGCGCTCGATTTTAATTTTATACCCGTTTCTTGGCCAATTTCTCTTAGAATTCATCGTAGACTACGATTTCGATAACCGCTTGGGCGAGAAACACACTCTATTGTGTTGTAAATCTAAAAATAGAAAGCGTGTTAATTCACAACAACGCAAGAAGCTATCCCATACCTCCTCATGCATGGGGTGAAAAGGGAAATTTAGTTTTTTTTTATTGTGTATATTTTTTATTAAATTTTATATTTTATATTTAATTAAAATCTTTTATAAAATTTCATATTTTTTATTACATTTCATATATTTGTAATTCAATTTTATATTTTTCATAAAATTTCATATTTTTGATATTGTCGAAATGACGTCATACGCCTAACCTGCTGTCAACATAATACATTTCTCAAACTCTTGATTAAAAACCTATTGGCAATAATAAATAATCGCCAATTGAACTGATCTCAAACCGAACTATGACAATATCATAATTCTTTACAGATCAACCATAAATAAAATCATTTCACATTTTTTATTAATTTTTTTTTTTGGATTTAAATTTCATATTTTTTATAATTTTTTTTTTATATTTCATATTTTTAATTAAACCACAATATTTATTAAATTTTATTTTTTTTTATTTAATTTTGATATTTTTTATTAAATTTTATATTTTTTATTAAATTTTATATTTTTAATAAATTTCATATTTTTATTAAATTTTATCTTTTTTATAAAATTTCACTTCTTTGTGAAATTTCGTATATATTATATTTAATTTAAATCTTTTATAAAATTTCATATTTTTTATTACATTTCAAATATTTTTATTATATTTTATATTATTTATTAAATTAAATTTTCTTTTATTAAATTTCATATTTTTTATTAATTTTTTTTTATATTTCATATTTTTAATTAAATTTTTCTATATTTTTCAAATTTTATTTTTTTTATTTAATTTTCATAATTTTTATTAAATTATATATTATTAATAAATTTCATATTATTAATTAAATTTATTTTTTATAAAATTTCACTTTTTTGTGAAATTTCGAATTTTATAAAAAATGTCATACTTTTTATTAAATTTCACTTTTTTGTGAAATTTCGTATTTTATAAAAAATTTCATACTTTTTACTAGTTATTATATTTTTTATTAAATTTTATATATTTATTCAATGTTGTTTTTTTTTATTAAATTTTGTAATTTTTTATTAAATTTAGCATTTTTTTTATTAATTTCTTATTTTTAATTTACATTCATAATTTTTATTATTTTTCATCTTTTATTAAACTTCATATTTTTATTATTACATTCCTTTTTTATTAAATTTCATATTTTTTATTACATTTCATACTTTTTATTAAATGTAATTTTTTTTATTAAATTTCTTTTTTTTATTAAATATCATATTTTTTATTAAATTTCATATTTTTTGTTTAATTTCAATTTTTTTCATTCAACTTCATACTTATTAAATTTCATATAATAAAATAAATTTCTCATTTTTTTTATTAAATTTCTATTTTTCATTAAATTTCAAATCGTAAATAAATTTTTATTAAAATTCATTTAGTAAATACATTTCAAACTTATTATTTTTTATTTAATTTCATAATGTAAATAAATTTTTAATTTAATATTTTTTATTAAATTTCATATTTTTTATTGAATATCATATGTTTTATTAAATTTCATATGTGTTGTTAAATATCATATTGAAAACACATATTTAATTTTTATTTTTGTAATTTTTTTTATATAATTTGCATAAGTGTTTTATGTACATATTTGTATGTACTTTTTATATATTTGTTCATATACTTTTTTATATATATTTTATAAATTTTTTTATGTATTTTTATATAGTTTTTTCATGTATTTTTATATATTTTTTCATATTGTAAATACATTTTTTAATTTTATTAAATTTAGAACTGTAAATAATTTTATATTTTTGAATTTTTTTTTTATTAAATTTCATATTGTAATTAAACTTTTAATTTGATATTCATTTATTATACTTATGCTATTCTATACAAATCTCTGCGCATTATAAAAACATAACACAATCATATCACAATTATCGCTGGAATAATTAATTGTAAACGTACAACTAAACTACTATTATGATGAATTGCCGGCTAAACATTTTGATAACTTTTAACAAATTTGTTGTAATTAAATAATAATAGAATAATAAAACACGAAACATATTGTTGTGCTTTATTTTTTCTATACGACCAAACGTGTAATCGTTTTGATTGAATCATGGGGCGCTAATGTTAAAACTTTTAATCGTTATTATCGTGTATTTAACAAAATGAAAGAAAGAAAAAACAATAAATATTAGCGGTAATTAAAATCAAAGCAAAGGAAGATTAACGCAATTAGAAAAATGGCAATTAATCATTTTGTTGCAGCATGGAAATGATATCGAATTAAATTAATTTGATAAATGTTTTATAATTAACAATTTATTAAAAGATATTGGAGTTATAAAAAAGTATAGTTTTGAGGGCTTAGAAGTACAAGCCAAAAAGGTGAAGGGTGAATTTGTGCGTAAATCATAATATTTATAAAATTTAGTGAAAAGTAAATCTTTTTCGGGGGCTATTTAAATACATATTCGTAAAAAAAGAAAAAGTTGACTAAAAATTGCCAATTTCTGATAAAAATTATTGATTTATGTTTTTAGTCAAACTCAAAATAAGTTTAGTTTTTAATAGAACTTAACTTAATTTCCCTTTGCACCCCATGAATGAGGTATGGGATAGCTTCTCGCGTTGTTGTGAATTAACACGCTTTCTATTTTTAGATTCACAACTAACGGCACCTACTTGTTTATCAAACGTCACTGTTTGAGAAGCTCTTACTAGACACGACGATTGAATCGACGCTTAATACTGCGAAGTTGCTGTCAACAACATTCGAGGGGAGCCGACAATGAAAGAAAATTTTAATAGAAGTTTTAGGAGTATTATTAGAATTCTATTATGTTATTAGTCGAACTCAATATTAGTTTTGGTTGATAGTTTAAGGAGAATTATCCCAGGCATAATATTTGTTTTTTTTTATATTTAAATATTTTTTATATTTTTTTATATTTTCTATTTTTTTATATATTTTTTATATATATTTTTATATATTTTTATATATTTTTTATATATATTTTTATATATTTTTTATATATTTTTTATATACATATTTTTAATATATTTTTTATATGTTTTTTTTTAAATAAATATATGTATTTGTTCAATGAAATTCAATTTTACCACAAATTGATATATTATTTTTAACTCAAATTTTTACACAATATGATTTAGAATTTTTTTTTTTTTTTATATATTTCTGTTGAAATAAATTGATTGCATCCCACAGCTAAGTACATCTTTACATTTTATGTAAATTATTTAAAAAAAAAAAACAATTAAATTTTTATTTTATTTTATTTTTTAAAAATTTAAATTTTATTCCACATTATAAACATGTATTCTATCATTCCTTTCACTTTCTTTTGAATTCCATCACTATTCACGTTTCACTCTCAGTGGATAATAATATATCCATAGATTCTTTATTTATTTTCCTTTTGTTTGCTTTATCTTTGCTCCTAGATTTGTAATTCAAATCACACATAATATATGTATCTCAAAGATAGATATAATCGCTCTCTGCTATCTCATCCACTTAAACAATATAATTATCTATTTAAACCTTTATGTTAATTTCATCATTAAGAACACCAAATTAGCAAACGAATTACTAGTTTGTACTTTTCATTTACGAATTCCTTCACATCCGAAAAATTACATCAATTTCAACGTTAGAATTTAATAGCGAAAAAAATTTAAAAACTTAGAAATCTCACTCGACAACGCCGCCGCCGTTTTATGTTTTCGTTAGTACTTAACACAATCGATGGTTGACAACTGAGCGTAAAAGCTTAGCCAGACAATGCTCTCAGTCAGCACCACCAACGACGACGACACATAACGTGGAAAATACACAAAACAAAAGCAATGACGACGACGGTGACGACGATGAAGAGTACGGCAACGACGGTTACAACAAAAATAAAAACTAACGAGCTTACTAACAGGCAGACTAAATACAATACAAAGTTAATGTTTGTGGTAGAGAAGAGCGAAAACAATACAAACAAAAAATAAAAAACAAAAACAATGAATAGCATAAACAAAATCACATCATATGGGCCTATGATTAAAACCAACTCGGAAGGAGTAGCCAGATGATGGTTTGATGGTTCACGGATAAACTCAATAAATAAGAAATGGATCTTAATTATTCTATTTTTATTTAAAACCTAAAACATAACAAAAACAATGAGATTTTTTTTTTTTTTTTTATTTTCAAAAATTTTCGGTATTGTTTTTTTTTTTTTTTTAAACACCTACAAATTTAAAAATATAAAAGTATTAAAAAAAAAATAAAAATATATAAATATATAATATAAAAAAATATAAAAATATAAAAATATAAATATATAAATATATAAAAATATAAAAATATAAAAATATAAAAATATAAAAATATAAAAATATAAAAATATAAAAATATAAAAATATAAAAATATAAAAATATAAAAATATAAAAATATAAAAATATAAAAATATAAAAATATAAAAATATAAAAATATAAAAATATAAAAATATAAAAATATAAAAATATAAAAATATAAAAATATAAAAATATAAAAATATAAAAATATAAAAATATAAAAATATAAAAATATAAAAATATAAAAATATAAAAATATAAAAATATAAAAATATAAAAATATAAAAATATAAAAATATAAAAATATAAAAATATAAAAATATAAAAATATAAAAATATAAAAATATAAAAATATAAAAATATAAAAATATAAAAATATAAAAATATAAAAATATAAAAATATAAAAATATAAAAATATAAAAATATAAACATATAAACATATAAACATATAAACATATAAACATATAAACATATAAAAATATAAAAATATAAAAATATAAAAATATAAAAATATAAAAATATAAAAATATAAAAATATAAACATATACAAATATAAAAATATAAAAATATAAAAATATAAAAATATAAAAATATAAAAATATAAATATTTAAAATATAAAAATATAAAAATATAAAAATATAAAAATATAAAAATATAAAAATAAAAAAATATAAAAATATAAAAATATAAAAATATAAAAATATAAAAATATAAAAATATAAAAATATATAAATATAAAAATAGAAAAATAGAAAAATAGAAAAATAGAAAAATAGAAAAATATAAAAATATAAAAATATAAAAATTTAAAAATACAAAAATATAAAATTTAAAATATAAAAATATAAAAATATAAAAATATAAAAATATAAAAATATAAAAATATAAAAATATAAAAATATAAAAATATAAAAATATAAAAATATAAAAATATAAAAATATAAAAATATAAAAATATAAAAATATAAAAATATAAAAATATAAAAATATAAAAATATAAAAATATAAAAATATAAAAATATAAAAATATAAAAATATAAAAATATAAAAATATAAAAATATAAAAATATAAAAATATAAAAATATAAAAATATAAAAATATAAAAATATAAAAATATATATTAATCTGTTGTTCATAAATATATATCCCCTTTTTATTTATAAGCTAAAATTCGTTTAACGAACTATTTCCTCGAAGTATTAATCTGGCAACCCTGTTATAGAGTAAACATAAATTATATTGCAAAAAAAAAATGCCATAAGAACTAACAACAAAATACCGGCGACCTCAAACGAGTGTTTGTATAAACGCATGTGATAGACAATTCAACTCACATGCTTGTCAGAGATGGTAGTAAGTGACTTAGTACATTTTAAATGGATGTCCCTAATTGTCGACATATGTAAAGACGGATAAAGTATAGAAAATTACACCTTGCTGCCCTGAATGGAAAACATTAAAAAAATGTTGTATTAAATTTTTTATGATTGCTTTCGGTTGCTGCCGATGCTTGAACTTTCGTAAGTCCAAAATTCAGCAATTCATGTGCTTAGGTTGGAACTTTATATAAAAAATCTCCGAAATTTGGTAACGACCTTTGCTTTGGAAACAACCGTATTTATGTATGCATGCATTTTTTGATCGAAAATAAAAATTTCTTCTACATATTTATAATTGTGTTGCTTGCAAAGTACCAGCTGTGTTCCAAATTCTACATCTCTAGGGCTAAGAACACTTCCGCCGAGCCCACTACGCCCACTGATCGCATATAACAATTTCGTCTGCAAATTTGAACCTGATGCGACGAGAACGGTCGGTGCACTAAACTTTATCCCTCTAGGACTATAATGCAGTTTAAAAGAAAATAAATATTTTGTCTGGAAATTTGAACTTATAGTGTCAAGTACCATCTGTGTACTGAATTTTACCACTCTAGGGCTTAAAGCACCGTCGCCAGGCCCACTCCGCCCACTGATTAAAAATAAAAATATCTTCTGCAAATTTAAACATGAAGAGCCGTGTAAAAATCTGTGTACCAAATGTTATCTCTCTAGGACTGTAAAAGAGTTTGTTGACGCTACCTCTCCCACTGAAAGAAAATAATAATTTCGTCTGGAAATTCGAACCTAAAGTGCCGAGCACTTTCGGTCTACTAATTGTACCTCTCTAGGGCTAAAAACACTTAATTCAAACTTAATTTCTCTTTACACCCCATGAATGAGGTATGGGATGTTTCTCGCGTTGTTGTGAATTAACACGCTTTCTATTTTAGAATCACAACAAACGGCACCTACTTGTTTATCGACGAATGCGAACGTTACTGTTTGACAAGCTTTTACTAGACAGGCCGATTATCTCAACACTTATACTGCGAAGTTGATGTCGAGGGGGCCGGCAATGAAAGAAAAGCTTAGATGACTGGAGCCGGTAATCGAACCCGCGATCTTCCGCATATGCTAGTCACCCGTTCTAACCACTATCCCACGGCCGGAAGTGTTCGTGCCCATTATACTTTTCTAGGGCAAAAACACTTCCACCGCGCTCACTCTGTCCACTGAATGAAAATAAAAATGTCTGCAAATTTGAACCTGAAGAGTCGAGTACTATTAAAAAGTTTATACAGTTGATTTGCATATTCATATTTGAGTTGCAGAGTACTAACTGTGTACTAAATTTAACTTTTCTAGGGCTAAGAACACTTCCGACGCCCCCACTCAGCCCAATGATCGAAAATAAAAATGTCTTCGGCAAATTTGAACTTGAAGAGCCGTGTACTATAACAAACATACAGCTTGGGCACGCACCTTCCGCCCACTGAAAATAATAAAGATTTCGTCTGTTAATTTGAACCTGAATTGCCGAGGACTATCTGTGTACCAAATTTTACCTCTAGGTCTAAGAACACTACCGCCACGCTCTTACCTCCCACTGATCGAAAATTAAAATTGTCATCCCTAATTCAACACAGACAGCTATCACACTATCATCACTATCTAAATACTCTCTACTTCTCATCATATCTGTCTTGGCCCATCACTAACATTGCTATGAATGTTTTTGGCGTAATTTGAACAATTATCGTTAACGATAAATGACCAATCAACGGCAAAAATAAGAACTATTCGCAGCTAATGTAAACCTCCCCGGTTGATTTAGTAGCCGGCGCGTGACGAAGAAACCATTAAAGCACAAACATAGTCGACATTAAAGGCAAAGAGTTATTTACCCAAGAGACTACGAGGCCGAGAGAGAGAGAGAGAAAAAACTGTTGTAAAACGTCAACGTCTTTATGCAGAAAAAAACAACTAATTGAGTTACAGTACAATTAAACCTAGAAAAATAGGTATAAAATATAAATTTTAGTACTCAAATATGTTAGCAAAAGTTCATGACCTCACTAACCTATTGTTGCTAAATGAAATTATTTGCGACAGTAAAGAAATTTCATTGATAAATTCTTAAAGCAATAGTAAAAGATACACACATACACACTCAATCGTTTGCTTTAAGTAGCTGTACTTGCAAATTTATTTTTAACCACCTTAGACAAATATTATTTTAATCCAGAAAAGTGTATTTATTTATAAACCATAACAAACTCATGCCGCCGCCGCCGCCTGCACTGACGCCGTCGCGACCGCTGTCTTGGTTCGTTGACAAATGGTCGCGCAGCACAAAATGAACAACACATGGGCGCAAAACCATTCAAGTGTAATGACTTATCAAGACACACCAACAACAACGACGAAAACACATGGGTTGGGTAAAAGCGACGACAAAAGTGACGGCGGAGGACGCTGTGACTGCGGTCGTTTTGTTTGGGTGTGAAAATGTCGTAGAATTTGTGGCGGCCAACTATAACCAGGGGATGTAGCTCAGATGGTAGAGCGCTCGCTTAGCATGTGAGAGGTACGGGGATCGATGCCCCGCATCTCCAATATGGAAATTTTTTTTTGTGTATTTATTTAACACAATATAATTTTTGATACACATTTAATAGAATTTTAGTGTATATCAACAACAACAAAAGTGTAGCTGAATTATGTTTTTTTCATAGATGTTAAGAAAAAAATTTCTTTAGTCTTTTGTTTACTACTTTATCATTTTACGTAATTTTGTTAACTGTTGCCTGTGTATATTTGTGCATGTCATACTTATTTATTCAAATGTTATACATATATTTATAATGTTAATAGTGTATTTAATTTCCATATAATTAACCTCAGATACAATTTAACGATGATGTGAACTACTTGAGGGAACGGCCGCAGCAGCAAACAGTTTGGATATGCAATTACGGAGGAAACGTAGCACACACACAACAATAATTGAAGTATGGAGACGTTGGATGGATGGGGTTACCTTATATTGCTAAACGGTGTTGCCACATCTGATAGTAAAGACTAAAGTACTGCAAATGTTAATCTATGTATAGACGGTTGTCAGATCTGCTAATGCACAGTGTTGCCAGTATAATATTTATCTGGCAATCGTAAATTTGTCAGGTGCATAAACTTCGCACATCGGCAATTAAAAGTTTTTAGCAATTAACTTACAATAATTTGATAATAGCAACATATTGTGTTCACACGATTGTCAGATGTCTGGCAATATTGTTGTTTTACAATGTACTAGGAATGCTTTTGCTGACAGCGTTGCCAGACAAAAATTTTTAGTTCACATTTTCTGAACAATTTTCTGGCAATATTGGAATATCTGCCAACCGTCTGAACAGTGGGAAGTGTATGTATGATATGGAGTGTATGTATGATACCTTACACTGCAAAACGGTGTTGCCACATCTGGCGAAAAAAACGGGAGCTTAAGGAGCGGAATGATGTGTGTATTGAAGATTACAGGAACAGAGGGGAAGCCCGAAAATTCTATCAGAAGATAAAAGGTAAGGTACATGGAACAGGTCTTCCCTCCTGTAAAGACAAGGATGGTCATCTCGTTACTGACTCCGAGAGCGTACTGAGAATATATTCAGATCACTTCTGCAGCCTATTGATGTGTGAAAACTTGGCGGATGAAGACTGTGAACCAATCCGAGATGATAACATCGAGTGTCCGACTCCGAGCCAAGCTGAGATAACAACTGCCATATCCCGCCTAAAGAACAACAAGGCCGCTGGGGCTGATGGTCTTCCAGCTGAGTTGTTTAAGGCGGGTGGAGATGGGCTTGTTTTAAGCATGCAACAGCTCATAGAGAACATATGGCTTTAGGAGATCATGCCAGAGGATTCTAATCTCAGTGTGCTATGTCCAATCAAAAAAGGTGACCGTAGTGAGTGTAAAAACTATCGTGGAATTAGCCTCTTACCGATTGCGTATAAGGTCCTGTCTAGCATACTGTGTGAACGTCTAAAGCCAATTGTGGAAAACCTGATTGGACCTTATCAGTGCGGCTTTAGACCAGGCAAATCCACGACAGATCAGATATTTACACTACGGCAGATTCTTGAGAAAACCCATGAGAAGCAAATCGACACTTACCACCTCTTTGTCGATTACAAAGCTGCCAAAAATTTCCCACACGGTTGGCAACTAGAGGGTTAAAATGTTCCGAGGAAATATTCCCTCCCCTGAATGTTTTAGTATAGGTCTCCGAAGACATGAAATACCCCAAATGTACTTTTATAGATGATTTTTCATATTCTTTGAATCGGCTTTTGACCAAAAAATTCAAACTTCATACCACTGTAAAAAAAATTTGTGACGTAGTGGAGCAAAATGGAGTTTTGGGTTTTGTTACTGAGGTCAAATGCTATCGTTTGATATTGGTTTGGTTGACCCCCCGAAAAAAAATGTGTTGCACTGTGTAATTAATTAAAATTTTTATTATAGCGATTTTTTAAATAAAAACTTTAATATTTCAAAAGTACGAATATGCTCAAGTAGTTTTTGCCAGGTAAACTTAGATATAATTTATTGTGATAATTTCATATTTCTGAAAATCCAAACATTTAAAAAAAAGCGATTTTTTAAAATGTTGTTTAAATGTTGTTTCAAATATTTATATGTAAAGTACTAAATTTTTTTAGTTTTGTATCCCTATTTGAAATGGATGTTAACTTCAAAATGTTCTCAAAATTCCATAAATTTTGAAATTTATAATAAATTTAAATTATAGCGATTTTTTGGAAAACCTTTAATATCCCAAAATTATGATTACCCACATTTAGTTTTGCCATGTAAGCTTAGATTTAATTTGTTAAAGAATTTGAATATTTTTGAAAAACAACAAATACGTTCACAGTGATTTCGAAAAGTAATTATTTATATGAAAAATATTTTTTTTGACGTTGTTGTAGTGGTAGTCAAAATCAAGTTTGACAAAATTTAATTTCAGAATTCCATATATTTCGAAAATTATATAAAATTTTAATTAAAGCATTTTTTAAAAAACCCATAATATCCAAATATTATAAATATTCACAAGTTCTTTTGCCTTGTAAGCCTAGATATCAATTGTTGTGATTTTTTTTTGCTGTTGTGCTAGTTAGATTATGAATGTCCACAGGTGGTTTTGCTTTGATGTAATTTGTTATGATTAATCAATTTTGAAAAAAAACACAAATAAGTTTTATAGCGATTTTTTGAAAAACCCTTAATATCTCAATACTACGAGAATTCATAAGTAGTTTTGCTTTTGTTAGCTTAGATATTATTTGTTAAGATACTTGAATATTTTTTAAAAACCACAATTAAGTTTCCATAACGATATCAGAAAAGAGCGATTTTCAAAACTTATGTTACGTTTACAAATATTGCGCTATGAAACATAATTTGTAAATGCTATTGTATTTCTATTAAATTTTTACCTAAGAAATGATACTTTTATTAAAAACCACTCGTTTTTTAACGTTTTATATCAATTTTTTAAAAGTACCGATTTGTTTTTTAAATTTCGAAATTTCTGCAAATATATTTATTTATACAAAAGATACAAATTGTGTTCAATTTATATGTTTCCATAATAAAAATGGTTGTTATCTTAAAGTTTTTAGTTCCAATATCAATATATTTTGAATTATAGCGTTTTTTTTTTAAATAAATTGAGAATAATTATATAACGAATACTCAAAACGCAATTTTCGCAACGTCCTTTTCCACACATATAATTTTTTTTATAATTTATATTTCCTTGCTTTTTTTGTAGTTATCTCAGATAAAATTCATTATTTTGTCTTTTTATCGATATATTTTTTATTTATTAGCTTCATATTTAGCATCAAAATATGGCAACCCATAATTTCAAGTACGACAAATGGTAATGTTTACATTTTCACCTCCCTTTAACATCAGATACATCGGCATCATCAATAACAAATCACACAGGGTGGCAAGGATTCCTTGGAATAAGCCATGAATGACACTTTAACAAAAAAAAAATACCACGAAAATATTTCTCATATGCAGAATTCTATAAGGGCTTCCATTTGTTAGCAAAGATTTAAACAAAACCGGAATAGAAGACAACCATAAAACGTAAATACAAGAAAATCAGCTGAAATATTTACAAATAAAAAAAATACCTACATAAAATAAAGTAAACTTCTTGTTTTGCCTCAAGCAAATAGCACCGACAGAGAGAGAGTGAGAGAAAGAGACAATTTAACAACAATAGAATTAAGAAAACTCAAATGTTCGCATAGTAGAAGGGCAAACACGGCAGGCACACACAGTTCTCTTCAACTGAAACTACAAACAAAAAATAACAAACACGGAAAGATTATCACAAACTGGGGACTAGGGCACTAAAAAAAGCGTCATACTCCGCAATATCCCACCATAAAGGCCCGACCCGACAAGCGCACCAACTACACATTGACTCATTCGAGATATGAGAGAAAATTTGTACAAAGGGCAAAGTGATAGAGAGTGGGAGGGGGCAAAACACACACAGAGAGGAATAGCTCATGTACCAGGAAGAAGAAAAAAAACGTACTAAGCAAAAACGTGCAAGAGATAACCAAGAGATAAATTACGGCAAGTCAAAATTGTATTTCGACGGTAGTACGTACGTCGTACGTACTTCTCTCGCCCATTGTGACTGCAACGCCGCTGATTTTAACGCATTTTGGCTACCGAACGAACAGAACACATGGTGTACGCGTTACGTCGCTTGTCGTTGATCCAACCACACACATTAGGGTGACTGGCTGCTGTTTAGCGGCGTTGGTGGTGGTGATGGTGAAGGTTTCACAGTACAAATTGTTTAGGAACGATATAAGTTTTACAAAACAGAGATTGTGACAAAATGATTAAACATCATAGCACGGATTGAGCAAAAACTGTATAGGTACAAATGGAAATGGTCCAAACATTACACAAATGAAAATAATTTTATAGTGTTGTATTACAGGGGCGGTGGGATAGTAGGGTAGCTGAAATCTTTTACATGGACTCATGTGGCGGCAGGCAAGGAGAAAACAACCAACAAAATGACAATATACATAGCTACATACATAGGTATGACAAAGCGTCAACGCTATATTTTGGTGGTGCCGGCTCGGACTTTGCTCAACACAAAGTGTGCAAACGGTTCACCTGGTGCAACCTTTGGTGAATAAAGTTTACAGTGGTTTGGAATGTTGTCTGCTGCTGCCTATTGCTATACGGAATTATCGTTTAGAATAATATTTTATTAGAATAATATTTTAGCGACCCTACGTGCAACCTGAACCGAGTTATACCAATTTTTGTCGAGTCACTACCGCCAGTTTTGAGGCAAAGGTAATATTTGCCAAATGGTACTACCCTTTTTAGGCTTCCGATGGCTTCATGGTCCTAGCCACACAATTTTCAGAGACCTAAACTACGTAATATTTTTGCAGTATCTAATAAAATCAGAAATATATTTTTTACTACCACTGTTCGACCACCGCCACACTACATTTCACTGCTACTTGAGTTTAATGAAATGCCCAAGAGAGTCACAGGAAGACTGAGTGAGTGAGAGAGAGAGATGAAAGAGAAGTTGTTGTTTTTTTTTGTCATTATTTTAAGTTGCCGTTTGCTTTTCATCATTTCACATGTTTGGCGTGCACAAAGCACAACTAGAATCAAGAAGAATGGGGAGCATATAAACAATGAACAAACATAAAGAAACAAAAATAAAACGCCGGTTGTCATGTATTGTATGCTATGCTTTTCTTTATCTCGAACTTTAGCTACTTGTAGTTTTTGTCATTTGTGCTGTATCACAAGCGCTGCCAGATTTATGCGAATTTTTGAGATGAAAAATGAACAAGTGAACTTTAATAAATGGCAATCATTATTTTAAGAAAGAAAACAATTTGCTTTAGATCTATCTACCAAAGAGTGGGTCTGGGCCGGCATTAGATTATCATTATTAATTGTATGATACATAGCTGAAACGACACTGCGTAAATCATTTTTTGATCAGGGCCAAAGCCAATCAGCTACATAGATACCTATATAAAAATTGCGATAATAATCTGAAAATTGTGAGAGAAAAAAAATGCTAAGGTCTTTGTAGATGACTGAGACAATTAAACCATGGTCTCTAGCATGAAAGTCGAATGCTTTAACCATTATGCCACGCTCGGTCCTTTCGTTATAAACGGGTTAAACATTTGCAGATAGAGTAAATTTAAAAAATGTTGATAACATAAATCAGTTGGTCTCAGCTGTGACATTTTTGCTTAAATGTACTCTTAACATAGGAAAAGAGCAAATCTGTTTTAGTTGAAATATTCTACGCGAGCTCCAAGATGACTTTTACATTATGATATCATTTTCATTATCAAAACAATGTATAACTATACAAAGTGGTTTTGGATTTTCTCCTATTTATATAAATTAAATGATTTATTAATTTTTTAATTATTTACCTCAATTGTAAATTTTTTTTTTTATTTTTTTTTTTCAGTATATTTCACAAATTAGTTTTATAGAAAATTTTAAATTTTTTTATTATTATTTATTAAATCCATTTACAGTAAACATAAACATATTTTTTTATTATTTTTAATAATTTTATTTAATTTTCTACTATTTTTTATGATTTTTTGTTTTGTTCATATTTTGTTTTTTTTTTGTTATTTTTTATTATTTTTTATAATTTTTTATTATTTTTAATTATTTTTTATTATTTTTAATTATTTTTTATTATTTTTTATTATTTTTAATTATTTTTTATTATTTTTGTTTATTTTAAATTATTTAGATTCTTTAAATAGTTTAGAGAACAAAGTTCTGTGATATTAGTAATTTAAACGAAACGTCGAGAATATTATAAAATAAGGTAGTTTTTAACTGGTGCGCTGGGCTTGCAACCCGCCACCGACGTATAAACTATTGCAATGAAAAGAAGTAAGAAAAGAATAAAATGGACCCCCCAAAATGTTGACGACCACCGCAAACGAATTAAGGACCATGATTTAAGGATATGCACTTGGAATGTTAGAACACTGTATAGACCAGGTGCCTCTATCCAACTGGCGGAAGTCCTCGAAGAATACAAGGCTGACATAACCGCTTTACAGGAAATCCGGTGGACGGGACACGGGTGCTCGCGCATGAAGACGTGCGATATCTACTATAGTGGCCATGCGGACAAGCACGAGTTTGGATGTGGATTTGTGGTGGGCAAGAGACTGCGACACCTAGTCTCAAGGTTCAACCCGGTGTGTGAACGTATAGCCACCATAAGAGTCAAAACAAAGTTTTTCCACATAACACTTATATGTGCCCATGCTCCGACAGAAGAGAAAAGCGATGAGGTCAAAGACGAGTTCTACGAGAGCCTAGAAAATGTATATGACCGTAGCCCGAGCCATGACATTAAAATTGTACTAGGCGATTTTAATGCTAAAATAGGCAGGGAAACCGCATTTGAGCCTACCATCGGAAAATTCAGTCTGCACACCGAAACGTCGAACAATGGCATCAGACTGATTGATTTCTCTGCGGCAAGAAATATGGTAGTTTGCAGCACTAGATTTGACCATAAAAATATTCATAAGGCAACATGGTTATCTCCAGATCAATTGACAAGGAATCAGATTGATCATGTGGTAGTCGATGGAAGGCACGCATCGAGTGTTCTGGACGTACGAGTGATTAGGGGTGCGAACATTGACTCCGATCACTTCCTTACCGCAGTTAAGGTACGCACAAGACTAAGCATGGCGAAAAACGTACGTAACCAGGCACAACGAAAGCTGGGCATCGGTAAACTGCGGACCACAGAGGTAGCAAACGCCTACTCCAACCACCTAACTCAACTGCTGCGGAATGCTCCAACCCCTGACAATATAACCTCGCAGTGGCAAAATATAGCCGACTCCTTAGAACGGGCTGCAGGAAGCGTACTTGGGTACTCAAAGCCGTCTCAAGAAGATGCCTGGTACGATGATGAATGTCGCAATGCCACGAGAGAGACGGTTGCTGCATACAGGGCGAAACTGCAGCCAATGGCAACGCGAGCTGTTCGTGAACGGCACAGGGAGAAGAGACGACAGGCAACGCGTCTTTTTAGAAGAAAAAAGAAGGAGCTGAAGAAGAGGCAGGACGAGTGCACTGAGTTGCTCCGAAGTAGAGGGGAAGCCCGAAAATTCTACAAGAGAGTGAAAGCGAGAATGCGTGGAACAGGGTTCCCCTCCTGCAAGGACAGCGATGGTCAGCTAGTGACGGACCCGGATAACGTTCTAAAGATATGGAGAGATCACTTTAGAAATTTACTGGATACTGACACCACTCCAGAAGACCCCGCTCCAATCCATGACGATGGTATTAACTGTCCACCTCCGAGCCAGAGCGAGATACGTATGGCCATCTCCCGCCTTAAAAACAACAAAGCTGCTGGAGCCGATGGTCTCCCTGCTGAATTGTTTAAGGCTGGCGGGGAGGAGCTGATTAGGAGCATGCATCAGCTCATGGAGAACATCTGGCAAGAGGAGAGCATGCCCGGGGATTGGAGTCTCAGTCTGTTATGTCCCATATACAAGAAAGGAGATCGTAGTGAATGTAAGAACTACCGTGGAATAAGCCTATTACCAATTGCGTACAAGGTCCTTTCAAGCATATTGTGTGAACGTCTAAAGCCAATTGTAGAAAAACTAATTGGACCATATCAGTGCGGCTTTAGACCTGGCAAATCTACGACGGATCAAATATTCACCTTACGACAAATCCTGGAAAAAACCCATGAAAAGCAGATCGACACCTACCACCTCTTTGTCGACTACAAAGCTGCCTTCGACTCTCCGATAAGGAATAGGCTTTATGAGGCCATGTCTGAGTTTGGTATTCCTGCAAAGCTGATTAGACTTTGCAAATGTACCTTAGACAACACCAAATCCTCGGTTAAGATTGGTAAGGATCAGTCTGAACCATTCAACACGGAAAGACGTCTTAGGCAGGGCGATAGCCTGTCCTGTACACTATTTAACATAGTTATGGAGAAGGTGATGAGAAAGGCTGGTATCAACATGTCTGGCACCATATTCCACAAAAGCCACATGCCACTAGCCTACGCCGATGATATAGATATCATTGGCCGAAATCTGCGGGATGTTACTGCAGTTTTCTCATCGCTAGAAAAGGAGTCAGCAAAAATGGGTTTAGCGGTCAACGAGGACAAAACAAAAATAATGATTTCGACGAACAAAGAGTCCTCTCGATGGGGACGCACCGTGAACGTTGACAATTATTGTTTTGAGGTAGTCGACGAATTTACCTACCTCGGATCTTCCGTCAACAAGACGAATAATGTCAGCCAAGAAATTAAACGGAGAATAGTGCTAGCCAATAGATGTTTCTACGGACTTCGGCAGCACTTTAGTAACACCACCTTCTCTCGGAATACTAAGAAACAGCTATACCAGGTGCTTATCTTACCTGTTCTGTTGTATGGTGCCGAATCATGGGTGCTTACTACAACGGACATACAAAACCTGGGAGTATTCGAGAGAAAAGTACTCCGAAAAATATATGGACCTATCTGTGTCGAAGGCCAGTTTCGCCATCGGATGAACCATGAGCTGTATGAGCTTTACCACGACATCGACGTAGCTAAAAGAGTCAGAATCCAACGACTTCGATGGCTGGGACATGTTGCCAGGATGGATGTAAATGCTCCAGCGAGAAAGGTGTTTGAAGGCGAACCTGAAGGACGGCGCAGAGCAGGGAGACCCAAACTCCGTTGGAAGGACCAAGTGGTAGGCGATGTGCCATCATCTGGTAGGACTAACTGGAGAACACACGCAGAAGACCGAAGCGTGTGGAATTCTTTATTACTTCAGGCCTCAAATTTATGAACTACGTTTTGTAAATTGTAACTGGCCACTTAAGTAAGTAAGTAAGTAAGGTAGTTTTAACAATACTAATGATAAAATAATTAATTGGTCACAAAACATAACAAAATATTATTTATGTTTAATTTTTTTTTGTTTATTTTAAATTTTTTTGTTTAATTTACATTTTTTTTGATATTCTTAATTGTAATATTTTACTATATACAAATTTATTCTTATAAAATATATTTTATTCTTTTGTTTTTTGTTGATTTTAATTTGTTTTTCATGTTTAATTTTTATATACAATTTTATTTTTATAAAAAATATTTAATTGGTTATTTAAAAAGGTTTTTTTTTAAATTTTTTTTTTAGGTATTGTTTTTTTTTTTTTAAAAAAGTATTGTTTTTTTTTTAAAAAAGAGTATTGTTTTTTAAATATAACATAAAAAATTATTTTATTTAATTTCAAAATTTATTTTAATTTTAACTTTTAAATAAAAATTTTATTATAATTATTAAATAAAAATAAAAAATATTGTTTCTTAATTAAAATAAAAACGTTTTTTATTATATTTAAATCAAAATAAATTTTATTTAAATTTTAAAAAATTTTAAATGTTATTTTACTTTTAAAAAAATGTAAAAATTTTTTATACAAGAAACTTTTTTTATTTTCATAAATAATATTTATTTTTTAGATTCATAAAAATATTGAATTTTATTTTCATAAAAAAAATAATTTATTATTTTTATAAAAAATATTTATTTTTGAATAAAACATAATTAAAATAGGTATTTTTATAAGAATGTAAAATAAAATTTTTTATGAAAATTTTTTTTTTTTACCAATTTTATAAAAATATAATTTATTCAATTTTATTAAAAAAAATATTTTTTTTATATATTATGTCTTTTATTTGTTTTTTTTTAAGTATTTTTATTTTTAAAATTATTTTTGAGAAAATGTTTAGATTGATTTTTACAAAAAGCAAATGTTAATTCTTATAAAAAAAAAATTTTTATTTTCATAAAAAATATATATTTGTATGTATAAATTTCATAAAAAAATATTTTTTTTTATAATTTTTTTTGTCTACCCTGAAGAAAAATTAAACAAAAAATTATACAAAAAAAAATACTTCACCTCAAGCTTAATTCAAAAATAAGACAAATAATGAAAAGAATTTATATAATTAATTTTTATTTCAATTTACATTTCAGATTTACTGAGTTTTTTATAAAAAAAAATATATACATAATAAAAATAAAAAAATATAAAAGATAAATAATAAAATAATTTACAGAATAAATATTTTTTTATAAATAATATAAAAAAAAATTTGTTATAGAAAAGAAGCAATCAGTCATCTGCTTTATTGGTTATATCTTGATAATATGTTTTATATATATATTCATTTTGAATTTTTTCTTATATTTTCGGATATTTTTATATTATTTTCTATTTTTATTTTATATTTTTTTTTATTTTACCTATTCAGTTTGAAATTTGTATTCGATTACTTTTATTTAGATGTCTTCCAGTCCTCCCAACGCCAATATTTCGATAAGGCTTAAAGATCAGGTCTATACCGTAAACTTGTTGTCGCCCATTGCTGGAATATATACCAAATCATCACACATTGTTATTGTCCCCAGGACAAGAAATGATCCGTGCAACCCCTTTGTTTTTGCTATCCAACTATAAATAGAAACCGCAAATGAACGTAGCAGACAATGTCTTCTTATTTTTTTCCGTTCAAAACCTTACCCTCCTTCCGCCCAATTCGCATATGTATAAGAAATAATTTTGCAATGAATAATACGGCAGAAAGGAATACGAAAATTACTTATAGAGAATCGACCATATTTTTGTTAGTTTTTTTTTTATTTCGCTCATTTACATTTTTTCCATTATCCAGACGACGAACGAACCAAGCAGACAGAAACACGGACATGGCATGATGAAGGGTACTACCGGAGTTTGTGTGTGTTTGTGTGTGTCGATGCATCCAGTCATGCAACATGATGATGCACCACATGCACTAGCACCAGCAGCAGTACAAACAAGAATATCAGAATATCTAGAAACTACAACGGATACTAATAGTGTTATACAAAGGCGAGCGCGCAGCAAAAAAGAACTAAAAGAGTTAACTTAATATGTCCACACACACACACACATATAGTAATGAAGAATGAAGCGAAAATTTAAAAACGAGACCAGGAATGTGACTTCTTAGTCTTTGTGTTGCACATTCACTGTCATGCGAAAATATTGTGTTGCACATTTCATTTTCAATATTGGCAAAATTTGTGCAACGTTACTGAGAGGTACTGGTGATGGGGAAGGGTAAAGCAAGAGCTTGAACTCGTCTGGTACTTAATTGTGTGTGTGTGTGTTTTAAGGGGGATTCTTGTTGCAGACACACACAAACACACACACACACGCCGTTTGGGGAGTTGTTGTCACGATATTAATGCAGGTTGGATTTACAATTTCGTTTTCCTTGAAAGTGGCGAGTGAAGGGAAGTGGAAGTTATGTACGACAGGTATTTTTTTATCAGTTCTCAGAGGAGAGGTCTGTGATAGAAACCTAAAGAACTATTTTGTAAATATATCAAAATATTAGCTGATACGTAAAGCAAATTTTATGACAGCTCAGCTGAGATGTTATGACTTAAGAAAAATATTTCACAACCGAACTATAAGAAATTTTATAAAAAAACTTTTTTTGTTGCAATTCTCGAAATACTGTTCCTCAACCAAAATGTGAGAAGTTTCTTGTACAAAAAATGTTACAGAAATATATCTGTTTAAAAGTATTTATTGAAAATTTTTATCATAATTAGGCGTTGCGAATTTTATGTTGCTGGTGATATTTTTCGTCTGAAAAAAAAAACTTGCAACATTTCAAAGATAGAAAATTAAATGATCCTTAGCATATATAGCTATTATATTTTTATAAATTACCCACCAGACCTGGCAATGTTGCTTTATTTTTAATTTTATTTATTTTTATACGTTATTTAATTTAATTTTTTGTTTAAATTTTTCGAACTCAATATTATTGTAGATTTTTTTTACTTACCGCTGCTGCATTCCTTGAAGCGGCAGCCGCTGCGGCAGCTGGATTATTCATATATTGATTTTGTGGCATCATGCCCAATGCTGCAGCCGCATGTGGTTGTCCACCCAAATAGACCAACTCGCCAGGACCTGGTTGTCCGGGTGGCGGTGGCTTTGGTACACCCACACCATTCATACCCACACCAGGATGGACGCCTGGGTGATCGTACATGTTTCCTGTGGCAGCGGCCTGCATAGCTGGTGGCAATTGCATGTGTGGCATACCGGCCGCTAAGGCGGCGGCCGCAGCAGCTGCAGCTGCTGGATTATTCATGGCATGATTGAGCAGATTCGAATTGAACTGATGCGATTGCATTTGCGATGGATGTGGTGGACCATGCTGTTGATGCTGTGGATGCGGCGGCTGTTGATGAGCCGGATGTGGTGGCTGTTGTTGTTGTTGTTGCTGCTGCTGTTGCTGTTGTTGCTGGTGATGTTGAGCTGCGGCCGCAGCCACTTGTGACATCATTTGATTGTGTTTGGCCACGGCGGCTGCTTGTTGCATTGCTGCCATACCTGCGGCAGCAGCAGCTGCAGCTGAGTTGCCCATTTGATTGGGGCCGCCCATAGAGGGATGTAGACCGCCATTGGTGCCCATACTGCCCATGCCGCCGCCCATGCCAATGGGGCCTATAGCGCCGGGACCACTGCCAGGTGGTGCGCCGGGTGCAGCGTTGGTTGGATTCATAGGGGGATTGTATTTCCATTTGTCCGGATTCTGAAAAAAAACAGAAATTGTAGCATATATATAAAAGTCTTTAATTACAAAATAAAGCAAAACAAATTTATATAAAATTGCAAAACTATGAAAACACTTTAAAGCTGTAAGTCCAGTTGACTTATCTTTACAGAATCTTCTGCCCTTAAGCCAACTTAAACCATCAGTGAACCACTAGAATCTCCATGTTGCATGACCCAGCAGAGGCGAACACTATTTTCCGGAAGTTTTGATAGCGCCATCCTACATTTGTGCACCAATCTCGACTTTATGCCCTTTGTACCAAAGCCTTTAATGCCCCTTGGCTGCCCACAAAGATTGTGAAGATTTCCTTAAAATTGCCAGATTTCCTCCACAGATATCATAATAGCGAAGATCTCCGCCTGGAACAGACTGCAATCGTGATCCAATCGGAAGATACTTGATCCTGTTCCAATCTCTATTTTTGAGCCATCAGTGAAGATGGACAGCCCACTGAAGGGCAAGGAAGCTTTCCAATCATCTCATTCAGGGATCACTATTACCGGGCATGGTGTAAAATTCAACAACGAAATCATAAAGTACGTTCCTTTGTGGAGTTCTCCGTTGCATCCATGTCTCTTCTGAAGATGATGGAAACAATGTGCTGCACAATCGTCGCATATGCCGGTGACGTAGCACTAATAGTTACCGGAAAGGATCCTAAACTATTCTTTGAGCTTATGCAATCTGCGCTAAAACTTCTACTAAAACGAAACTGGTGCTATTAACACGGAGGTACAAAAATCCCTCAATTTGACAAACCCCTATTAAATGGAGGTTTTATGAGTAACATCCTGGATAGATCCTACTATGATAATAATGTCCAGCACTTTAGGAAGGACGTCATCCTAATTTTCACGGACGTTTCCAAATTAAGAGAAAGAGCGGACTGTGGAATCTTTTCGAACTCGGGCGAAGTTTACGGTCACAGCTAATTGCGGGGAAACTAAACTTCATAGCAAAGTTGGAGATGGGTGATGGGTGAGAGAACCCATTTGCACAGCGAACAAACAGATATGGGCTACCATGAATATGCAGAGGACACGATTTGAGCAGATTTGAATTCAGCGTGAAATTTTACATTAAAATGTATTATTAAATGTCCCGGATACAGAAACTTTTGAAATTTTGTGACATAGTGTTATTGGACAAGGTAGACTGCCCATTTTTTGGCCCTTGGTCTTCAAAATCGGTTGAAAACTAAACGCTACATTCACAATTAAGTACAGATACCTCTTCTTGAGAGTAGTAGTAATTGTTGTTTTGCTTGCCCTCCGAAATATAACTCAAGTTTTTTGTTAAAAAAGTCACATTGGAATATCTAAAAAAAAATTTGGGTTATTTCGCCAAATGCTGCAAATGCGGAAGTATTTCACATCCGATTTTGATGATCAAGGGCAAAAAATTTTTGTAACATATTATTCTATCATGTAATAGTCTGAAACCGGAGCAATTTTTATGGAAACACGGAAAAAAACTTAATTAAAGGCAGAGAAATCTTGAAAAATCATTAAAAAATTTTCAAAAATCCAACTTTGAAGTGCCATAACTTCGTCATTAATGATTGGATTTTAATCAACTATCGTTTTTTTAGGAAATAATTTTATTATCTTTTATTTTTATCACAGTTCAGTAAAATCGGTGAATTAAAGTGGCATTTTAGTAGACCTACCTTTTTTCAAAACCCTAAAAATGGAAATTTGACCATATCTCAAAATCTGTTCTACTTTCCACATATCTGAGAGCAGATTTGAATTCAGCGTGAAATTCTACATAAGGATCAACTATTTAGAAGCCGGGATCAAAAATTTGTTGCATTGTGTAATTTGAATAGATGGAGTGCGAACTATTTAAGTGGTCGTCGGTAGTTCGTGGAGTTTAGAGACAAGTGCTCAAAGCCCCCTAGAGTTAAACAAGGAGTATCACAGGGCGGCGTTCTATTCCTTCTTTTATTTAACTTCTACCTCTCTAAACTACCCACATTGATGAGCTTGTAGATCGTGCGAATGCATATCTCAAAGTATTACACAATTTCTTCACTGGACGCAACTTGAAACATTCACCGGCCAAGTCGTTTAGGCGTCGTAGTCGATGGCGTTCATATACCGAATGTGAACAACCCAAACATTTTGTCTTCTCCTCAGCTCGCGCCACTGCAGTTACGCACAAACTGCGAAGTAGGAACAAGGTCCTTAAGGCGCTTGCCGGCAGCACTTGGGGAATGAACAAAGAAACCTTGTTGGCTACCTACAAACCTATGCCGCTCCAGTGTCGTCTCCTTCGCTGAGTGATACCCAGTAAAATATTCAATATAGGAGGAAACGAAGGTCCTCCCAGTCAAGGAACATAATGTCATGTTGACCAAACAGTTCCTCCTGAGATGTAATCGGAGGAGTCATCCCAACTTTAACATCACACAGTTGGATATTCCCCAGAGGCATGTCAGGAAGGACCTTTGAGTATACGAGGATAACATACGCAACTATGTGCAGGATCCTTTGGATCTCTCCTCTATGCTGCAGCTTTGAACGATATTCGTAGAGACGCCACCAATTCCGCGGTTTCAACATACCGCATGAATGTCGTTCTTGGAGATCGCCCGCTCCCTGTAGCCGAAACAGACACAAGCCTGCCACGGAAAACAAGAGTGGCCCTGACCAGAGTAAGTATTGGCTCGCTCTTTTCGGCTCGCGAGCCAGGAGCTTCAAAATTACAAAAGAGCTCTTGGCTCGCGAGATAGGAGCCACAAATTTCAAACGAGCTCTCGGCTCGCGAGCTAAGAGCCACAAAATTGTACATGAGCTCTCGGCTCGCGAGCTAGGAGCCGCAAAATTTCAAATGAGCTCTCGGCTCGCGAGCCATGAGCCAAAATAAAGAGCTGGCTCGCGAGCCAAGAGCCAAAAAATTTCAAATGAGCTCTCGGCTCGCGAGCCAAGAGCCCAAATAAAGAGCTGGCTCGCGAGCTAAGAGCCAAGAGCCCAAAAAGAGCTGGCTCGCGAGCTAAGAGCCAAGAGCCAAGAGCCCAAAAAGAGCTGCCTCGCGAGCCAGGAGCCAAGATGCCAAAAAGAGCCAGCTCGCGAGCCAAGAGCTCAAAAAAGAGCCAGCTCGAGAGCCATCTCGAGAGCCCATTTGAAATTTTGTTGCTTTTGGCTCGCGAGCTAAGTACCAGTCATATACTAAAAAGTAATTTTTGTCATAAAAAAAGTACCTTGGTACCGAAAAGTACTTTTTGGTACAAAAGAGTACTCTGGTACAAAAAATGTACTTTGTGCCGAAAAGTAAATTAAAAGTACTCTTTGGTACACAAGAGTACTCTGGTACAAAAAAAGTACTTTGTGCCGAATAGTACATTAAAAGTCCTCTGGTACAAAAAACAGTACTTTGTACCGAAAAGTACATTAAAAGACCTTTTGGTACAAAAAAAGTACACAAGTACAAAAAAAGTACTTTGTGCCGAAAAGTACATTAAAAGTACTCTTTGTAACACAAGAGCACTCTGGTACAAAAAAAGTACTTTGTGCCGAATAGTACATTAAAAGTGCTCGGGTAGAAAAACAGTACTTTGTACCGAAAAGTACATTAAAAGACCTTTTGGTACAAAAAAAGTACACAAGTAGAAAAAAAAGTACTTTGTGCCGAAAAGTACATTAAAAGTACTCTTTGGTACACAAGAGCACTCTGGTACAAAAAAAGTACTTTGTACCGAATAGTACATTAAAAGTACTCTGGTACAAAAAACAGTACTTTGTACCGAAATGTACATTAAAAGACCTTTTGGTACAAAAAAAAGTACTCAAGTACAAAAAAGTACTTTGTGCCGAAAAGTACATTAAAAGTACCTTTTGGTACAAAAGAGTACTCTGGTACAAAAAAAAATACTTTGTGCAGCAAAAAGGGTTTTTGGGCCAATAAAAGTACTTTGTGCCGAAAAGTACATTAAAAGTACTTTTTGGTACAAAAGAGTACTCTGGTAGAAAAAAAACACTTTGTGTCAAAAAGTACATTAAAAGTACTTTTTGGTACGAAAGATTACTGTGGTACAAAAATAAAGTACTTTGTGCTGAAAAGTACATTAAAAGTACTTTTGTACTACAAAAAAGTACTCTATACAAAAAAAAAAAGTACTTTGTGCAGCAAAAAGTGTTTTTGGGCCAATAAAATTACTTTGTGCCGAAAATTACATTAAAAGTACTTTTTGGTACAAAAGAGTACTCTGGTACAAAAAAAGCACTGTGCCGAAAAGTACATTAAAAGTACTTTTTGGTACAAAAGAGTACTCTGGTACAAAAAAAGTACTTTGTGCCGAAAAGTACATTAAAAGTACTTTTGTACTACAAAAAAAAGCACTTTGTGCCGAAAAGTACATTAAAAGTACTTTTGGTACAAAAAAGTACTCTGGTACAAAAAAAAGTACTTTGTGCAACAGAAAAGATTTTTTGGTCCAATGAAAGTACTTTTTGGCATAAAAAAGTACTTTTAGTACATAACTTTGGCTCTCTGGGCTCTTGGCTCCTGGATCGCGAGCCGAGAGCTCATTTGAATTTTTGTGGCTCCTGGCTCGCGAGCTGAGAGCTCTTTTGATATTTTGTAGCTCTTGGCTCGCGAGCCAGCTCTTTATTTGGGCTCCTGGCTCGCGATCCGAGAGCTCGTTTAAAATTTGTGGCTCCTAGCTCGCGAGCTAAGAGCCAATTTTCAGGAAAAGAGCGGCTCGCGAGCTGGCCAATACGAACCCTGGCCCTGACACAACTTAGATCGGGATGGAGCAACAGGCCCAATGTATGCCCAGCGTGTTGTCAGGGTCCCCACGATACTTTCCACATTTTTTCTTACCCAGCCCACCCTTCTCCACTTAGCCTATTGCATTTATGGGCCAATCCAGTGGAAGTAGCCCAATTTGCAATGAGCCCTCGGATTAAATCTTGTAAATTTTGAATAGTCCAAGCTGCAACAATAACAACAACAACAGTGCAACTAAGAAAAATCGTAACTGTAATAACCGGTCGCTGGCCGGTTGTAAATCATGCTAAGAGGTTAAGTCTTCCCTACAACAAAGAAGAGGAGACCACAGAGTCTTCTATGTCACTGCTCTGGTTTTGGTGAGCTAAGATATGAAAAGTTTGGTCATCAGACACTTGTGGACAATAACTGTCTATCAGTATGCGGTTTGGGGAACATTCATGCCTTCATCAGAGCAACGAAATGGCTTGAGAGTAGTGCTCTAGGCTAGTACCGGGATCCCGGGATAGAAACTTCTTCGCTCCCGGACATGCATTTCCGTAATTTTAGACCAAATATTACAAAAATTTGAGAAAATGTTCTACTAGGTTTGTTCCTCAATATTGCCAACTCGCGATCCATTTGAGCAAGTATTTTAGAAACGCCGGTCCGGGATAGACGGGAAAACTGAAAAATTTCACACAAATGTATAAAAATAATAAAAATTTCCTAGTTTCCGGACCGGGGTTTGATCAACGTTCCATCAAACGGCATAATTTTTTGGTACAAAATAACGAAGTGCCTATTTGTGATCTCTGGAAGCCATTGCGTCTTTGCCTAACAAACTGAAGAAAAAATCATTTTTTTTTTCTCGGGAATCCCTGGAGCGAGCTAAGATTAACGCAGCAGCCGTATTAATCTAACCTACCGATTACTCCCTAAGCTAAAGTTTAATGATTATGCATATATATATTACTCCTTATTATGTATGTCGTAGTCACTTCGAAAGTTTGTCGTTTTTTAAATAAGTCGATTGTGCGACTGAAATACGATTCTGTCGAATTCTATTACAAATTTTGGTATTTTGTATGTCGTTTTTAAGCGTAAAATTCGACGGAAACAGTCGTAGTGTATTTTGCCGGCGACAACGTCCAATTAAACGAATAATGTTACAAAAATAAACAGAAACTAGGGGTAAAAACCAAAGAGCATTACAATAAATAAGTTTTATAACACTTTTAACAAATCACATCTCTTTTTTATATATAAAAGGATAAAAAAACAACACCAAAGTAATTAGATTAAAAATCCAAACTTTGCAAAACATCAAAAAGAAAGTTCAAAAATAGAGGCAAAGAATGTCATAAAAGGAAAGATGAAAAGCATTGGTCCTTTCTCACGTGACTTCGAAGGATGGATGAAAGTCTAGGCTAACATGAAGACAAATGATTCATCTACGCACAGTACTTATTGTAGGTTGCGCATGGCACAGATGAAATAATTTCCAAATCCTTTTTGGTAACCGTCAGCGAGGAATCGCATAGTTGCTGCAAGTTGTGATGCCTTAATAACTCGAAAAACTTCACAACCATTTGCTAAATATCTTTCTTCTTTTCGAGACTATGTACTAAAGATTGAATTCTCATTTTGTTGTGAGATTCTGGTGCATAAGACTTGATAAACAATTTGCAATCATTATAACAAAGTCTGCTGATAAGGATTAGTGGCTGAATCCGAAACAACTGTACAGACTGCCTGGCATTATGAGGATATTATTCAGCTATAAACTTCTTTAAAAAAACACTGGTCCAGAGCTTGAAAAAATATCAAATCAATATATCTTTGTTTCACACTCGCTGCTGTCAAAGATATTTGATGTTCACTTATTTTTCTATAAAAAACACCAAAATAAAAAAAAACCCTGTACGGCAGCGGTCTAACTGATCGTAGAAAGAAACTTTGTTCAAAAAAGTGTATTTTGGGCTTCTTAGCACACCAAGAACCTTGGACTTATTTAAACATAGTTTTTGTGTTTTGCCTGTATAATCTGTTAAAGAGGCTATATCCTAAAGTCGCATTCAAAGCCTAATGAAAATTATGTTCTACTACTTACATCAATGTTGTGATCGTCGCCACACGCCCATCGCGCCTGTTTCTGAGCAAATTGTGCAGCATATTCAGCAGCAGCGGCATCGTGAACGCCACCTGTGGCTGAGCCCATGCCGGGTGCCATACCACCCTGAGAGGGGCGAGGGAACACATAGCCTACCGCCGAGGCGGCGGCAACTTCATCATTGGTGCGCGGTATGGATTGATCGATGCCGCGCACATTTCTATCATCATTGCTGCCCAATAACTTCATGTGTGTTAGTTGTTGCTGTTGGTGGTGTTGGTGTTGTTGCTGCTGCTGTTGTTGTTGTTGTTGATGGAACTGTTGCTGTTGTTGTTGATGCTGCTGCTGCTGCTGTTGTTGTTGTTGATGCTGCTGCTGCAGCTGATGGTGATGATGTTGTTGCTCCTGCTGCTGTTGTTGTTGCTGCTGCTGCTGCAAATTCTGCTGGTAGTGATTTTGAGTATTCAGCGTGTTCGACAACGGCGTTGACGAAGAACTCAACGGCGACGATGAAGTTAAAAGAAAATTTTGAAATGAATGCCGTTGTTGCTGTTGTTGATGCAGATTGCTGCTGTTGTTGTTGCTGCTATTAGACGTGGCGACCACAGATGACGACGAAGCGGCGGCAACAGCGGCTGCTGCTAAAGTTGATGCCGCCGCTGATGAGGATGACGATGACGAGGGTGGTGGCGGCGGCGGCGGCAAATGTTGTTGCGGCTGCTGATAGAAGGAGGGCGGTGTGTTATAGTGCGCCGACGAAGACACCGTGGGCTCTATGGGGGCAAAGGATATTGAGGGCGTCGATAGCAGCTCTATTTTGAGGCCGTTATATTGTACCGTGGGGGAATTGAAGAAATTCTATTAGGAATACAACACTGTGTGTGATGTATTACTATACTGTTAGAGCCAGCAGCTGTTGTGTTGTGTTGCGCTGTTCTTTAGTAGTGCTGCTTATGGCAAACCCCAAGCAGTCGGTGCGTTGCGTTTTGCTTTTCTTGCCGTGTGTTTTTTATAGGTATATATTACAGGATTAAACGATCGATCAGTGTTGAAGATCGTTAATCTTAATCTCTTATGATGTTAATCTTAATTTAGTTAAAATCTGATGTGAGATTTTTTTTTTTAGTTACAAAAAACTTTACAAATTTTTACAAAATTGTGTTGGGTTTGTCTGCTCAACGGTTGCCTTTATTTGAACTTGTTGTATTAGAGGGGCGACCGGAAGGAAAGCGTTTACTTTTTACAAATATTTACGAACGTTACGAACGATTTTAAGAAACGCGAACACGACGCGGTTAATACGTTTTTAACTTGTCAAAGTGCCTTTGTTATAAATTATTGTGGTTGTGGATGTTGTTGTTGTTGCTTCTGATTTTTATACACAATCTTTTAGACTTAAAATTATGTTTTGTTTTGTTTTGTTTTTTTTTTTTAAATAATTTCTATACACAAAATATAAATTACACAATGACGATGGCGTACGAAATGAACACAATGACGACGACGGCGACGACTGCGACGTTAGTGCCGAAGACGACGATCAAAGGTGACAACTTGCGACAAATACAGCGACGACGACGACGTCAGCGTTGAAGAAGACAAAATGCACAGACAACACAACGTTTTTTTATTTTTTATCTTTTTTTTTTTTTGATTCCAATTTTTTTTCTTTCTTGCTTTCTTATTTATGACAAAATCAAGTATTTTTCATTGCAGCACTCACTTTTGTTTAATGACGACAAACAATGAAAAACAATGAAGCTTCTTGCTATGCTTCTTCTTGTTGCAAGGCCGGGACTCTCTTTCTTCTCCTTTCGCTCTTTGTTGGATGGTTTGGTTTCTTTGTGATACTTTTGCTTTTCTCAGTGACTTTTGCTGCTGCTGCTGCTGTTGTTGCCACTGCTCCCTTTGTATTTGTGGGTTAAACCAGAAACCGTTATAAATTTCTTTTTCACTTGTC